>CM031944.1:3528094-3595970 GCA_018749465.1 Paracanthobrama guichenoti
CTAGAGATAGTCGGGCTCACTTCCTCGCACAGCTTGGGCTCTGGAACTACACTTCTTGAGAGAGGCTGGACTCTCTACCACTCTGGAGTTGCCCATGGTGAGAGGCGGCGGGCTGGAGTGGGTTTGCTTATAGCCCGCCAGCTCAGCTGCCATGTGTTGGAGTTCAACCTGGTGAATGAGAGGGTCGCTTCCCTCTCTCACTGTCGTATGTGCCTACGGGCCGAACGGTAGTTCGGAGTACCCGGCCCTAATGGGGTCTCTGGGAGGGGTGCTGGAAAGTGCTCCAACTGGAGACTCCATCGTTCTACTGGGGGACTTCAACGCACACGTGGGCAGTGACAGTGATGGTGTTCTGTTATTGGATTTCTGTGCTAGTCACAGCTTGTCCATAACAAACACCATGTTCAAGCATAAGGGTGTCCATCAATGCACGTGGCACCAGGACACCCTAGACCGGAGGTCGATGATCGACTTTGTGGTCGTCTCATCTGACCTCCGGCCATATGTCTTGGACACTTGGGTGAAGAGAGGGGCGGAGCTGTCAACTGATCACCACCTGGTGGTGAGTTGGATCCGATGGCGGGGGAGGAAGCTAGACAGACTCGGGAGACCCAAACATACTGTGAGGGTCTGTTGGGAACGTTTGGCTGAGCCCCCTGTCAGAGAGATCTTCAACTCCCACCTCCGACGGAGCTTCGACCGGATCCCGAGGGAGTCTGGAGATATTGAATCCGAGTGGACCATATTGAATCCGAGTGGACCATTGTCGACTACAGTGGGATCACACTTCTCAGCCTCCCCGGGAAAGTCTATGCCAGGGTACTGGAGAGGAGAATTCGGCCGATAGTGGAACCTCAGATTCAGGAGGAACAGTGTGGTTTTCGTCCTGGTTGTGAAACACTTGACCAGCTCTATACCCTTTCCAGGGTGCTGGAGGGTTCATGGGAGTTTGCCCAACCAATCCACATGCGTTTTGTGGATTTGGAGAAGGCATTCGACTGTCCCTCGCGGCGTCCTGTGGAGGGTGCTCTGGGAGTACGGGGTCCGGGGTTTGGTCCCTGTACGACCGGAGCAGAAGCTTGGTCCGCACTGCCGGCAGCAAGTCGGATTTGTTCCCAGTGCACGTTGGACTCTGGCAGGGCTGCCCTTTGTCACCGGTTCTGTTCATAATTTTTATGGACAGAATTTCTAGGCACAGCCAAGGGCCGGAGAGTGTCCGGTTTGGGAACCACATGATTTCGTTGCTGCTTTTTGCAGATGATGTTGCCGTGTTGGCCTCCTCAGACCAGGACCTTTCAGCGTGCACTGGGGCGGTTTGCAGCCGAGTGTGAAGCGGCCGGGATGAGAATCAGCACCTCCAAATCCGAGGCCATGGTTCTCAGTCGGAAAAGGGTGGCTTGCCCACTTCAGGTTGGTGGAGTTTCTGCCTCAGGTGGAGGAGTTCAGGTATCTTGGGGTCTTGTGTGAGGGAAGGATGGAAAGGGAGATTGACAGACGGATCGGTGCAGCTTCTGCAGTAATGCGGTCGATGTACTGGTCTGTCATGGTAAAGAAGTAGCTGAGCTGTAAGGCGAAGCTCTTGATTTACCGGTCAATCTACGTTCCTAGTCTCACCTATGGTCATGAGCTGTGGGTCATGACCGAAAGGACAAGATCCCGGATACAGGTGGCCGAAATGAGCTTTCTCCGCAGGGTAGCTGGGCGCTCCCTCAGAGATATGAGAAGCTCAGTTACTCGGGGGGAGCTCAGAGTAGAGCCGTTGCTCCTCCACATTGAGAGGAGCCAGCTGAGGTGGCTCGGGCATCTATTTCGGATGCCTCCTGGACGCCTTCCCGGGGAGGTGTTCCGGGCATGTCCCACCGGGAGGAGGCCCCGGGGAAGACCTAGGACACGCTGGAGGGATTATGTCTCCCGGCTGGCCTGGGAACGTCATTTTTGGTCATACAGAGCAAGACATCATTCAAAACTGTAAAGAGTCTACTTTCAATTGTGTACACTTACAATAACAAAACTTTGTGCTTTGGTAAAATAAATGACTAGTCGACTAGGGATGCGTGCAATGACTAATTTCATTAGTTAAAATGAAAATATTGCAACCGACTAGTCTAACCCCCCCTGCCCTCCAGAGACAGCATGTATATGCAGTCAAGTCCCATACTGAATGTTGCTAAAAATAGGTCAGATACACGTGATGAGCTTGCCTTACATTATGATCATTGTATACTATACTTAACGCTAGTAGTAAAGAGCAATTTAAAAAATGTTTTCATTAAATGACAATGACATTTAATAATTTTCAATAACATGCATCCATACCACAATTCCTAGTAGGGAATTTTAAGTAAGTAAAAATATGCATGGTACAATAATAGGGGCTTTCGCACTGGGTAGTTCTAGGAATTTAGTTATAGGAACTAACCTCAAGGGTGGTTCCCTGAGAACTAAAATGTTCCCCTAGGCATTCACACCGCAGGTAACTCTGAAGTGACGCAAATCATGCATGTTCTTTTGACTTATTTTGAAGGCATGGTGGACATTTATTTTGACGGCGATGAGAACGCCAGTCTGAGCACACAGCGCTCACATTCTCCATCTTCATTAGCTTACACTCTGTTTAACAGTCTAGTCTAATATGTTATTAGGTAGAACTATTATACAAAGAAAGTAGACATATAAAAACGTATTAGCGTTTGCCGTGTGGTTGATGTCCACTGTGACTAGCTGAGCAGAAATGCATACAGAAATCATCGCTTTGTTTTCGCTTTGTCCCCCTACAGTTAACACTGGTATAAATTTTTACATGATAAAAAAAAAAAAAAGTGTCATATTGCGATATCAATGATATAGCGATGCGATGACGTATGGTGCATTTCGTTCCCTAGCGTGCACAATAACACCTGTAAAGTAAGAGCAGCATGTCAGCCTCCGATGACGATTTAGTACCTAAAAAGGGAACGGTCAGACTTCTTGACAACTGACAAAACATTGATAAGCTGTTATTGATGTTTGCAGCCCAATATCTGACCAAAAAATATTTGACCGAAAGGGTAAAATTGATGGTTATTTTCGTCAGTTACGGCTTGTTAGATCCAGCATTCTGTCCGCTCTGAATCAGACACAGAGATAAGGTAGTGCATAAGGTTATAGTTATTTGAATGAATGAATCATAGCATTTATTTGAATTAATTATCGAGAGAGAGAGAGAGAGCGAGAGAGAGCGAGAGAGATTTGTTCCTGCGTCTGTTCAGCATCTCTCTTAACAATGAAGATGTAACAATGAAAATAGCTCTGTAACCCCATTGTTGCCGAGAAATATTATGTAGTGATCCAGTATCTTAGCTATTTTATTGCTAAAAGTCGCGGGACGGCGTAGATAAGTTTCTGTGCTTCTGAATGTGCAGCACGATCTCCACTCTCTGTATGCGAGTGATGTGCGTGCATGCGTGAGAGAATGAAAACAGCGCATTAATATAGAATAGTGATTCATCTGACTTGGAACTACCTGTGCATTAAAATGTTAAGGAGATGTGTTATACTTTTACTAAATATTTCCAGTGAAAACACTACCAACTTGTACCAAGGCTACTTTTTTTTACTTTGCTTCCATTTGACTCGTGCTGTGTGACTGTGATGCTGCTGCTGCCACCTTATGACAATACATTTACACTCCGATTTAGGTATTCAGTCATCAATGACAGTAGCTCACTGGAAAAGGATGGAAAATGCCCTTCAATTTGTTTGCACTAATAAATGCTGCCGTCTACCAGCTATAATCACCAATAAAACTTTGTTCTATATATTTTTTTCTATATCGTCATAAATAGCATTAAATCGCAAATATTCTTGAAATATCGTGATATAATTGAGACCATATCGCCCACCCCTACTCCCTAGTATAAAGTTTGAGATGTCCATCGATCACGGTTTTCCATGTTTTCCACGGATTTTTAAAAATGGCATGCTGGTGTTTCGCATGTGTTCGACCAGTCAGCGTACACTTACACCACTTCACTGCTTCTGCTGGGTTAGTCCCTACTCTGAAGTAGTCGTGATTTGCCTCTCACAACATAACATGCTCTAAACACACCTATTAAGCACGCAGAATAATGTTAGTGGAATTTTTGTTGTTGTAATAGCGGCTTTGAACGATTACGTAATCGTGGCATCCGTAATCGCGATAAAAAAAGTTGATGAATTGTGCAGCCCTAATTCCTAGTGTAACGGATAACACCGTAAACCAGTAATTTAAGCAAAACTCTTTTATAATAAAACTCAGTGAAAGCTTGTAATTTTGTATCACCGTTTTTTTGTTTTTGTTTTTTTTGCAATGACCAGGTGATGATGCATTATCTCTTCTTATTACACGTTGTTTACATAAAACAAACAAACAAACAAACAAAAAAAAAAAAAACAGCTGAAATAAATGTATGACTTATACAGAGGTAGAACATGTTAGCAGCAACCTATAAAGCTTTGCCCTGGAAGACTATACATGAGTGATTCAGAAATATTTGACTGACCGATCAGAAAAAATAAGATCACATTGGTGTTTGAATCGAGGTTGATATCTTTTAACAATTAATCGTGCAGCTTTAGTTTGAACTTACCAACACTATTTTTCTACTGAAGTCACGAGAGGGATAGCAAATGAATCTAATAACATGCTACTTAGGAAATTCAATGAGGAAATGAAGAGCACATTATAATCCTTGCAATGTTCACAATGTTTCTCAAATGTTATTACTATATACACATTGTTATATACATACACATATACATATATACATACACACACACACACACACACACACACACACACACACACACTCACCTAAAGGATTATTAGGAACACCATACTAATACTGTGTTTGACCCCCTTTCGCCTTCAGAACTGCCTTAATTCTGCGTAGCATTGATTCAAGAAGGTGCTGAAAGCATTCTTTAGAAATGTTGGCCCATATTGATAGGATAGCATCTTGCAGTTGATGGAGATTTGTGAGATGCACATCCAGGGCACGAAGCTCCCGTTCCACCACATCCCAAAGATGCTCTATTGGGTTGAGATCTGGTGACTGTGGGGGCCATTTTAGTACAGTGAACTCATTGTCATGTTCAAGAAACCAATTTGAAATGAGTCGAGCTTTGTGACATGGTGCATTATCCTGCTGGAAGTAGCCATCAGAGAATGGGTACATGGTGGTCATAAAGGGATGGACATGGTCAGAAACAATGCTCAGGTAGGCCGTGGCATTTAAACGATGCCCAATTGGCACTAAGGGGCCTAAAGTGTACCAAGAAAACATCCCCCACACCATTACACCACCACCACCGTGGTAACAAGGCATGATGGATCCATGTTCTCATTCAGTTTACGCCAAATTCTGACTCAATTTTCAGAAATCAAGACTCATCAGACCAGGCAACATTTTTCCAGTCTTCAACTGTCCAATTTTGGTGAGCTTGTGCAAATTGTAGCCTCTTTTTCCTATTTGTAGTGGAGATGAGTGGTACCCGGTGGGGTCTTCTGCTGTTGTAGCCCATCCGCCTCAAGGTTGTGCGTGTTGTGGCTTCACAAATGCTTTGCTGCATACCTTGGTTATAACGAGTGGTTATTTCAGTCAAAGTTGCTCTTCTATCAGCTTGAATCAGTCGGCCCATTCTCCTCTGACCTCTAGCATCAACAAGGCATTTTCGCCCACAGGACTGCCGCATACTGGATGTTTTTCCCTTTTCACACCATTCTTTGTAAACCCTACAAAATGGTTGTGCGTGAAAATCCCAGTAACTGAGCAGATTGTGAAATACTCAGACTGGAAATTGTCTTGACCAGGACCACACCCCTAAATGCATTGAAGCAACTGCAATGTGATTGGTTGATTAGATAATTGCATTAATGAGAAATTGAACAGGTGTTCCTAATAATCCTTTAGGTGAGTGTGTGTGTGTGTGTGTGTGTGTGTGTGTGTGTGTGTGTGTGTGTGTGTGTGTGTGTGTGTGTGTGTGTGTGTGTGTGTGTGTGTGTGTGTGTGTATATATGTATGTATATATATATATATATATATATATATATATATATATATATATATATATATATATATATATATATTCATTCAGTAACTTTCAAAATTCTCACCCAAATGTGTAAGTATCAAAAATAAGCAACAGAGATTTTGGACACTTACACACAAAAAGAGTTACAGTACATGCCTAATATCAAAAGACCAGTGCTCAAAACACCAAAGCATCAAAGATGAAATGTGACAGAGTGCATCTAAACTATCACTCAATATTCTAAGACCTATCCTCAGGCATTGGAGTATGAGGGAAGGCCACTTCCTCCCTGAACAACACCATGACTCACACATAGTCACTCTCACTCTATTTCAGTCACTCCCAAACAACCACACTTACAGGCCTAGATTTGCACCTCCTGCTAAAACACCCTGACTCCTCAAGCTTTGAGAGTTTGATAAGAGACAATACAAAGCAAGATTTGCCCATGATAATCCTGTCTGGATGCATGGGGCCAGGAATTGAAATTGAGATTATGAAAGATCACAGTTTGAGATTGCATAAGATGTTGCATTATGAATTCTACGAAAATTCTCTGATCACCCTAAAAAATTTATTGCAAAACACAAAGTCTACACAACCAATTGTTCAAAAATATCTGCTGCAGCTCTAAAACAATCCCCACTGTTGGCTCAAGAATGTTGCCGGGTTAGAGTTGCTATGGTTATAATGAGTGCACTTACCGATGAAGGGAATGGAGTCAAGTGATTCGTCCAGATTACTGGAGCAGAAGGAGGAGTCAAGCCGCTCCCCCAGTCTCCGCATGTGCATCTCCCGGCGCGCATCGTTGGGCAACCAGCAGACATCACCCCCTGCCGGTTCTGACCCATCCGTGTCATTCACAGCAAGGATGTATGAGGGATGGCGGAGAGGTTGTGGGGTCCCCTTTCCTGTGGGGGGCTTCTCTCGGAGGACTACACCCTCTACAGGACTAGACCCGTTTAAGGGTAAACCCTTGACATCCCGTGAGTGCGTTCTCTGAGCTGATGCTCCACCCTGTGGCCTCTGAGGAGGCGGAGTTGAGTAAGATGCCGACCTGTATCCCACTGCATTCTCTTTCCCAGTTTCTGGGATCTGCATTGTTTCAGCCCTAGTTCTTGAATGGTTTGATGCAGAATTAGAAATACGATTTCCAACAACAGTTCCACTTTGGTCTTTGGAAGGAGGCTCTTTGGCCTGGTTTACTCCATTGCGAGATCGCTCTGGAAAACCAGCAGTGGGTGGGATGTCTGTTCTGGAACTGTGCATATGGGAACCAGCAACAGCCCTAATGTTCAAACCATACCCTGTTGGGGGACGGTAAAGGACCGCCCGTGGCGGGAGAGACTGTCTACTAGGACGACTCCTCTGGTCTGCTCTGCCATACAGTGGCCTATCCACAGCAGCCCACGGTGCGGCAGAAACCAGTTCATGTTCCACATAGTCTGACGAATGAGCACGGGGCTTCCGCACGAGGCCATCAGAGGACACACTACGAGGAGGCCAGTCCCTGGCGTGGGCTGCTCTCTCTGCCCCACTCATCCTATCTTGTGAAGCGCTGCGTGGAGGAAGCACAGAAGGGCCCTGATAAGCCCGCTCATGAGACGTGCTTCTGCGGCGTAACTTATTGCCCCAGCCAGGTTGGGGTCCACAGTGAGGGCCACCATGGAGACTTTGGGATGGAGCTCGCAGGCTGTCTAAACGCTCCTGTATAGTCCGACTGTAAGTGTGAAGACCTTTATTATCAATATATTCCCGGTATGTCTGGTAAGTCCGCCAGTCAATGTTCTGGTGGGTAGCAGGGGAGTTGATGGAGGAAGCAGGCGCATAGTGTGTAGGTGGAATGGCATAATGATCACCATGGTAACCTGAAGGAAACATGTCAGCTTTGCGAGGGTGGAGGTATGGCGGACGACCACCAGATACCGTACCAGGCCTGGCTCTGATCAGCATTGGATCTGGGCCTACTAGACCATAGTCCCCCCTATGAACCGGAACCATACGGCCCATGTGAACATCAGGAGGTAACACAACTGTCCGAACACTTTCATTGCACACACATACCGCAGTTTGTGTCTTTGGAATTGGTGGTGGAGGGGAGGGAGGTACTGGTATCTCCACACGATATCCTAGATCCGATGGTACAACCCCCGGGGCTAATGTCTCAGTGGCCTGGGCCATCCCCGGGGGCTTACAGTCTACTCGAGGGTAACATATAGGGGGTGGCTCCGGGATATGGCGGGCATTTCCACTGTATGCATCATGACCCTTAAGGTAGGCATCTTGGGAATAGGCCTGTGGAAAAAAGAATTAGGTACATTTTAATAGCATTCACGGTCACATTCACTTTTAAGAGAAAACATGAAATTCAAGATGATTTCCTACAAATAGTTCTCTCTGAGTGGGTGGACAGCATTACATTTGCATGTGGGAGTTTGACAGGTCAGAAGTGTGAGCTGTACTCTGGTGTGCCAAGTGCTTGAGAATTTTACAATATTCACAATATACAAAGCTGCCAGTTTAGAGCAAAAATACACTTACAGTAATTAAGTTTCTGTTTCTGTTGTGTATTTCAGTAAAAAAACAGCTGTGATATGATCTCAGCTGGGAGCAAACAGGTAATTCCTTCCCTTTAAATTTTATTATGGTGCTGGAAAGCAAGAGAGGCCTCCATTTCACACACAGACATATCTCCAAAGGAAGCACCAGGCAGCCTAAAATAACAACAACAAATAGCAATTTAGAGTAAGAAGATCACCCACCGTTCGGGTCACCACACGTGACCGAAGCGACACTGAAGCCAGAGGTGAACAATTGCCCTGGTTAGCAATGGCACTAAATCTGACCTCCGTAATCATGTCAAAATCCAGAGTTCAAGGTAAACTACTATATCACAGGACTTCAGTTTGAGGAACGTCAGATTGAAAACAATAACCTGGTTCCATGTTGTTTGTCTTACTCGGATATGTTGGCTTCCAAAACAAGACAGCTAGTCGCGTAGAGTGGACTTTCAACCCATCATACAGAGTTACATTCCTTTTGCATAACAATACAAACTGAATATGATATCTGTAGTAGGGAACTTCGCCCCTCCTTTCATGAAATTCCACAGATGCATTGTTACAGAGGCCAAAGATCATCATAGGAAAAGAGAGAAATGAGAAAAGAGAGAAATGAGGAAAAAAGGGGCGAGGCATAGCAAATATCCTTGCTGGATATATCTGAGAACTACCCACACGCCTAAATCAAACAGGTCACACAATCCCTATGCTGCTGCAATCGAGACATTCCACAAACTACACTGTACTATGCTACACATAACCAGAGACATCATGACAGTCATCTGAAAATGACATGGGACAGGAAAACAACCACCAACTGGAATACAAAATGACATGCATGACATTTATAAATGAAAAAAACAACAATCAACATGTATGTAGCATTGATCTGCTTACCAGACTAGTGATTCCCTGCGAAAATTGCAGCCATTACATCACAAACCCACGTAGCAAAAAAAAAAAAAAAAGAGAGAAAGGGAGGGAAAGTAAAAGACCAGTATACATTAAAGATGGTCAAAACCAAAAGAATCAAGTCCACGTACTGACAGCCACTATCACAGTAAATATCTCTGTACAGAACGCAAAAAATGCACAGGAGCTGCAGTGCTGCTACTGAGGAGGGATCGTGGGAAGGTGGAGGGGTGCTGTGGGAAGACTGTCACGTTAGCGATGCCACCTGCTTGTCCTCGTCGCTCCCAGTCGAGGTGGGGGCTGAGGTGCCTGGTGCCTGCCTCGCGTAGTAGCGATCGGCTCTCCATCTCTCCCCTCTCCATCCATCCGCAGGCAGATTACTCCGTGATCACACGCACACACTCCCACCCTCCCTCCCAGCTAACGCGTTCACTTGCTCACTCCCTCCCTCACTCTCGCTGGAAAGCTGTAACCATTCACATGTCGGAGGCAGATGCTTGATTATACATTCAGCTCAGATGGTACAGCTTCCCCCTCCCTTCCCCTTTTTCTCTCGCTGACTCGCGCCTATTCCAGATAGACTATCCACAACACAGAGCAGTCAGCTGACTCTAGCTGATCTAATCTCATCTTTCCTGCCACTTCCTGTCTCGCTTTCTCTCACTGAAATCCATAAACCACTGCTCACTGTAGCATCCTTCACGCCCCTTATAATCAACTCGGATGGATAAATCCTCCACCCAGCTGAAAACCCTGTTTAGACAGACCACAGCATTTCCTTGCTACACTGCTACACGCAAGAGTAAAACACCATCACAGCAACAGCTGTGCAGCAGCCAAGTAAGGTATGGAAATATAAGGTATGGAGGTGGTGATGTTAGAGAAGAGGAAAATTATTGGAAACCTGTCAAGTACATGTCCAGGTTATATTTCACTCCAAAAACAAAATTAATAAATCATATTTTGCTTGAAAGTCAAACTTATTTTTTGGACAATTAAGATTTACTTTTGACATTGTATGACATATCCTTTAATCTGCTCATATTGCATTACAGTTATGAGAATCAATGAGAATAACAAAAAACATGTCTGGCTGATGGTAATGACAATTTAGGGAGAAATTAGTTTTGCATTTCAAGAAAATCTTAATTGGGTGACAAACCACCTTAAGTTATTATGCAAAATGCTAATAAACAGTGCAATTACATATATGCAGTAAAGTCCTCCTTTTTAATACCTTTTGTCTAAAAATAGCAAAATTTAAAGTGCTTTCCTGATCCCCAGTATAATCAGTGATGAGGCGCATCAAGTCACCGACAGATGGGGGCCCTATATGCCTGCCACTAAGAACTGAAAAAAAGGATGTCGAATTGGTCAGGTAGTGAAACTAAAGCACATTTCATCCATGCTGATGAAGAAAATGCTCAGATTGATCAGGAATTGATAGTTATCAGGCGATAATAGCTTGGTCTCTAAAAAGGCAGATTAGAAGAGCCGATCAGATGACGCAAAACTCGCGAGACAATTTTTCTATATGCACCTAAAACGTTTCACTACATTCACCAGTCTGGCAGTTCTACCATGTGTCTGAAAAGGACAATAAATTTGCAACATCTTTGTGAAGAGCAGAGACATTGCAATGACAGCAACCCAGAGCAATGACAGCAAAAAACTAAGGCTGTGATATTTTAGTACAATTCTTTCCTTTACAGGGGTGAGCATTCGTTCCTCCCTAAAAACCCAAACTTAACATCCAAATCAGTTAGATGAGTGATTGTCCTAAAATACAGTCTACAGTTGCTAATCTATAGGATGTGTTCGATAATAAAAAGTTTAATTGAGCTGTGAAAGTGATACTGTTCCCCAAACGACTTTCTGTACGGATGCTCCGAGATGGAGTAGACCACAGACAAGCAAAGTGAACTGAGCTCCTAAACGGTTAAAAACACAGAAATGTGTTAAAATGCCCGGCTTAGGAGTATTTGCTTAAATGCCATCGGTTATGTCTTAAGTGAACTTAAAAAAGTTGAGAAAACAGTTGCATGTGTATCATTTTATTGGATCTGTGTAAATCGGTCTTGAGACAGCAGCCTAATATTCCTGCTCTACAAGAAAAGACATAGAACAATCACTCATTGCACTTTAGTAGATTTAGTAGGATTAATCTATATTTAAATTATAAAGTGAAGACTATGCAGTGTTGTTTTACATTTGATTACTTTGTTAATAAAGACTGTTTTTTATTTTTTTATTTCACAGGAATGTTATATTTGTTAAGCTCTAAGCTGTTCCTAATCACCTCTCAGAGAGAATGGAATACGTTGCATATTCCTCATCACTTAAAAGGACAGTTTACCCAAAAATGAAAATTAGCCCATTATTTACTCACCCTAGGTGTATATGACACATCCTTCAGACGAATACAATCAGTTATATTAAAAAATGTCCTGGCTCTTTCAAGCTTTATAATGGCAATGAATAGCTGTGTTTGATTTGAAGTCCATAAAAGTGCATCTATCCATCATATAACTGCTCCACACGGTGTCGGGGGGTTAATAAAGGCCTTCTGAAGAGAAGCAATGCATTTGTATAAGAAAAAATATCCATATTAAAACTTTACAAAAATCTCTAACTTCCGCTAACTGTCGTATGTGTGTGTTCATGGGGACCGGCGTTCCAGCATATGACGTAGGACGCAGGTTTAGCGCAAGTTCTGGTTACGAACAAGCTTTCCTGTAGCTCAAACAATAAGAGCGTGGCGCTAGCAACGCCAAGGTCATGGGTTCGATTCCCAGGGAAAGCAAGAACTGACAAAATGTAAAAATGTGTACCTTGAATGCAATGTAAGTCGCTTTGGATAAAAGCATCTGCCAAATGCATAAATGTAAATGCTTGTAAACAACATATGTGGTACATTTACTGGAAAATTTACCAAGTTTTTTTTACGTGTGAAAGCAGCCCAACTTCCCACATGTGAAATTTTAACTGGAAAACTAAAAACCCATATATTCTACAAGATTCTTGCATTTCATACTTCACTCATACTTTCGTACAATTAACATGCTTTGAATGTTATGAGAATGGAAGTTTTCAGGTACAGAGATTAATTAAATTAATAATTTCATGCCACCTTAAACTGTCTGCAAATACACCTAAATGCCACTTAAGATGCAGCTTTGGTGCCACCTCTCAAAGATGGATTTTGTTGATACCCTTTTCAATAAAACTACCTTTACAAAAATAATAATACCCTGGAAATCAGTTTAAGGTGGCAGATGTTACAACATAATGGGAATGTTGTATTGATGTTATTGATCAGAAGGTGCTTCTAATTTTTGACTGTGCTCCTAAAAATATTCTAAAAATGGATTCATTAAAAATATTTTTTAGTATAATAATGTTGTCTACAAAAGAGCTTTTCAAGATTTTTTAAGTCTTGTTTTGTGTTTCATGTGTTTGTAAATGATAGTAGAATTTTTGTACTTTTTTGTGACTGAATAAATTTTTGGCTGAATGATGCCTTTAAACACTGAAATTAACATTTATTTTTGTGGATAAAATGCATTTTGTTCAGTTTGTGTTCACTGGAATAGAATGGCAACGTAGGACTCATCCAGGTTCATTCGGATCACTGACTCTTGTTCTAACTATTTTGTGTGAATAATCACCCAACGCCCTCTCTTTCTGTGTTTAGTGCTTTCTAATTCGGTCCACAGTTTCTCTCAGCTCAGTGAGCACATGGAGTCCTGCACTCATTTGTTTGCCCTTTAGATTAACTTTTAATGCATGCCATTTACTGTTGTAAGCAACGTTTGAACTCTCTGGCAGCAGGCAAAGGTATTTCTCAAAGCACCTCTGTTGTTTCATGTGCAGGGTGTAGTGGAATAACAATAAATTACAGAAGAGAAATCTACTATTAAACCTACCAAAAATCCTGAAAAGCACTGATTATTTTATTTATATGTTCGTTATATTGTATTTATTTGTGCTACTGCTATTATTTCTTCTTACTGACTGTTTACTTGTCTTTAATAATATTTGACATTTATATTAGTCAGGCTAGTATTTTTTTGCTGTGGTATCAACATTGGAATCAAGAATTGTGAAATTTTACTGGTATCTGAAATTTGTTGTCATAATTTTGTTTATTAAGGTTGCATGGGTCAAACACAATGAAAACAATAACTATTTTAATGTATTTATTTATTACTTTTTTGTGGTAGGGCCAGTGAAAATTTTGAACCACTGCCATGACCAGGCCAGTAGAAATATCCTTAGCATTGAGGCCTGATACTGCACAGCAGTTCTGTATCAGATCTCTGTGTGTGAGAGAGAACCCATGTGCCAGGCCCCAGCTGGCATCTCTCTCCCAGCTGAGCGGCTGCTTCAACACAAACAGCCTTTCATGAAGCAAGAGCTTCCATCCTGTCTCAGAAAACATCCTGCTCTTCACCTCTACAAATTCTGAATTTCCATTATCAAAATAGAGCATGATCAAAAGTTCACAGCAACTGAAAATTACTTTTATATCACAGATGAGTTAGTGATTAACTCTACAGTCGATCTGGGACGCATGATAAAACAAGGCACCATTCATGAGTCAGAAGACCCAGGAATGCAACACAGAATGGAAATTTGACTGTAATGGAAAGTGTAAAAGAGAATGCAGGGCAGATGAAGTGATGACTGCACCACAGTTATGTGTAATTGAGGGCAGCTGTGATGGTGCAGCAGTTTGAGGCTCGCTGGAGAAGGACAGGCTGCAGTGTCCTGGTTAGCAGTCCCAGATACAGCAGCACTCTAAGGAGCGCGAGGAACCCGCCTCCTGCCTCCGAAATGGGTCAGCACCTTCATTTCCATGGGTGCGAATAAAACAAGTGCTACTGAATGCAAACTCAAAATATAGTGCATACAAGGACCTCATTAGAATGATGTATTCAGAAGCTTCTGGCCAGTTTTATTTGAAGTAAGTAACATGTTTCCAACAACAAAGTCAGTGCAGAAAATCTGAAAATAAAATTCTGTTAGGTCCTGCTTTAAAACAAAAATACAAAAATCTTACCAGCTGTAGTATATCTTCATCTTTTGGCATCACACACAACTCCAGAAATGTATGACTGGAAGTGGAAAGAAATGTTTAGGATCGCAATCATGACACATCTAATTACCTGTTATAACACACTCTTACCTGTTCTGGATGAGCCCTATGACCTGTGAGTATGTCTTCCCAATGATGCTCTCGCCGTTCACTTTCACTATTCGGTCCCCTGTTGAGGTTCCATTATCAGGTTTTAGATTATCAGACATCGATAAGCAAAACAAAACAGTGTGCTGTACATTTGAAGAGCTGGTGTAATTACCAGTGCAGAGTCCGGCACTGTGAGCGGGCCCTCCCTCTTTGACCTGCTTCACAAAGATCGTGTCCATGGGCTCCAGTCTGTTCCGTGGTCTCCCTGGCAACAACAAAAGCAGCAGTCACGAGTGGCCCAGATCACAACAAACCAGCGCCAGGAAGAACCGAGCGGTCACAAGATCGAGTCACAAAATGAATATTTTTAAATCACATCAGTTTCCAAATGAAACGTTTAACCCATCAATACAGTAGAAATGCTGTGACTTCATCTAGAAATGACCCAGCATTCAATGTGACATCGCTCAGCCCCTAAGGGAAGCGCTGTACTTGGCTTCATTCTGACATAATATGCCAGAACATAGATCACAGTTCTAACAGTATAACTAACACTACAGATTCCCTGAGGATGACAGCTACAAAACGCTAAGACAGTGGCCCATGCCTACTTGCACTAAAAAGGAATGAGGATCTCTCCACAACAGTCTATTTATTTGTTCAATATTTCTGTTAATCTACTGAATGGGAAATAAACCTGTGGATTCTACATAATAAATGGACTGTCTGAAGTCTGACACTGATTGCCTTAAATTTACTCTCAGCATGCTAAATCCCTCTCGTTGACATCACTAAATTTATCCAACAGACCAGTCAATTTCATTAATTGACTACTCTGGTTATGGTCGACTAGTTGACAATTTTGACCCATCCCCAATTTGTTTTTCCACATCCAATCAGTTTGTTCAGACTGTTAGCATCCGGTATATCCACACTGATTGCTATAGTAATGATGTTAGTACAATGCTAAGAGAATTTCTTCTTTTGCATATTACAGAATATGGTCTGTCCGAAACAAAATTATTCAAATTCCGCTTATTGATTTTGTTTCTTTCATGATTATGTATATTTGAGGAAGTATGGATAATGATTGTCCAACAATTCTAACTGCATTAACTTCAGAAGCCTGTTGTCAAATTATCAAATTGTTTCTGATTTACAAACAAGATCTATTACACTCACATTCATATTTAACGGTTCACATTTATTGCTTTGCTGCCCTTGTTATCTTTCCTAAACCAATAATTTTATTTTTGTTGGAAAATATAAAATTACCACACTACTATAGTATGAACTTCTTTTTTATTAGTACAGTTATTAATTTTCTCCACAGCAAAGTTAGCACATACAAGGCATTCATATCACAAAAAAAAGTACATTTACAACAAATAAAGAGAATCTACAAAATTATTAAGCAGCTACTGTTTTCAATATTGATAAGAAAAATAAATGTTTCTTGGGCACCAAATCATCCTATTAGAATGATTTCTGAAGGATCATGTGACACTGAAAACTGAAGAAATGATGCTGAAAGTCCAGCTTTACCATCACAGGAATAAATACCATTTGAAAATACATAAATTTAAGTTTATTTTATTTTAATATTTCCCAATATTACTGTTTTTACTGTATTTTTGATCAAATAAATACAAATGAGCATGAGACTTCTTTTTTTTTTTTTTTAAATACTAGACCCCAAACTAGACTGTAGAAAAAAAATTGATTTTGCTGCCCGTTTGAACAGTCTTAGAACCACTCAGATGTGCACAGAATTCAGAATTCACAAACACAAACAAACCCACAATTGAGCTGCAGGTGCATGTGTAAATCAGAGTTTAGACCGAAAACTGTTTCTACAAACTGCTTCCAAAAGGCCAGCAATGAGGAGCTCATCAAGAACATTTCAGTCACTACTTAATGTCCCATACTGGGCAATGACATCTCCCTCGTAAAACTGTAATGATTTCAGTCAGCAGACATGACTGAGTGTGCTACAGGTTGCAAATGCGCGTTTCTTTCTTTTTGCTTGAGGTCTTGCCTGTAGAGCTGCACGGTTCTGGATCAATTGAGAAATCACAATTTCTTTGTTTAAAATAGAGATCACGATTCTCTCACGATTATTAATAGACAACTAAACAAAAGAGTTACATTTAAATTAGGGCTGCACGATATTAGAAAAACTTGCATCGTGATATTTTGGTTTTCTGCAATATATATATTGCAATATAAAAACAATTTCACCAGATGATTTGAATAGCTCTATTTGAAAAAAATGAATCATTCTAAAATAATAGGTGATTTTGTAGGGGAGTGAATCTGCAGGTATATTAGGTAGAGTTGTTCCGATTCCGATAGTATCGGAAATATCACAGATAACACAACAAATTCTGGCATCAGTATCGGTGAGCACTTGAACCCATGTACCGATCCGATACCATTTTCTTAAACAGGACCTAGTCATTATGACCGCTAGCTCTGCCCAACCGCTGCACGGTTCTTTGTCGCTGATCAGAATGCATTGCAAACAGGAAGTTGTGCTGTGTTGCCACAAGCAAACACTGTTTAGTGCAGTGAAGAAGAAATGAAAACGAGTTAGCTGTATGTCTGCTGTTTAGCAGTATTTCAGACTGGACCAACCAGCCAGTAAAACGGCAACTGTCACAAGTACGGGTACTTCTGTACCAAGTCGTTACTGAAATTTTAAAAATGTGATATCAGCAGCTTGTAGTACCGGTAGTACCGACTATAGTATATTCGGTACCTGCAGCTGCATTCAGTCGCTTCTAGGGATGCTCATTTCAGTTAATTTTCCCGACCAACAACTGCCGATCATTATCCGATTATTAACAGTTAACTGATAAGATTATATTTAATAATAAATAAAATACAATTGACATTCAATAAAAATACAATTGACGAGTCTCTGTGATGCATTAAAAAGAAAAAAAAAATGTTCACGTGTTTATTTTACTGGTGCAAACAGCAGCATACAGAACAGCTCAACAACAACAGAACCTGGATTCACATTATCGCATTTACACACACCTGCAGCGTTTCTGACAACAGAGAAAAACAATAAAATCATATAAATAAAAAGCATTAAAGAAATAGGCCTACGCTAAATATTTTCACTTAAATAATTATCAAATTAAGACACTGGATCCGTTTGAAGTTTGAAGAACCAGAATAGTTTTTTTCCCGTCAAATAAAAATAGCAGGCCTACCTCAATTCACACCTTGTATGTTTTTTTGTTTTTTTTTAAGTAACATGTCTAAGTGATGTGGTTTAGTCAGCAGAAAACACCCTCTCAAGCTTTTATACTTTCGTCTGGCACGCAGTGCGGACCTCCGATAACTGGGGCCAAGCGAAATGGGGTCACGCTCTCAACACGCACGACCGCCCACTCTGCGTTGACATCATTTTTGCTGCACACACCCTCACACTCGTGCGGACGCGGCAAGTATAAACAAGGCTTTACATAAGGCTTCAGATGGCACTGATGTCCCGGGAATACAGAGATAACGCCAGCCATGGGAAGTGCCTTTCATTTGCTTTCCACCAGTCAGGAGCTTGTATTACTGCTGTATTTTAATATTGCGTAGCATATTTTGCAAGTAACTTTGTTGCCCTTTCTGTCAAAATGGTCCCACACAGTAGGCCTAAAGTTACTTATTTTCCATTGCTTAATTTTGCGAAATATGTCTGTGTAGGCACGTGTGGTTGCATGTCTCGACGCACCCCGTGAGTTAAATACAGCATATTTTTCTTTAACCATTTAACTGATAGTATTAATCGTTCAAAATGATTAATTTTGGTTAACGGTTAAACGGTCAATATGAGCATCCCTAGTACAAATCGACTGATATGGGTTTTTCTATAGCCGATGCCGATTTTTAGAGGTCAGGGACAGTCGATGGCCGATATGTGCAGCCGATTTTTAGGGCTGAGATCCTGAAGTTTTCGCCTTCATTTGCATGCTAAAATGTCACACTAATAATAAGTGATTGCACAACATTTCTAAACTTAACTTCATTTATTGAACACAGACTTGAACCATCTCTCGAATCTTAATTTTGTGAACTGCACGGTATTAAAATAAAATATTTATCCAAAGTTGACCAAACAAATCAATAAACTGACCAAGTATTAATGATAAACATGGCAATAAATTCCATTCCCATTCTATGACATGCAATATGTAATGTAAATATAATTATCCACTATTGATCGCCAATTACTAGGGCTGCCCCCTAATAGAAAAGGCTTGGTCAATCAAAATTGTATTAGTCGGTTAGTCGTAGAAAAAAAAAGAAAAGAAAAAAACCTCCACAGGAATTGGCGAAATCACGCAGCCTATGACGGACCGATCGATAACGCCAGGAAATTTCAAACATTCGCCTATCATTCATCGACCTCAAAAATGGCTTATCACTTGAAATGCAAGTAGTAGCAGCTTTACAAGTCTGCTCGCACTAATATTAACCTAGATAAATGTGCGCTATTATTAGGCACATATGTGTTTGTGAGGAGAGCGCGAGTACTGCGTGACATACATGTGCCAGTTCAATCACTTGCATTTAACTTTAAATGCTCCGTAATTTTCAGTTATACAGATAAGAGTAATGCAAATTGTAAAGAGTCTACTTTTATTTTTGTGAACTCACAACAACAACAACACGCTGAGCTTTTGCAAAATACTGAAAACAAATCACAATGCGCTTTCCGCCTCTATGAACTTGAGCGTCACAAAAATGAGTCAAAACTGGTCTCATAGACATGAGAAATGTATCTATGGAAAGCTTGAAATGTCTTTAAATTAACCAATTCAAGTGGTAAACAGATATTCTGAGAGTAATCCGTATGAAACACCATCTCCGCAGTAGTGTCTATATGCACAAAAAAAAAATCTGTGTTTACATTTGTTTATCTGACCACTATAGGTGTCTGTTTGTTTATTGTAAAACCACCCCAAACATAAACCTTTGGGTTCACACAAAGCGTCTCAATTCAAATGCGCTACTATTCCATTGTTTTTCTATGTAAACACGCACTAGTCTGACGTGCAAAACCGTTCTGCTTGCTACTGCTAACGTTTAGTCGCATACAATAGTCCATAAACCAAATCATGTCCTCATAAACCATGAGTAAACGCACACAAATGTTGTAAAACTCATGCATGACAAGCCGCTAAGCAAATACAGTTACAGTACATACCACAGAGACGTCCTGCTGTAGTCGCTGTTGCTGCTGCTCCTGTTCAATTTCAGCCTCTGGATCAGATTCTGGATCATATATGTATGGTTGAATCTGATTGATAGCCATGGTCTATTTAGGATCACTTTTTTTTTTTTTTTTCACGTTTAAGGATGTTACAGCTTTCAGACGCTCTCAACGCAATAGCTGCGCGTGCTCGTGATTCTTTAGCTCCGCCCATACGATACACCTCGGTACAGCATATCTTTCTTTTATAAATATAATAAAACTAAAGACTTTTTGGAGATATGAAGGATGCAATACTACTCTATAGGTACTCAAGATTGACAAACAGTGTTTCACCCCCCCTTTAATGTCGAGCCCTGCATAATATACATTTTTGTATATTTATAATGTACAGTACATTTCCATGGTTCAATACTGTTTCAATTTTTGTAATAAAGTTCAGCACTATTTTATGTGTTATGTTTGTTTACATTCAGTATCTATTTTTAAAACTATTGGTTGATTAATTGCTTATTAGCTAGCGTGGGCCAACCTACTTATCTATTCAGAAAAATAGAACTGAAAATACTTCTGGTTATTTGGTTACATTCACAATAAGAGCAATGTGATCATTAGTAAAGATTTAATGCGCCATCTTGTGTTCACTGTCATACACTGCAGTTTTCAAATGTTAAAACTTACACATTTACCTAAGGAATATGAAGAAACACCCAGTATTGCTATGTTTATTGCATTTTGCCTATAGTGATAAATATTAACCCAAATCTGGTCTGGTATCAGAAATAAAACATTCACAATAGAAGTGTACCACTGTGACAAATGAAAGCCAGAGAAAAACATCCATAAATGAATCCCAATGGCTACTTTGTCAGATTTCTGATGTGGTTGTGGCATTGATGCATGTCAGTAAGTTTCCTTCTGTTGCGGAGAACATGAAACAATGACTCACTCTTATACTGTCCAAATCAGATGCATGGCAACATGCAAAAATACAGACACAAACTATTCTAACTGTTGTGCACATACAAACAAACTAAAACCATCAGAGAAACACTACAAACCTGGAACCACATATTCAGAGAGATAAAACAAGCCTAAAGACACTTCTGGCTCTCACAAAACATGCAAATTGAATATTTTACTATTACATATGCTGGTGTAAGTTCAGGTTGTTTTTTTTGTTGTTGTTTTTTAGGTCTTACCATGATTTGCATACAGAACTAGAGGCACCTAGGGATGTTACGTAAGCTAGTTTGGACTCTTCTAGGTAAAGTAAATCAAGTTTCACAGGGTTCTGCACTAGTGCTCTCTTATAGACTAAGAACTGAAGATTGTTCAGATGATATCAGTGTTGCAAAAAAAAAAAAAAAAAGAAAAAAAAAGTGCTTTTTAGCCATGCTGCATTAGTACAGTATTATAAACCACAACACCGTATCAGTTCCTGCTTTTTAATGAGTGAGTTAAAAGCATACAGTGGAAGAGTTCAAATCCTTGACCCTTGGCAGCTACAAAATTACATACATTGGTGAATTAGATAGTTTGTGTTAAGGACATGACAAGAGGTGTGATATTTCCACACATTGTTTTGTATATTTTGAAGAAACCCTGAAATATGTAGGTCAGATACTTGTTCTGACTGACACACCAGCTCAAACTTGCAGAAGATCATTCAACAAGGATTGTGCACCACAACAGGTAAAAGAATGACAAAGCATTAATAAACCTAAAGCTCAAAATGAATCTCCTCTAAGTGGGGCATAATCAGATTTTTTTTTCTTCGGGAAAGATGCTGGATTTTGACTAGAGAAACACCAATAATTTTCCTGATATTTAAGAATTCTTCCATAATCGGGTATCGTTTTGTAACATTAAATTCACTGATAAATGCTGCAATCTTGTGGGCATTTTGAGAATTGTAAGCAAGACTGCCATTAAAGCTCTGTGTCTGAGGGGAAATGAGTAGACAATGGTGTTCAAAAGGTAAAATAACTTAAGTTTCTAAACTTTATTTAACAGCCATTGATGTACAAATTAGATGTTACAAATTCTTGATGTATAGTTTAAACTTGGCACAAAAAATACAGATGGTGTCACATAAATCAAGTCGTGTCCCCAATAAAGACAAATAAAGACATGAATTAAATAAAACAGCCATGAATGAGTGTTGGAAATAAAACAGCTGACTTAATCTCTGTTGTCTGCTCATCATTAGTCTCGTAAAGTCACATTCATTGTGCCATTCGCTCATCGGGTTGAGGCTCAAGAATGCAGCTTTTAACAAGATCCACTTATTTCAAATTCCCCAAATTAGATTACAATTTACTATATAACCTCTATTTCACTAATAAACATCTAAATAATTATAGCAATATATGTGGAAATCAATCATCTCTCTATGAGAGAAGTTCTGTGTAAACACACAGATAAAAACAGATAATTGCGATAATGTATTTGTGGTTTTGTTTCTTTTTCTAACAATACATATTCCAACGAATATTCCAGCGTATTCCAATCTCTTCACTCTTTAGCCTATTAAACAACACAAACCTTTTAAAACTGTAGTTTATAACCAAATGCTTTTATTTATGCAAAGCTGATAGACTTCCCTGTCATTTATTTATGTTCTCCATTTGAAAACAGACTTCGTACATTTATTTTGTCTATAGTTAATATTACTGCTGTGTTATAAATAAAAAGATGCAACTGAGTACTAAGCACTAAAGTAGCAATGTTATTTTATTCAGGTGGTTTAGAGTTTTATGCATTTTTATCATTATAAAAATTATTTTTACATGTTTACCTGATCAAAGCTTTTATTTAGTAATTTAGTAAAAGTGTACTTCATTTATATTTTTGCATTCTTTTATTTAATGATGTATGTTTTATTTTGTATGCAAGAAGGGGTGAAATTACAAGAAATTACTAGGGGTGTAACGATACACTCGTGTCACTAAACTCACTATACAATATTTAAAATCGCAACATTTTAAGCCAAAATTAAAAAAATATATATTTTTATATTATTTTAATTATATTATTATTATATTATTATCAGGACACAAATATTCCCTCATTGCATTACTATACATTATATTCAATATTATATATAGTATTTTAATGTAGTAGTGTCACTGAAACTCATTTCTCAAGCAGTACTCACTAGGGGTGGCACGGTTCACAAAACCCATGGTTTGGTTCGTATCAAGGGTCACGGTTTTCAGTTCTGTACGGTTCTGGTTGTTTTTTCTTTTAATCATTAACACTCCAGAAATTCATTTAAATTATGTTTGCGCTTTCACTTTGAGGGGTGGCATTCCGGCAGTGCGCGCGCTTCAGGTGATCAATGCAATCAGTCACAGTTTAGGATTATTAGGAACACCTGTTCAATTTCTCATTAATGCAATTATCTAATCAACCAATCACATGGCAGTTAAGTTCAATGTTCAATGAAGTTCAATGCATATAGGGGTGTGGTCCTGGTTAAGACGATCTCCTGACTCCTGTCAGAATGGGAAAGAATTTCTGACATTTTTGAGTGAACTATACATCATAAATACAGTAAGCTAAGTCTTGGATAAAACTAGCACTATATCACAAATCATATCGCGATATACAATGTATCGTTACATCCCAAGAAATTACAGTATTGAAAAAGTGTGTTAAAGTTTGTTCAGTTCAGCGATTTTGTTATAACTGTCAGAAACAGAAATAAAACTAATAAATATGGGTTCTGTATATATCGATTATCGGGCACAAACATGCAAATAATCAGTATCGGTTATGAAATATCAATATCGGTTGATCTCCAATTTAGACAATCATTCATGAACCATTATATCCTGCACCTGGCAAATCTCTACATTCTTTCACTATCAATAAAACAAAATTTTCCAAACAAATGTTTTTTCCTCCACATATTCTTCATTATTTATCAAAAATGCGGCTCGTCTTTGAAAGTTCCATTATGTGTGGTTTGTTGAAATGCCACAAGCTTTACAACCAAATTTGTGTAGGTCACCGTTTGTTAACTAAAGAAGTCAAACAGACAGGACTCAATGTGGGAGATCCTGAAGCAGATTTAGAAGCCTGTATTGCTGTAGCGAGGAAGCTTTAAGAGAGATGAATTTAGAGATGCAACTGGGCAGGTTTTAGCCACCCAAAGTGCCAGAAGCACTGTTGGAATGTCAACAATGCAACAACATGCATATCCCTAAACTGACAGCAGGATGAAACTACAAGAAAAAAAGATCAAATATATGTTTAACAGTCAAGCTCTTTTGCAACAAAATGATGCAATCTTTTAAAACACACCTAAGGTCAAAAGTTCAAACAGTGAAGGGTGAGAGGTTGAGCAGGGGAAAGAATCCGTTGAGTTATTTCGGGCAGCTGTAGATGGTTGCACCGAACCATGTTACAAGAGCTATCGCGTAATGGGAGGTGAATAAAAGTAATTTATTGAGAGAACTAACTTTTGGGTGCTAGATTATAAGGAGGTTGTACGAGTAAGCAGGGAACTCTGGTTGTTTTTATGAATGGTCAAAATTCATAGAATTTTTTATGACAGAAGGTGCACCCCAATTGGCATGCTTATGCACTATACTATGTTGTAGTATAAATAGTGCGAACAGTGTGATCACACTGAAAATTACACTGTGCACTTCAAATACCTAGATAATATGCTTAATTAACTAAACTGTCACAGCTTTCCTTATGTAGCAGGGTTGGAGGGTTATCAGACGCCGATGCAAGATGACAAAACAACCTTTCTAAAATTCATACACTAGATGGTAGAGTGCTTAGTGCATGGTACAAGTGCATCATGTATAGCATGTCATTTGGGACAAAACCAAAACCATACGTTTTGTCACTTAAATGTGATAACTTACCTCTGTGACCATGGTCTTCATCCTATAACAACAAACATAAAAAAATTTATTTATATGCTGAAAAATATACAAATAATACTATGCTAAGATGCTATGACACTGAATGAATACAGCGATGAACGATGCACACTACCTTAAAATTGGAGTGTATCGCAGACTCTGGTGGGTACACAATGAAGTGACGCAGAGTAAAGCCGAAGCCCTGTGAAGTGCGGCGCAGGCGAAGCACCTTCGGCCCTGGCCAGGAAAATGGCTCTTCCTCCAGCTGGAAGAGCACTCCTGTAGAATCATCCGGATCCACCACATCCTACAGAGAGAGAAACACATAAAACCATGAGGAAGCAGTGGGAACATTGAGTATAACAGATCATGATTTCTGAAAGAAAAAAGAAAAAAAAAGAAAAAGGGAAATGCTTCATTTTAAATGATCTCACATGATAAAAGTCACAGGATGGAGAACTAATTAAAAAGTTTGATCACACTTTAGATTAGGGTCCAATTCTTAATATTAACTAAACAGTAATATATACACACACAGACAGTCAGAACACGCCATCAGAGAAGTGCCAATTAAAAGTCACTGATTCAGTCTCTCAAACACCATTTTGGGCGAAACCAAAAAAAAAAAAAAAAAAATGGCTGTTTCAAAAACATGAACAACTCAATCTGGGCCTATTTATAACTGGTAGTTTCTGAGAAATGACCTGATCAAACTGTACAGATCATGACATATTGCCACTGACATTCACACCAGTGAATCACTTCTGTGAGCAAGAAAGCACTGAACAAGAGCTCTTCTGCCTTTCATAAGCAGAAGTAGTGGACAACCACATCCTGGAGAAACAGCATAACAAAAAAAAAAAAAAAAATAAAATGTTTTTTAAAAAACCTTTGACTGTAAAATTTTAGAAGATAAATTCCATATTGTATAAAACATTTTAAAGTCAACAAACTAATTAGGATCAACACAGGAAGAATCAGAACTGCTATGACATCATCATCCTTGACATTTTCCTCTTCATACTGAGGAACGCCCATTGAAGGTTGAGTCAGGGCTGGCCTGATGTCATGTCTGGAGGGTGTGGGTGATGCTTTATGGTTCATGTGAAGTTAATTTTCCTTTGTGGAGCATATTTAAGGATAACAGACACCATACGCCAGTTCCCCCACAGGAGGATCCACTGTTCAAATTTGTTTTACTGGCATTAATATCTGTCAATGTGGACAACAACAACTTTGTGGAAACCTGTTTTTCTGATTTTTAAAAAAAATATTATTACTATTTGATTTACTTTAACAAGACTCAAGTTGTGTAATTTGCTCAGGTTGAGGTCTCAGGCCTTGAGCATTCTCTGGATCTCCATGCCTTGAGATTCCAGAGTTGGCATTCTGCTTCCGGCACGCACTGCTTTGTTTGTGGAGTATTTATAGCCTCACACCTACCCAATATTCACGCCCTACCCTTTACTGCCAAACCTCTTCCAGTAGAGGTGTGAGAAATCAAATATTGCCCCTCCATAAACAATTTAACATCTGAAACGCCACACCTGGTGATATTCACAAAAGTGTGACTGTTGTATAAAGTAGAGACCATCTGATATTTAATGCAGATTATTTTTGTTTAATTGTCTTATAACCAATATGCAGTGAGAATTTGTTTTTTTTTTTACTTTTTGACAATAATAATAATAATAATAATAATAATAATAATAATAATAATAATTATTAGACTACAGAAAGAAAAAAAAAAAAATCAAAAACTATCAAGTACAGTTTTTCACAAAACAAAATGTTATGCATTTATCAAACGATTAAGTCAAATGACTAAAGCTTTTGTTTAAATGACAAAATGTAATATTCAGAAAGTATTTACAATCTTACTTACAATCAGCAAATGAGTGGAAAAATATGTTCAAATTGTCCATTTCATGTCAAGGAACTTTACACATTAAGTATATAAATAAATATGGTTTTCACACAACACGGTCACTGTTTGGATGTATTAAAACACCCACAGATTCGTCACTGGCCATAATACGAATCTTGAAATCAGGATTTGGCATAAAATAATTATACATGGGAAAATGGTTAAACTGAACAAATAGTTCTAACCTGGTTCAGAGGAGTCTTTGTGGCAGTTTTTCTGGTGATTAAGGGATAATACAAGACATTACCTTACAAAAGGTTGTCGAAATAAAAAAAGCTACAAAATGCACATGAAATTTGGTGAGAAAGTGTGACATGCTAGAACCAGGGGTGTGCACAAATATCTAATCTGTAATAATTATTAGAAATTTGCTACATGTTGCTTTGCCGTCCGTAGCGAATCTAAGATAAATCCTAAGCATGCAAACTAAAACTCAGTTAGGACTGGGTGATATGGCCTAATAAAAAATAAAAAAAATACCCAATTTTTTCACAAAATTTTTTACAATTTAAATTGATTTTTCCCCCCTCCTACTTAAATCAATCTGCAGATGACAAAGAAATTGTTCAAAACAAGATTTAACTTTATTTTGTTTTTGTAAAATATTTGCAGGTTGGTAACACATACCTGGGGTCTAGGGCTGGGTATCGATTCAGACGTTCCAATTCGATTCGATTCACAAGCTCTCAAATCGATTCGATTTTGATTCTCGTTTCGATTCTCGATTCAACTCAATGAATATAGATTCAATACAAATACTAAAAGGTATTTATAAAAAAAGAACAGTGAACATAAGTTTACAAGTGGGTAATTAAAAAGAAATGAAGATCCACAAACCTGTATATTAAACTCTTTATTTTAAAGTACACTCGGGTACATTAAAACAGAACCCACCCAAAAATTATCTGAGAAGTATTTATACAATTTTCTATTTATTGATATTTTGATATTTATTCTAAAACATAAAAAGGATATTGGACGCTTTTCAGCCATTTTCAGTACACGACAAGCTTTTCTTGCGATTTTGCCGCCCGTCATGTGTGCAGTTACTTTTCATTCACGAGAAGCGTGTTCATATCTGGACACGTAGCTGCCGTGGTAACGAACAACAATACCACAATATGTGCTGACTTATGTGGACTAACTTTAATTTGAGGAAATCTGTTTATAAATTTAAGCTATTAGGTTTGAATTATTGGTCCTGCTGTCTATTGACTCAGTGGATTTGAATATGTCTATTATGGCTAACGTACATGCTTAAGTGTACGCTCAAGTTTGATCATAATGCAAGGCAAGCATTCGCGTGTATGTGATTTGTTTTTAGCGTTTGTGTGCTCAGCTGTGGGGGGTGTTGGGATGTCTCATCAAATGCTTCCGCAGATTTGTAGAATTCTACACAGCATTTTACCTCAGCATTACAAAAGGCAACAAATGCACCTGAAGCCGCCATTTAAGCACGCACGCACGAATGAACGAACGCTTTTTTTGCCCAGCCCTACTGGGGTCCAAAACTTTCAGCTTGTGAATAAACTAGTCAAAAGTTTACAAAATCGCAGATAAAATTAACTTTTGTTAACAACAGTAATGTGCAAAAAATTACAGGGAAAATGTAAATATTCTGCTCTTATTAAATATAGGTTACCATTGTTGTTCTATAGTCTCACACTGAACTGACACCGACAATAAATCACTGACTGCTTCAGTGATTATTACAGGAGCTCTTTACTTGCTTTCTGGGTAATTTAGTCACAATTTGAAGAAAAGTTTTGTTTTTCATTAGACTGTGACTACCTACTTGTCCATATATTAGGGAGTGGAAATGGCTAAGTTAATAAGTATGGATGGTTATATGGTCATTTCATGTCTTTAAAATAAAAGTGCTAGTTTGCCACAAAGTGGTCTACATCTTTAAACTTTTAGTTTTACAAATCATTACATTAATTTTTTTATTTTTTTATCTGATAATATTTAGAGCTTTGAAGTGCTGGAAAAAGTGTGAAGCACTTGAAAACCCTTAAAAAGTGCTTGAATTTCAATCTCAAAAGGTTGTATGAACCCTGAGATGAATAATGACAACATAAAAAAATAAAAAAAATAAACATTTGACTATTTCTTCTGCAATACCATGTGGTGTTATTACAGTAAATCGTGGTGAATGTTGGGGAAGTGTGACTGAAACCCCGAACTTCGTTCATGGCTCAAGGTTTATCCTGGTTTCCACGTCAGCGCTGTTTGATCAGATATCGGTGGTTTATAACAGAATCCTGCACTGAATGCGTCCCACTTGATCTTGCAGTAACAATGTTATTAATTCTGTGGTGAATCCAAGCGCGTTTTTTCTGGATCTCCCAGCGCTGTGTAGTAACAGTGTAGCGTGACTGAGATTGGCCCGTGTATGAGCTCACACTGCTCAGTTATAACTAAATGCATTCGGTGGCGCTGTGGATCATGCAAACAAGTTTGATGTACGCAGCGAAATTTGATCTTACTAAACGATCTCACAAAATTGAATTATTTTTGATAAAACAGAGTTATAATACGAAAAATCACATGAAATCCAAAAAATCCAAACAAAGGAATGAGGAAAGACAGCTGTCCATCACTGCATTCACTACTACAGGTAAGCGCAGCTGTACCTCCGAGCGAGCCGAGATGATAACTTATTTGATAGCAAAATTATCTCAAGACATATGCTTCCTTTGTGTTTTCTGTCCTTAAACCAGTCTTCCTCAACGAAATTTAAAGCGCTGTAAGAAACTTTGCTTAGCACACCATTATCTGTGTCCCTGCAATGTATGTGTCAGTGGAGTGCATTTTCTCTGCATCCGGCCTTATTGTTATCAGACTGAGGAGCAACTTTCACCCGAGCATGTGGATATTCTTGTTTTTCTCAACGTGAACATGAGAAACAAAATAAACATATGCCCACTCGAGTGTATATGTAGGCATACATTCTGTACGATAATTACAGTGTTTGTCATGTTCTCACAAAGAGTAGTTTAAAACCACAAATAACGGTCTGGTTTCTGTAACTTTCACTCAAGCAAAAATCTGCCTTTAAACTTGAAAAATGTGACATTTATCGTGATAATTATCGATATTGACTAATATGAAACTTTTCATCGTGAATTTTTTTGGCCACATAGCCCAGCCCCATGTTGTTACGGTTTAAAAATCTGAGTAGATGGATTATAGTCTCTCTCCCCATTGTAAAGTGAACTTTCATAAAGGAACAAGCAACGTTGTCCAAAAGTTCATTTGCATTCCCATGTGCAGCACTGAGCCAAGACATCTGCAGTGGAAAGGAGGTCTGCAAATTCATTATCCCTCTCATGACTAGATGAGTTCACTACTGGAAAGAAAAGGAAGAAACATCCTATGCTTCGATCAGGTGTGTGCTAAGGAACATTGACTCAACCATGATGTGTAGCAGGCTATGGGGCTTTGGTCTATTTTGGTCTACTACACAAGTAGTCTTAAGGTTCCTTGAGTGGCTGGAATATGTTCAGAGGGTGCCAAATTCTGATACAAGCAGCTGAGTCTTTGAGGAATGAGTTAATAAGTGTGAAACACAGCGAGTGCACATGAAATCTGAGAGCCTGTGTGAACTTGTGGAGCAGGTTTCTGTAAAGCGCTATGACAATTTACAGAATATTACACTCATAATTTAAACTGCTGAGCAGCAATAAAGCTGACTGCAGGATGTTTTAGACAACAGTGTGCTGTAAAGCAGTTATTGCTGTATACTACAACATTTTCGGAGATTGAGGTAATGGGACCTCATAGATTACAAACCTAAACTGATTTGAAAAACTTAGGTTTACAAAACTATAAATTAGAACTCCCCTACTGGTCACAATGTCAGCAATGGTACCAGAGCACCACACATTATTTTCTCACAGATCTTTAGGACCCATATTGCTAAATATAACTGCAGTATTTTCTACTTCTCCAACTTGGATAAAAAAAATAAAATAAAATCATTATATTGTAACATTATAATCAAAAAACTAAAGTAATGCTTTTTAAAACCATTAGAAAGCATTTTAGAATCAATAAACATTAAATCAACTGATTACAAATGCACTTACTTGAAGGTTAAAATTTTACATATGGCACATTTAATAACCAACAACAAATATTGTAGCGAAATGTAGATATATTTTAGTTAGAATTATGGCGCTCCTATTCTATTGTGTTTGAGCGTTAAAGTCCGTTAATGTGGAGCGCATCTGGAGAAAGAGAGAACGCGCACAGAGCTGAAAGGGCTTGAATGAAGTACGTTTGGCTTTAGATAAAACTACTAGAGGTATATAGTGCTGAAATATCATTACAACAAATGATCCAAGGAAACAAGTGTTTGTGGTGTGATCCACACCGCTGTTTTGACGCTCTGCTCACTTTAACTAGAAACAGGAAAATGGTGCTACCGTTCTGTCTCATGGCCCGGATAGAAACATGGGTCTGCCATTTGAATATCATTGGTTTAGCTCATGTAAAACATCTAGTAACCTATAATTTGTTTGCCGACTCAACACTGTGATGTCTGCCAGTCATCGGGAATGGACAATGACATCGTCTATCAGCCCAACCCTATGCATGTGCGCCGCCACTGAAGTCTGTGAACTTTAGTGGAGAGTCGCATGCAAAAGGCTCATCTACTGACATCAAAACGAAATCTGCATGACTTTCTAACATTTACAGATGGTGAATATGCCTGTGAAATGCAAGTTATGCACTGGGGAAAACACCACATCGCAAACACATTAAACAGCGCAAGTACCTGTCAGAGCATCTGACGGCCAGGGCAAGCCACGTTAAACTATACACTGTTATGTACAGATTATGCACTTTACCCACAGGAGCTCACTCTGGTGTCTTTCCGCAAAAAATATATTGATATATCGTACAAACTCAATATACCACACAGAGCTATTATACAAGCATCATCCAAGCTTGTCCATCAGCCCACCTTACACATGACAATGGCCGGAAAGAGTGACATACAAAACACCTGATGAATGGTGAAAACATTATTTTGGCACTGCACAGCTGGACAGGATCCATTCACAGTGTGTCACCAAGAAAAACTACAAAATGGCAACACAACATAGCATTAATTAATTATTCCACACCCACACCCACATCCACATGCCCTCAGAGCAAACTGGAACTCAAATTTTCCTGGCCATGGAAATTAATGATCAGAAGCAGTGTATGCAGATGTATGTGGACTCAGGCAAAATTATCAGTGTCTCTTTCATGTAAGATCACAATCCCAACCGGATGCAAATCAAGAATAGTGCTCAGTCATGCAGAATGGATGTGGTGATTTTGCTCTGGGACATAGAGGCAAGGCTTAGCTAATCCAAACAGATGGACAGGGAGCAGCTTCAGCACAGATAGTCCTGCACTTTACGGTATGGTGACAGACCAAACCAATAAATACTCTACTAACACCTCCATGTGCCAAAACCCCCATAATCAAATGCCACATCTCAGCCTTCTCTGGTAATGCTCCCCAAAAGGAAACAGAGAGAGTTGGAGGAACATGGAGGTGAGAAAAAAAAAAAGAAAAAGTAATGGCCGTTTATCATGCAATGCTGCAGATTTATTTAGTTGTTAAAGCTGAACAAAAAGTGTCTAAATATTTAATAAGTTAAACTTTCTACCTGCCTGTAACTTTCAGTGAACAATATTTCAAATATGTAATATTTATCCCAATTGTCAACTAAGACATTTAATAGAACAGCATCAAGGTTTTGCATCTATTTGATCTAACCGCAGTTGTGTTCTTTTGTACAGCACAAGAGAAAGCAATACATAGACCACAAGAAATAGACAAGAACCAATTAAGTTTTTCGTGCACTATATTCAAAGTCATCTGAAGCCATTCCATAGCTTAACGTGAGGGATAGAAGAATATTTACATTGTTAAATTAAAGTTTGTGGAAACTTGTCTTCCTTCTGCTGCGGCTGTCAATCATCCTCCGTTTAGCATTCAAACAGCGCATCACATTCAGTAACAACAGTCAGCACGGTTAAACTCTCTCCAATAAGATATATTCCCATTATAATACTTGATCTGTAGATAAAGGGCTGTGGATTTACATAAATAACATGGTCTTGCTGGAGTTTATTGCTGTTTCTAAACGATGTCATACTCTCTACCAGGTATCTGTTAGATCACACAACACAAGGACTATTAATTGGCATCACATGCACAATAAATGGAATTTATTGTAGATATACACTAGGAATTGGGTGCTCAACATCTCTTCTCTTTGTGTCATGACCTTTTCAATGTGCAGAGCTGCACACTTTGACTATGTTGCTTTAAGCACATCCTTCTGCACCCGGGATGCGCATAAGGCCTGGGACACACTAGAGGAATTTAAAATCTTAACCGATTTTAAAACTGTGGGAGACCACAGACAAAAAGGACATTTTCAACCGAATTTTAGCATTATAATCCTTCGAATGCACACGCTAGAATATTTGTCCAGGCCACGAGACCACAAACCTATCAATTGTAGTAACATTTCTACAGTGAGACGAGATCTCACGGAGACTCGCAAGATCAAACATGACTCAAGAAGAAAAACAAACGGAGGACGATCAACGTTGTCAGCTGGTCAAGCTTCTCTTGGCATGAGTTTTGTTAAAGGAGAAAAAAGAATATGGGTGATCTTTCTCAATACACAACTTTTGTGGCATGTTTGTGGCTGCCAAGTTTCAGCTATAGAAGCATGCAACATCCGGTTGGTGAAGCTTGCTCGCTCTCATTGGCTATGATCACTGGTATCACATCAGAGGCAGCCCGATCAAGAGATTTGGGATTGTGTGGGCTGCGACACGATCGGGAGCAGTAAAATAATCGTAATGACACCATACAATTGAGGACAAGCCTCAAATTGGGACAAACCACCCAGATCACTTGGGGGTGCAAATCGAGCTCAAAAATGTGTGTGTTCATAAATGGGTTATTAATGTATTTTAGAATACAAATAGTAATTTGTAATTTTACATAACATTTTATAAAAATTACTTTAGTTTGTTTTTCAATAATTACTTTTTGCTGCTGAATTATACACTCAGCTATTTTAATATATATTTGTAACATAGCTTATGATTATACATTTTTATAAATTTTTATAATATAATATAATAGTGAATACTATAATGAAGTAGTGTGTATTTATTGGCTTCTGGATTGTGTTTAACAAATAAAAGTGATCATTAGTTCCACAAATATTCCACAGTGATGTAGAAAAAACAAAAACATTAAACCGTACAAAGGATTAAATTCATCACAATTATTTAATGAACGAACCACACAAAAACGCATGACAAAGTCCTAAAACTCAAAATTATCCAGCATAAATCAATTTTCTTTAGACAATTAAACATCAGCCAAATTTTATAATCGTGACAATCCTAACAATATTCACATTGTGAGAATACGCCATATTTATAAATGACAAGTTTATTTTAAGTAATTTACTGTAGTAATACGGAAAAAATACTATGGAAGTCCATAGAGCCCATCAACTGTTCGGTTACCAACATTCTTCAAAATATCTTTTGTTTAGCAGATTATCTGTTTATTCATTATAATCTGATTATTTTAGCAAATAAATTCATAAAGGGTTTGGAACAATTTGAGGGTGAGTAAAGGACATATTTTTTTTTTGTGGTGAACTATCCCTTTAATAAGAGACTCAGAAGGGAAAGTTGGCACTGATAAATAACACCTGGAGAGGACAATGTTAAGTGACCTTAATTTGATATGGATCATCTAAATTTATAATGTAGTTAGAACTCCAGACCAGCACCCAGCCACCAGTCCAGCTAACAGGCACTGCTGACAGATGAATACAGGCTAACTAAAAGTGGCACTACTGCCCGCAAACCACAAGGCCAACCACCTTGGCAGGCCTGTGTTTTCCTCTCAAATGTTAACAGTGCTCATATCCTGTTGGGTAATCCCAGAGTACGTTTAACTATGGAAGTAAAATAATGCCAAATGTATTTGAAACAAAAACCTTGTCGAATTGTACTACTAAAATATATGCATTGCATTAACCATGCATGTTTTTCTGTGATATATACTGTGATATGAAAACAGTTTCACCAGATGAATAGCTCTATTTGGAAATAATCTAACTAATCTAATTAATAATTAACTCTAGAATGGTTGGGGTTATTTTGTAGAGGTGAATCTCCAAAGAAAATAATGAAAAAACATTACAAGCAGTTTTTCAGGCAAGTCTAACAGTAATCAGGTACAGAAGTTCAATAATCAAAATGTAAAATAACACTACAGTCTTCACTATACAAAAAAATATATAATAAATATTTGTTAAAGCTACAAAAGTGATTTTCTCTTTGTATTCTGTTGTTTGATTAATATTAATGACTCAGACAGCAGCAGGTATATTAGGCACACATCCATATTCTCTCAACTGATAAACTTTCCCTCTATGATGGTTAAACTTTGCAATTAATCCGAGAATCACGTGCGTTTCGAACCGTGATGCCTGGTCTGTATGGATCACTTATCGACTTCGATCCTTACACTTGACTTTGCATATGCTGCGATGGGACTACTGCAGATGCTGGGGATACACAATATTATCGGCACAACATCAGAATTGGCCATTAAAGGCTTAAAAATCGGCAGATATGAAAACAAAATTATGCCAATATGCAATATTCAGTTGCTGCCTTGAATTTGTGAATGCAAGTACAGAATAGGGATGGGACGATTACTGGTTTCATGATAAACCACAATAAAATGTACTGACGGTTGGTATTATCGTTTAAAATTTAATTAGCATTAAAACAGTGTTTGATTATCGCGATTTAAAAAAAAAAAAACTTCAGTCTGGCACAGACGCAGCACGCAGCATTGTTTTTTGAACAATAAGAAATGGCGGAAGGCAGTTAATCTCCCGAGAGCTGTTTTCAGCCTCCTAAAAGGAGCAAATCTGAGGTGTGATCATATTTGGCTTTTACAAAAGTCCTGAGGGAAACTTAAATCGAGGATGCTCACCCTGTCTGTAGAACATGCAAAAAGAAAGTCTGCAATAGAGGCAAACAATTCAAATCTGCCAAGAGGTCTTCGTGACCATCACCTACTGTTGTATAGCGAACGCAAGGTAAGTTAACTTTGACCACAATACCAAAACCACATCTGCTAAATAACTGGACACAAAACAGAAATGTTGTTTTGAGTTTAAATATTTTATCTCTCTCACTTGAAAATGAATGTGAAGCTTCCGCGATGGTCATAAGTAAATGCCACAGAACAGAATCTTGCTTTAAAAAAGTGCATAGAGCTGCTTGTTTGCCGTTTTTCAAATGTAAAACTTGTTGAAATGTTTTCAGTGTACATCAGTTCTTTTTGAACACTTTCATCTTATTTTAACAAAACCATGATTTATTTTTATAAAATTCTTGATAAATGGATTCAGGAAAAAGCCAGAGAACAAATGATCATGTGCATGAATGTAAAACCTTTCTGTGGTACTTTTTGCACAATATAATACTAAAGCTCTTCACTAAGGATTTGAGGACTTTCTAAGGATCAGCTGGGAAGTTAGAAATCACATTGTGTCTGTAGGTGTGTGACATTGCGTGTTTGTGTTTCCCTGGCCCGGCACCCCTTTGCATCTTATTGGACCGTTTACATAACAAATAGAGCCATGCCACTCATGCATAACAGACATGCCCCTCCTAACCACCCAACGCATGAGAGCTTTGCTCAACCACATATATTAGACAATTTCCAGAGAGAATGAAAATATTAGATTGAGGTGATAAAAAATAGATCAATAATAAATTTTATTATGATGGGAAGAATACATAGGTGGTGTGATGCTCCAAAGTAGGGATGCACTGATTTCTACAAAAAAAACAATTGGTTATCGATTCCGATACCAATATTTGTCACTTGCTCTCTTATTAACTTTTGTCATCAAAATAGGTTCGTGTTTTGACCACGTTTTATATTAGCAACGTTTTTTTTATTTTTTTTATTTTTTTTTAAAGCATACATTAAGGTATATTAGCTATTTTATGCTGCATCGTCATTTCTATTGAACATGGGTTGAACATTAAACAGGCCACCATAAATACAATGATGCTGACAAAGATGCATATGAAACAAACAGTGCTTTTCAGGTAGGTCTAACAGTTTCAGGTACATAATCACATGCAAAATATATTCTTCATTGTATAAATTAAATGTACATTAATCCTTAAAGTTAATTTAAGACATAACTGACTAGGTTTACAAGGATACTCAGCAATACGGGTATTTACATTTAATTTTGTGTGAATTAGAAGTAAAAGAGAACTCAATTCAGTATTTGCACGCAGTCTAAAAAGCTGATTTCCAGGCATGCACTTTGGATGTGTGACACACAGAGCACACAGAGAGTAGAAAAGTGTTGTCACGATACTGGAATCTCCAACTTCGATACGATACCTTAAAAATATTGATATTCAATACATTTCCGATACCACAGGGAAAACTGCCATATATACACCGCCATACAGATAATTTGTTATAATTTTTAGATAATTTTGTTGTAATAGCTTACACACAGCAGAGGGAGAATTTATTCGAATTTGACTACATTCCCAAAAATATGTACTGGCCCCACATTTTACTAGACAAGATATTCGTCTCAAGACCTGTTGCGCATCAAATCATCATCTCTCCTTACTCTCTTCATGAGTGAAATCTGACTCCTGTTGCACTGTGCTGCAACTTTCAGTTTATAATTGTAGCATCCATTGTCCAACTTAACTAAATGGTTTATATGTCTATTAAAAAAAAGGCAATATTACAAAATTTAGAAGGAAAAAAAAAAGAAAATTTGCAGGTCTCAGTTTGGTTACAGAATGCAGATGTCACGCTCTTAAGAAACAAATATGGTTGCATTTAATCATTTAAGCACAAAATATGGAACTGACAACCATATTCTATTGCCTTTATTTTGGAATTAGTTACCATGAATAGTGTTGAGCATGATTTACTTCAATGGCTACTGCTATTGACGAACAGAGCAATGCATTAACACTTCACACAAATAGATACGTTTACATAATAAACGTTGTCAATTACATTGATGCGTCCAACCCTACCTGACTGCATAAAATCATTGATGAAAATTTAAAAAAAAGAACAGTAGTAGTAAAAAAATTTTTTTTTAAAAATTAACTTTTATCAAGTCACATGCTACAGACATCTGTGACAAAAGCCAAGCACTAATACTGCACATATCTGTGATACTCCCTGTATGTGTACACACACACACACACACATCCTTTTGTTCCGGATGAGTGTGGAGCAGCAGTTCTTTCAGGTTGTGCAGTAAGCCTGTAAATAATTCATGATGAGCATAATGCACCTGGACAATGTGTTGCAGTCCCAGAGGTGTGTGGATGGTTGCTGGGCTCGCATCAGAAATTGGAATTGTTTCCTTATTAGAAAGCAACAGCTAGATAAGCTCCAAGTTCCCCAGACTGATAAACACATGGACAACTGAAGAAGGTGAACAATGTGACAATGAAAGTGTCCCTCCAGGAATTTTATAGTCATGTCATGCTAGTAGTGTGTTCAGCTGGCCATGTTGCACAAGAGGTACATCCAGAGGATGTATACTTAGTATGCATGTTGAATCTTACATGGGTCTTACACTAGAGATGCACCAATGTATCAGCTGCCGATAAATATAGGATTTTTGATCAAATTAAAACCATCGGCATATTGGCTATATCATGAAAAAGGCAGATATAACATACAATGGTTTATTAATTAACTGCGTGAAGGCACTAAGCTGTTTTTTTCCCTCTGGGTAAAATTAAATGCTTGCCAAAACAAAATTAAATCTGTACAAAACACAGCAGGGCTCGTCAATAAGGACAGCCCGGGATCAGCATGAAAAACGCTCAGGACAAATGAACTGTGCAACACTGTCACTGTTCCAATCGGACCAGCGCTTCACCTTCATGAAAGTTTATCATTTGCATGTGGTTAAGCCATGCAAATGTATATATTTTTTCAAGCACAAGAAGACACGAAAGACAACTCAATTCTACTCACTGTGTGTCCTCGGTGCGTGCCCGGAAAGCAGCATCTCAGACAGCGTGCAAATACTGAATTAAGTTGTTTTTCGCTGCTTCTAATTCACACAAAATTATATCAAAATGGCCATCTTGGTGAGAGCCCTTGTAAACATAGTCAGTTATGTCTTAAATGAACCTAAAAAGCGGAGAAATAAAATGCTTGTGTATAGACTGTATATAGATATCCAGTATATCAGATTTGTGAAGCTCTTAAAGTGACAGCAGCCTAATATTACTGCTGCAATGCTGTCTGCATTTTAATGTTAAATCAAAACAAATCAAACTCACTACTTTTGACTAAATAACTTTAACAAGGATTAACATGTATTTAATATATACAGTGCAGAATATGCAGTGTTATTTTACACGTTTACTTTTTTCTGTTCCTGAAAACTACTGCTAATCCTACCTAAAATGCACTGTTTATTTCATATGCACCTTTATTCTGTTGTATTTATGTTGGCCTGTTGAATGTTAAATGCAATCCATGTTCATTAGAGTTTGTCCATTCATGTCTGGACTCTGGTATGATGTTCTTTAAGACATTGGCTAGAATCAATTTGTCTTTTTCTATTGAATTGAGAATCTATTTTTCCCCTTCTGGCCCAGGAGTTAATCATATGATGATCAGGAAGAGGGCTGAGAAACAGGAAAAGGGCGGAAAGCTAGGAATGCTACAACCAATACATTTCGTTCTCTTACTACCATGTGCATATTTCTGCTTCATATTATTATACTTTTCATCCTTTAAGGTGTATCTAATGATTACTGCGATAACTTAAAGTCAATGTCATAAATAATCTTGTAATATATCACGCAGAATGTGCTTGGTGTGTAGTGTTTATTCCTGAAACCCTTATCCATTGATTCTTTGATAAGATTAAATTAAAAGGATAGTTCAACCAAAAAAGAAAATTCTGTCATAATTTGCTCACTCTCATGTCTTTCCAAACCTGAAAGACTTTTTCTTATCTGGAACAAAGTTATTTTGAGAAATGTCTCAGTGTTTTTTGTCCATTAAATGGAAGTCAAATGTCACCAAAAATGTTTGGTTACAAACGTTCTTCAAAATATCTTGCATCCTGCAGAAGTCAGTCAGTCATACGGGTTTGGACCAACATGAGGGTGAGTAAACTATGACAGAATTTGGGTGAACTATCCTTTAATGCAGTGCTCAAAGCCTTGAGCACTAAAACAACATATAAAAGCCATTTAAAAAACTAGTTAGAGACCAACTTCACCCAATTTAATCTACCCAAAAATGGATTTCACAAGGAAATTGTCAACATTACAAGGTGATGTCTTTTAAAATAAGAGATTTTTTTATGAACCTCTAAGCTGAAGAATCTTTTCCATACAAAAAATAAAAAAAAAAAAATACAACATATGACCACAGGAACAGAATCTAAAAGAACAGTCCAAGTCTACTGCCTCACAATAGATTTGTATGAGGAACAGACCGAGATTCACTGCAAACCAGTTAAATCTCACTTTTTGTTTCAAGCTTTTGGTCACAATATGCCTTCTTTAGATGGAGTATTTAAAAATAAATAAATAAAAAGTACAAGAGTTGCCAGACACAAATAACATACTGCTGCACGACAAGTATGATGGGCTAATAGTATGATCCACAGCTGTTAGTTCACTAGAGTAATTAACTCTTTCGCTTTTTTATGCACTATATTAGCCTATATATTGATTATATTCTACTTAACCTGTTAGTGATGCTTATTTAATGTATGTTTAAATAAATCTGTCAATGAAATGACAGTCACTGTGTATAAATGATATTTCAACGAATTGAAGAAAAATTATAATTAGATTTAGAAATTAACGCAAAAACTGCCTTATATGAAGTGTTGATTATTATATCTAAAAATAAATAGCAACTGAATTTAGGCTAATAGTTTGGGCTCTGTTGTTAACCTTTAATGTGCAAGTAAGGGCTCCCTATATAGTTTACAGCATTAACTATTATATTTGAGTTATAATTGAATTCATTTAAGGACAGACAATGTTTTTCAGAACCGTCAGTTGTGTGTACCATTACACCCCTATGAGCTAATATTATTTATTTTACACGAGGACTATTAATATAAATTAGTCACTTGAGCATAAATCAAAAAAAAAAAAAAAAAAAAAAAGTTACTAATCAAAAACCAGTGATAATGCTAGGGCTGCACAAGTAATACAATTTTAAAAATCACGATCATGATTTTGGCTTCCCACGATCAAATTCGCGTGATCGAGCGATATTTAAAATGCGTCATTCCATTCATAAAACTCATAAACTTATATTTTATTCACAATAGAATATAGATAACGTATCAAATGTTGAAAGTGAGACATTTTGAAATGTCATGCCAAATATTGGGTCATTTTGGATTTCATGAGAGCTACACATTCCACAAAATTTGGGACAGGTAGCAATAAGAGGCCGGAAAAGCTAAATGTACATATATGGAACAGCTGGAGGACCAATTTGCAACATGATTGGGTAAAAAAAAAAAAAAGAGCCCCTCAGAGTGGCAGTGTCTCTCAGAAGTCAAGGTGGGCAGAGGATCACCAATTCCCCCAATGCTGCAGCCAAAAATAGTGGAGCAATATCAGAAAGGAGTTTCTCAGAAAAAATTGCAAAGAGTTTGAAGTTATCATCATCTACAGTGCATAATATCATCCAAAGATTCAGAGAATCTGGAACAATCTCTCTGCGTAAGGGTCAAGGCTGGAAAACCATACTGGATGCCCATGATCTTGGGCCCTTAGATGGCACTGCATCACATACAGGAATGCTACTGTAATGAAATCACAACATGGGCTCAGGAATACTTCCAGAAAACATTGTCGGTGAACACAATCCACCGTGCCATTCGCCATTTGCGGCTAAAACTCTATAGGTCAAAAAAGAAGCCATATCTAAACATGATCCAGAAGCGCAGGCGTTTTCTCTGGGCCAAGGCTCATTTAAAATGGACTGTGGCAAAGTGGAAAACTGTTCTGTGGTCAGACCAATCAAAATTTGAAGTTCTTTTTGGAAAACTGGGACGCCATGTCATCCGGAGTAAAAAGGACAAGGATAACCCAAGTTGTTATCAGCGCTCAGATCAGAAGCCTGCATCTTTGATGGTATGGGGTTGCATGAGTGCATGTGGCATGGGCAGCTTACACATCTGGAAAGGCACCATCAATGCTGAAAGGTATATCCAAGTTCTAGAACAACATATGCTCCCATCCAGACGTCGTCTCTTTCAGGGAAGACCTTGCATTTTCTAACATGACAATGCCAGACCACATACTGCATCAATTACAACATCATGGCTGTGTAGGAGGAGGATCCGGGGACTGAAATGGCCAGCCTGCAGTCCAGATCTTTCACCCATAGAAAACATTTGGTGCATCATAAAGAGGAAGATGCGACAAAGAAGACCTAAAACAGTTGAGCAACTAGAAGCCTGTATTAGACAAGAATGGGACAACATTCCTATTCCTAAACTTGAGCAACTTGTCTCCTCCGTCCCCAGACGTTTGCAGACTGTTATAAAAAGAAGAGGGGATGCCACACAGTGGGAAACATGGCCTTGTCCCAACTTTTTTGAGAGGTGTTGATGCCATGAAATTTAAAATCAACTTATTTTTCCCTTAAAATGATACATTTTCTCAGTTTAAACATTTGATATGTCATCTATGTTGTATTCTGAATAAAATATTGAAATGAAACTTCCACATCATTGCATTCTGTTTTTATTCACAATTTGTACAGTGTCCCAACTTTTTTGTAATCGGGTTTGTATAAACAAGGCTCAAACATCCATTTAAGCATGCATGTTTATTTTAGTACTTCTGTCAGTGAAACAACATACTACAGCCTGTAAAACATTTAAATAAATATCAGTAAATAATAGAATATATAAATAAGAAAATTAAATATTAGCTTAAAAAAAAATTGTTTTATATTTCCCCACAAAGGTGCGTCACATGCTGCTTTGTGCTGAAAGGATGTAGGACATGAGCAGGAAAGAGAGCATCGCTTTTCTAATATCTTCATGTTTTCTCCTGATTTTCCGAAACTGACACTTGTAGTGTAGTAAGATGTGTGAAGAGCCAATTTATCTTCCATGAGGGTCAAGAACTTTAGGCTTTGTTTGATTATGCACTGCGAGAGAAAGCAAAACTAAAAATCTCAGCGATGTATGAAATGTGCTATAGGCTACAAATAAGCTTGACACACCCCAAGTCTAATAACAAGCACAAACTGTGTTGAATAGAATTTGAAGTAAAATGTATCTGTCCTACACCGTTTTCTACTTTACCACAGTAAATGATGCGAACATACTCCTAATTAAAAGCAAACAAAAGGAAGAAACGTGTATAATCACCTGTGTGAGGCATAAATGAAGATTTAGGAAAATAAATAAGAGATTCCATGTCCAGTAGAATAAAATGGAGTAAGCCTATTGTTAAATTCGTGGAAAATCAGCTGACCAGATCGCAAAAAGCAAAGCTTAAATTTGGCTCACCTCACAAAGCCTACCTCTCTTGTTCGGCATGAATCCATGTTTCCATGGCTGCGACGAAACATTTAATTGCAAACCTATTATTTATTTTGTATATAAAGCTTTGTGCTTCACTTGTGTCATAATATTCATGAAAAACAGCATTTACATTCGGTTTTGACCGACCACCGCCGGTGGTGCGGTTGTCACGTTTACCAGAGTTGTTCCCTGCACCGCGCAGCTTAGTTTCTAGATGTAGACAGTCACAGAGGACAGAGATAGCACAACAGATAACAGTCGGTCATAAGGCTATAATCTTAAAGAATAAATAAAATAAATAAAAAAATCAACAATTAAAATAAAAAAAAAAAAAAAAAAAAAAATAATAATAATAATAATAATAATAATAATTCAAAACAAATAATCGTGATAATTAATCGTGATCTCAATATTGATAATTGTGCAGCCCTAGACAATGCAGAGTTCCACATTTTTCCCCCATCAAAATGAGTTCAGCTGAGCCACACAGAACAAGCACCAAGCAAAAACAAACTTAAATCTTCCCATTCACACATTAAATGCTTGGCTCATCTAATCAACATGTAGGCAACAGGTTTCCCTTCCTCATCACTGAGTTGAAAACTCCTGATGAAGACAGACCTACCACTGGTAGAAGAGAGACATCCCGTCCCCTGACTCCATTTCAGCAGAAAAACAGAGACAGTGCCAAATATTAGATTAAAGGGGAGGGCTAATGTGAGCACAAATCGGCTGATTCTATAAATAGATGACCTTCAACCTGCCATGAATGTGCACAGGGGTTTATACAAAAGTCTTCATTCAGAAGACTAGTGGAAAGATTCGGCAGACTGAGCACAAAAATGTTGATTCATGGGAGCAAACTAATATCACAGCAGGACAGCGATACCCAACATATATCTCCACCACTCGCTTACTTAATGTGTGATTGCATTGAAAAAAAAACAAGACGCGGGCAGTGGAATGGGAAAAAAGCAAAGACAGACAAGTTTCTTAGAACTTTCTTCTAAACTTAAGTACCGCCTTTTTATAATACCGTTTCAAGGCTGAGACGCTGCTAACAGCCAAACACGTCGGCCAAACAAAAACAATGGAACAAATAGCTCTATGGAATGCAAAAACCCATAAAGAACTGTATGTTTGATATTTCATGTTTGCATGATGGTGACAGGCTGAACGGTGCTATTATTTTCTGTTCTTACAAAGCATTTGCTGTTAATAATAGCTTATTACTGGTGTTATTTATTGCTATTATTTGGCTAAGAAATATTTAGCATTTTTATTTTATATTAGTATGGGATATGTTTAAGATATGTTTGTACAAAATTTGCCTTCATATTTCATTAGGGCTGGATTCAGATGTTCCAATTCGAGTCGATTTCGATTCACAAACTCTTAAATCGATTCGATTTCGATTCTTGATTTGATTTTCGATTCAACTCAATGAATATAGATTTAATACAAATACTATAGGTATTTATAAAAAAGAAGACAAGTGGGTAATTAAAAAGAAATGAAGAGCCACAAACCGGTATATTACACTCGGGTACATTGAAACAGAACCCATCTCTAATTTCAAATGCATACAATTGTTAAATACAATTAAATTTTGCAACTTTATTCTAAAAGATTTATCTGAGAAGTATTTTATACAATTTTGTATTTATTGATATTTTGATATTTATTCTAAAACATAAAAAGGATATTGGACGCTTTTCAGCCATTTTCAGTACACGACAAGCTTTTCTTGCGATTTTGCCGCCCGTCATGTGTGCAGTTACTTTTCATTCACGAGAAGCGTGTTCATATCTGGACACGTAGCTGCCGTGGTAACGAACAACAATACCACAATATGTGCTGACTTATGTGGACTAACTTTAATTTGAGGAAATCTGTTTATAAATTTAAGCTATTAGGTTTGAATTATTGGTCCTGCTGTCTATTGACTCAGTGGATTTGAATATGTCTATTATGGCTAAAAAACGTGCTAAGTGTATGCGCTCAAGTTTGATCATAATGCAAGGCAAGCATTCGCGTGTGTGTGATTTGTTTTTAGCGTTTGTGTGCTCAGCTGTGGGGGGTGTTGGGATGTCTCATCAAATGCTTCCGCAGATTTGTAGAATTACACAGCATTTTACCTCAGCATTACAAAAGGCGACAACGCACCTGAAGCCGCCATTTAAGCACTGAATGAATAAATGACAGGCGCGCCTCTCGCGCCTTTGTAACATCACGCAAGGCAAATACGAGTGTGACATCTAGTGGAGAAGACTAGTAATTAGATTTACGTTAATCTTATGTTAGAGAAATAAATATGGAAAAAAAATATTCGTGGCCTTTGAGAATCGATTTTTAAAAATCAACTACATTTTAAAAAACTATTTATCGAAAAAAATCTTTTTTTTGCCCAGCCCTATATTTCATGCATTTTTTTCTGCAAGGACATTTAATAAATAAGTAATTTGTTTTACATTTGCTCCATGTTGATCACTTGGTGCACTTGGAATAGAACTTTTTAACCAGATGTTTAATAAAGAGAATGTTACCTAAATCATAATGTAGATGTTTTTTTAGTTCATCATGAATCGGTCAATCATTCTGAAAAAAAGATTCAAGATTTCATTTTTGCCATATCGTCCAGCCCTAGTATGTCATCACCATAAGTTAATACCCAACTACACAGCAAAAGAAATATAGCACGTTTTATTTTGACAGTGAGCATGTTTAGATGGACAACAATACTCTGATATTAACCTTATTAAGACAATACTCTGATTAAGAAACTACCATGTAAACAGATTTCTAATTACCTTAATCCATCTTAATAGTCATACTAAGTAAAGGCAAATCGAATTAAGACAGGTGACGTATTCCTATTTTAGTCGCATTATCGGAGTGCATTACAGACATGTACACACCTTAATCTAACTATTAACGTTGTGTGTTTCAAGACACATACGCACACGCAGTGGTCAACCATTTGATGGAAAATGAGAGTATGGCTTGGCTTGAAGCAACTCTTTCCCACCAGTCCTTACTTTATACTGTCATCCAGTAACTTACCTCAGAGCTTGTCACGGTGGCAGAGGAGGACTGTTGCTGGAGAAATTGTATCCGCCGTTGTCTATATGCATGTGTAGCATGACAAATAATTAACTGCACTTGAAGCTTTGGTAAAATTTGAAAATGAAACCATTTATAGTACCATAACGAATACAAACTGTATGTTGATATGTGAAAAATTGAGGTAACGTCGGCCTGCGTGGCATGGAGACGTAATGACGTGTGCCATTAATCGACATGTTCTATAACATGTAAAACGGGAACATGAACAGAATATTCTAAAAGCATCATGTGAACACCTTAATTAGAATATTGTCTTATTCGAATAAAGTCAATAATTAGATTACTGCTGTCCATGTAAAGCGTAGTCAGTGTCAGCATTCGGCTGGTCCCCACATTGACCATGTGTTTAAAGGTAGGGGTTTCACACCAACTGTTTGCATTGTAGCTGCACTGTGATCTGACTGTGTGGTTCAGACTGTTTGGAAAAGCTTCCCCCACAGATAACTCGCGGATAAACGGATGCTCCTCACTAGAGAAGGCCTGCCAAGGAATTTCCTTCAAGAGCATCCAAAGAATTTCATTTCTTCTGCACACACTTATGATTACAGTCCTTCATGTTTCTCTTGAACTACAAAGGAACTTCAAACAGCAAATAAACTCCAGACTGTGAAAAAGTATGGAAAAACCCAGACTCATTTTGTGCCAAAATGCTCAAGCAAGCATCAAAACATGTTCGCAGGACAACAGCAGAGTTCATCAACAGTCAAAACGTTAACCAAAGCTAAACACCATTCTTGACTTACAAAAGACTGCTTTTGATATGCAAACTCCCACATGAGAAAACAGGTTTAGCACACACATGGCTAAAACAAACCTTAGCGATGCAACCATCAAACAATGCAGCTACTACAATGCACTGATAAATACCAAACAGAACTTTGGAGAAAGAGAATTTCTTCAATATGAGAACAGAGGTAAGGCATTAAATTTGTATTTGGATAAAGAAGCAGCACAGCTTGTGCATTCCACATCAGCCAGTGGCACAACAACAACAGGCTGAACAACAGCACGACTTAATTCAATCTTGTGACCTGAACAACATGTTTCTGCTGAGATTTTCCAAAGGAACTCTGTTAGTCAGAATAGTTTTTCCCATTAATCATGTAGACTTTGGCGGTCTAATCTGAATGAACCTGAATGGTTATAACGAACCTGAAAATATTTACATTTCTCATAATAACATAAAAGACCGTTAAAGTAATGTTTTTCTGTTTTGCTTTGGCAAAGCATCTGTCAATCAAACTAAAATTGTAATCACGATATGGCTTAGTGCACTTATCAAATAGCAAAAGGCTGATATTTAATGAAGTATATTGTCTGTTGTGCTACGTTTTAAAGTAAAGCTTGCACTGCGTTCAGATGACTCCAGAATTTCTCTAGAATTGTAATGAGACATGTTGTGACTAGGGCTACAACTAACGATTATTTTGATAATCGATTAGTTGGTCGATTATTTTTCCCCTTAATCGGATAAAAGGCCTCTTTTTTTGGGACAAACACACAATTCCACATCCTGCCCAATGCTGTCCTTCAAAGAAACATGTCAGCTGAGTGCTATGAAAACATACTTAGTGAACATATCTACCCTTACAAAAAAATAACCATGGTTTTACAATGAACAAAAACAAACTGTAATAACAATAACAACAATTATAATAATAAATAAATAACAGGGTTATTGTAGTTATTCAATGGTAACCACAAATTAACCATAATTTTGTTTAACTATAAGGTATTTATGTGGTTATACAAATGGTAATCAATACGGCAAAAGTATGGTTTTATTATAATAAAAACATGGTTTTACCATCTAATAGAACTATGGTTAATTTCTGTAAGTGTATATCTGTGCTATAGCCTACATTATGTGCAAAAAAAAAGTCACTAAGCAAAAGGAGTTTAAATCCCTACATTAAAATGATATTTAAGAAAAACAAAAAACAAATTCAGTGTTACCAGATAAGAGGAATGTTCTGCAGGGAACACACACACACACAAACACACTCACTCTACGTTCAGTGAAGTTTGAAGATTAACACTGACTGTCAGGACACGCTTTAATGCAAAATGGAAATACTAGCGTGAATTAGTAGCATTTACAGATGAGGATATAACTACTGTTCTCTATATAGATCAGTGGATATAACCTGTAAAATGAACGTGTTGCGCTGAGGATGCACACGCATCTGTCAAATTGCAAAAGCTTAAAATACAGTATTCTCGGCTCGGCGCACTGTTTCCACTCCACTATTTCTAGATGCACATTTTGTCCATAAAAATGCATTATTCAGAGCTTTCATTTGGCGTGACTGGTGGAAGCTCTGCGTACAGAGAGCAGACCCGACTAATCGATGAATGAGAATCGTTATTGACGATTTTCATTATCGACTAGTTGCTGCAGCCATAGTTGTGACAGAAACTTAAAGGTCTCTCTGCAAAATAAAAGCTCAAGTGTTTAAAGGTCTTTGCATGCCGAGTCCGAAATTTTCGTATGCATATTTTTCTTCTTTCATATTCGTCATCCGGTGGCTCTGAATTGTCATAACCCCTCTCAAAATGCTTGCTACGAACGCGAAAAATGCAGAAAATCAAACATTTCATTTTAAAATCTACATTTTTAATACTAAAAACAACCATTTAAAATGAACGAGGTAGTCTCACAAAATTCTGTGGGAAACTCAAATTCAGCCGATTGTCTATTTTACATCTGAAATCATCTCATTCATGATAAACTTCTGACGAATGATAGGGTGTATTTCATCGGAAGTGTTTATGACCTGTATTTTTTTAAGTGCTTTGCCTGCACTTACTATGTCACTAAACAGTCCCTCGAGGATTTTGCGATTTTTGCGATCAAAATGACTGATTTTGTGGTGGTAATTTCCAGAAATGTGCGAAAATTTTGCAATGTTTTTTTTTACTAATTAGGTTACCACATTTACCATATTGCGTATTATGTTAGATGCACGAAAATAGAACAAAACAAAACACACAAATCTTGTTTATTTTGGTATCTTACCAAAAAAGGCTAGTCCAGTGGTTTATGTACCTTTAATAACACGATCACTTAGGGTGGGAAATATGACTGGGAAAAGTAAATCACAGCAATAAGCAATTGCCTAATATAAGTAAAAAGTTCTCAAATAATGAATTAATCAAGTAAACAGTCAGTAATAAAATACAAACTAATAAACAAATGATAGGAGGACAAATACATACAACATAAAGATACAGATACAAACAGTGCTTTACGTTTAAGTAGGCTACTGTTTGTTTTGTTCAGTTGTTGTTGGATGGGTATAGGCTATATTAGGTTGCTTTCACTTTAAAGACTACAGTAATGCACTGACCCAATACTGTCACACATCCCAAACGTATTCACTCAAGACATAACCGCCAAGACGAACATTTAGGCATAATTACGTGTGTATTTGATTTTGATTGTTCAAGGGCAAGAAGCCTATATATTTACACATTTCACATTTACACATTACACATTTCATAGAACACATTTCTGTATACTCGCGAGCGCTGACACAGAATCCTTTACATGCATTACAGCTATAATGATAATAATGCTATAAATAAATTAGAGATCGTTCAATTAGATAATATTTATTTTTTGTGATTTAAAATGATTTTTTGTGATTATTTTGTGGTGAAATGACATATACAGGGTCGCAAAAAAATGCGACATTTTGCTGATTTTGCGTTGTATTCAGCGATCACGGAATCGCGAATCACTAAAGTGAAGTCAATACAGATAAAGCACAACCGCTGATGTAGAAGTGCACAATTCAAATCAAAGACAAACTACTGAATAAAAAACATCTGTGGTAGCACACAAGTCCATTTCTAAAATCAGAGATAGAGACTGCCTCATGTAAAATTACACAATGATTCAAACATAATTTATTATAAAAAATAAAGCAAAATAATAATTCAAGATTGGGAAGAAACATTAAGGAAGGGTAGATTATCTCAATCAACCTACAGTTAGAGATCTGGGATGGTGGTAACCCAAAAGGTCATGATGATCCATGATCAATCATTTGGTCATATTGTGGCCCTCCAGGGGGGCTGCCCCTTTAATAAGCATCCAGTAATATAAAGCACGGGTCTCACCTCGCAATGCGGAGATGCACCAGCATAATTCAACTCATCCTCGTCGCCTGAATTCCTCCAATGTGTTGCCATCATTTCACCGTTGCAGCCAACATCTAGAGAACTTTCCTTAAATCAGCTTCAACATCAAACTGGATTTGGTTTTCCACATGTTTGGGTAAAAGACCCTGGGGGAACAAATAAAACACACATTATTAATACTAAACATACCTTATTTAACGACAAAAGCTCGATACATTTAATTACTAAAATCAAATACTCTTTTGACATGATCATAATATTTCACTTGTTTACATATTTGGTCCTACAACATTTTTTTCAAAAGTGAAACCACTTTTTAAAATTCAAAACAAGGTAACGTTATTATTAATTATATTTGTAATCAATTCCATGGTTCTCTGCACACATTCAGATATATAAACAGGCTTGACGCAATTTCCGATTTGTTCTGGTTTCTTTCTGACAGGTGTTTTGAAGTAACCGTTGTGGCCAAATAGACTTCGGTCAACATAAACGCCCTAAAATCGCTTATTCCAGCAAAACGCGAGTCTTTTCCTTTTGCCACATGGTTACATGTGCCTCCACCTATCTTCATTAAAAGCTCAAACTCTTGAGATATCAAACACAGGAGCCGATTAAACAAGTTTAATCCTGTTGAAATAAAATGATAACCCAAGACAGAGAGTCTAATCTGATTGTAAACGGAGAGGTTTGATCTGGTGTGGTCAGACTCAACTGGTGTGTGAGCGGCTAACAGCGCTGGAAACTTTCTGCCGTGAATTGATGTCGTGTACTCAAAGACAACGGACTGTATTTGTATTCACTTTAAAAGTGTCAGAATTCATTTTAACGAGTGAACACATGAAACGCATTGCGAGTTGGGTAAAGTTTGAGTGTTCTGAGTGATATATAAAACCTTGGGATCTTGTTAGCATAAGTAGCTAGCAAAACAAAGTAAAGGCTAACTGGTATTGTAATGGCTAGCCAGCACCTACCTGTTGGGAATAAAGCGCTGATGTTACGCTGTAAACGCCCATTGCGCACAAAAACTCATTAATTCGCTAGAAGTGTGTAAACGACAGGGTAGGTCCGTGTCCTGTCCTCAACCGAGTGTTTTAGATAGATAAAAACAGTACGAAAGTTTTCCTATTCCCGGTCCAACTCGACGCACACGCGCGCGGCACTCGCTGGATCGGAGCTCGAGCGCACTCGGAATCCTTGGAAACGCCACCCTTTCGAGAGCTGGCGGAACCTACATCCAATCAGATTCTTCCTAACACTTCACGTTTAAATTTCAGCCAATGATTTGGGTTGTTACAAATACTATTTTCTCCAAACAATCTGTTATCTCTGTCAAGTCATTTTTATTCAACAAAAAAATATATTTATTTCTCACTCCTATTTTTTCTCATCACAGCTAGCGTTTTTATGAACAAATTTTAATTTTAATTTTATTGAAGCATTAATCCAGCGTTGTACAACAACGTAGACAGACCTTTCAGAAATGCAACTGTTATTTTATCCAATATAGCAAGTTTTTTTGTTTGGGGCCAGTTGGACAACACATAAAAGAAATCCATCAAGAAAAAAAAATTAATAATTGGCAGAACTGAACTGTTAAATTGTGTACACAAACTGAATCTTAGCAAGAGGAAATTCACAGCAATATATTCATGTTTTATAGCCTATTGTGGTCTCTGAAACACTTGCTACATACTGATGCATTGTTATGAAATGTTTATAATCAGTTCTCATGGGATTAGTAATAGTCACAAAGTATCAACCCAATACTTCAAATGTTAAATGTGTTTTATGATCAGACCCAAAAAAGAACATGAGGTTAAACACACTCTATACTCGTGAGGATGACTGTTCTCCTCCCATTTTTGATTTGTTTAGTTGTCATACCAGAACAAATGGAGCAATGATGTGGGATGGAACGTCTTGTTAGGACGATTTTGTCTCTAAACACAAAAAAATGGACAGAGCAGTTGTTTATATGTCACCCTGTGACACAGTTTGAGCAGGACAAGAAACTATTTGTGTTATCCTACTCTTCCTGCAAAACATTTATCATACCAACCTAAATAATTGAACACTTCTAACTATATGTTTTTATAGATGGAGTTCTGTAATAAAGCCATATTTTATAACATGTATAGATACTGCAGTCAGTAGTATAACTTCTATTCTTGACCAACAGAAAATACTTTTCAATTTGTCAACAATTATATGGACAACTGTAATATTGGACATTTATATACTTTTGTCTGAGGTAAAATTCCCCAAATGTTTCTCTGTGTCTCTGTCTCTATCTCTCTCTTGCAAATACAACTGTTTGTCTGGATTACTGGAGTCACATGTTGGCCCAGTTCAAAGCGGGTCGGGCAGTTTTGGCATGCGATTGGCAGTGGCTGTGGAATGTCTGCGCACACACTGTGCCCCAAAAAGCGGACGCATGAGGGAGCGACTGCTATGCTCACAATCTGAGAGAGCTTCAGAGTTAGTCCATAATCTCTTTGCTATTCCAATACACTTAAGTCAGTATCGATGTCAGATGATCAGAATATAAGTGCACAACTAATTTTGAAATCACTTCTGAGTATTAAACTATATATGCAAAAATATTGCTCAAAATAAAACTGTATACTATATATTTGTATACTATAAATACAAATAAAACTGTATGCTATATATTTGTAGAAAATGACAAACATTTGAAATGGTAGCACTATACTTTTGTTTGTCTTGTTCTCATTTGTATGCCACTTTGGATAAATGTGTCTTGAATAGATGGATAGATCTATTCAGTTGCATAGATCTGTTCTATTGCATGCTACGAGGTGGTGTTTTCAAATTAATTTGTACAATGTGAATCTTACAAAAATGTACTATTATTGGAAAAAGAAAGCATGCAGGTCTACCCACAACCCCCCCTCATCACTGGGACGTAAACAGATTATATACAAAATGAATGAGATGAATGAGATTATACAAATTCATAATGAAGTAGCCAACAATTCACCAAAACGTAAAATAGTTATGGATTGCCATAAGATTGTGTTGGTTGGTTGGACAGATGACAGACAGACAGACAGACAGACAGACAGACAGACAGACAGACAGACAGACAGACAGATAGATAGATAGATAGATAGATAGATAGATAGATAGATAGATAGATAGATAGATAGATAGATAGATAGATAGATAGATAGATAGATAGATAGATAGATAGATAGATAGATAGATAGATAGATAGATAGATAGATAGAGATAGATAGATAGGCTAATACTTAATTTTATTTGAAGAAAAATTATTAGTTCAGTTAGTTGGAAATAAGTCATTGTACATATTCAGAAACACAAAGAGAGAGCAGGCGATAACTTGAAAAGCGAGCCCTGTGAAAAGTGTTCAGTTTCTAGAGACTACGCACAAATGTTCCTTTCATTCATGGCCAGCCAGAAGAAGGGGCCACCTGTTTCAGGGATTGGGTGGCCTTTGTTCCGAGGTCGTCCCCACCAGGACTTTCACAATACTTCCCAGCCCAGGAATTCCTCTCTCTGCAGTCTGATCTGGAATGGAGCTCAAACCACGGCAGACACTCTCGGGAAGCAGCCATCCCAGGAAGAATGTCAGTCAGCTGCATGTCCTTCTTGTGACCAACTTGGAAATACGCCTGCCAGTAATAACTTGAAAACAGGAACAGTATCCATCTTTGTTTAGCCTGAGTCCATCCAAATTCAGTTTAAACAGTGCAGAAAAGCAAGCTTGTGTGTGTGTGTGTGTGTGTTTGTGGCTGGCTGGAGAGACATACAGCCTGACTGTTGAAACATACAGTCAAACCAAAAAATCAGACACCAGATCCAGATAGTCCTATCATTTTTAGGGTGCAGGACAATATGTTTCATTTATGTATAATACATTTATATACAGTGATTAAAATTGGACTACCAGTAAAATTGACCAAAATTTGGGACCAAAATTATTCAGACACTCTGACCTGAGCATGTTTTGCTTAAGTGTTTTTTTCTTGAATTGCTAATGTGACCTTTTACACCAAAGACTGAACAAAATTAAGCATTGCTTTGTCATTGGTTGAGATAAATTGGTATTATCTAATTGTGTACTAAATGTAACAGCTGATTGGCTGATTGTAATCCATTACATTCCTTTCTATCAAAGTTATCTGACGTCATCAAGATGCATTTGTTCTGACACAGTTTAACTCTGAGTTCTAGTCATATTTTATATCCATTTTCTAAACTATAGCGAATAAACTGTGATAACGTGAGAAAATGTTGAAGGTGTCTGAATAAATTTTGGTTTGACTGTATGTGACTCCACAGATATTAGATTACCAAAGATTATCTTGCCCTTTATTAAAGTGCGGAAACTCCGATTTTTATACTGCAGTTTCTTCAATTTCACTTACACACTCCTCAGAGAGGGCCTGTGCATTGAAATACTGAACAAACCCCATCTAAAACTGTGGTTAAACAGCCAAAGAGAGAGAGGGCCGCTTTGTTGTCACAGCACACTGAAACTCCCTCTTGCTGTTTAAATGCTGGTGTCATATGTCAGGTGTATGAATAAGGCACGACAGCTCCGCCCATCTTCTATTGTGAATGTCCACTCACTCTATCAATGCCCCACTTTTATTTATCTTTCAAATCATGAGAACAAAACTAAAACTTCAGGACAAATGGGACACCAGCTACATGTTGCTTTTGTGTGCTCCTTTGTTTCCCCTTCTAGGTTTTGTGGAAGCCTTCGAATGACAGTAAAAGATTTTGTGAGTGGTGGGCGCTTGCCATGTGGCATTGCCATTGGCTGTGTGGTTTCTAAGGTGTTCTGAGTGGTGTGTTGTTATCCAGCTGCTTCGCCCAGAGCACCAATGTTCAAGATTCAAGAGTTTTATTTGTCACATACACAGTTATATACAGAATATACAACCGGCAGTCAATGTTAGGGGCTTGCTTATACTGCCCAGGTAAAAAGCCCAACGTCAGATAATATGGTACTTAGATATCATTTTCAATGTAGGGCATTTTTGCCCATAAGTTTGACTGCTTAGAATAGCTCAGATCTCCTCAGCAAGCTGCATGATTTGATGCATCACTCATTTTCTATATAGGCAATTTACAGGAAGCCACTTTTGAGGGGGTACAGCACTAGCCTACTGTTCAAAAGTTTGGGGTCAGCAAGATTTTTAGTTTTATAGCCTATATTGTTGCTGTATTTGAGCTGTAAGTGGGGACTACCTTTAGAAGAAATGCTGGTTATATTGTTACTAATGTAAAGCCTGTTTTTGGATTTAGAATTATTTTTGGTGTCCTTGCACACATGCAAATGTTACATGATTAGAACAGGAGTTAAGTTTGAACATCATTTTGAACATAAGGTTAGCAAGTGATTTTAGAAGGATTTCAGACAGATGGAAAATTCATATTTACAATCAGTTTGTTGAGGTTTGGCCTGTGTGCCTTTGAGTCTCTGCAGACATTCAAGGAGGCAACATCAATTATTTTTTGTCATTTCCTGAAGTATCCAGTCTAGACAGAGAAGCCTCCAACCTCCAGCAGAGCCATCTGAATACACAATACATTGTCTATCTTTAATTTAAGGCCAAAGCTGACTCATACAGAAATGTATGTCAGATTCCACCTAATTTGTTACCTACACTGTAACAGGAAACCTACAGCCTTTAACATTACTTGAGAATAAATGATGTCATGACTCACATCCTTGAAACCAAAAACTTTAGTAAATGGTAGTTGTTTACTTTAATTTGGGTGGAGACTGGGCCAAAGTAGGCTCAATATGGGCTCCGGGCCCTATGGATTTGTCCACAGGTTCCATGTCTTTTGTATTCTGGTCTCTACGTGGCCCAGGTAGTTGAAAGTTCACCCAAAAGTAACATGAAAACATGATTAAGTGTTTTTTTGTCCATACAATGAAATTCAATGGGGTCCAATCTTATTTTCACCCCTCATTGACAGTCTTCTTTTGTGTTCCACAGTAAGTCATGACATTTTCAAATTTGGGTGTGTATACTCTTTAGAAATTCTAGGACTCAATTTTAAAGAACCTTTATGCCAAAAAAAGTTCTATATAGAGAGAAATGTCATAAATGATTGTATTGAAGTTATTTCATTTTTTCTAGTGATAAAGTATGTTTATGAGTTGTTTAATTCATGAAATTGAATCCTTGTCCTTGGTATTTGAAAACGATGATGTAAGTTTAGTCATGTGACGCATATTGAACCCATGGACATTAATTTTTATACCATTATTGTGCCTGTTATGTGTTATTCACTTTCACACAGTTGCTAAAATATGTTACTTTGCACACTCTTCATATCACAGTCCTGCAAAGATGGCAGAAAATGTATTCACCTTTGCTGTCTTGTGGCAAAACATGACAGCAGTTGCATTTTAGACATGGTGAGTGAGTGCGACCTCTTATTTTTGCTAAATAAAATGATCCTGCCAGAAGAATTGCGTGATAACTTTATGATGACTTACAGACAGTATCATCTCTTTTATGAGGGTTTACGCATGCACTGTAAAGGTGAATTTAGCTTTTCTGATGTTTTAGTGAGAGAAACTTTTGAAAAATGCTTGAAAGCGCTTAATGTTGACTGAGAACGATTTGAAAACTCTGTTCTCAAATCTATCCAGATTAATGTAGATGTAGCCTTAGTTACAAATAAAAATTCCTTAAAACTAAATCCATAAAAGTTCCCATGATGGGAGCTCCTAAAGGTTCATATCAAGCGCCTGACAGAACCTTTTAAGGTTATATAGAACCTTTTATTCTAAGAGTGACTATCCCTTTCGTCTATGGGATTTTTTATTTTTATTAAAACACTTGGATGTGATCAAATGGAAAGTAAAAGGGTTTAATCATTTGTTTCAATACATAATTCTAGATATATATGAGCAATAGTACCAACAACTAATTTTGGTAGGGCTATCAGTCAAGCCACTTATATTAATGGCTCTGGAGCCCTGAACAATGAACAAGCAACCTATCATGGTATGACTCATTACTGACTTTATTTCCTGCAATCGGATGAGTTAGTTTTTGGCAAGCCAAAGGTTGCCTTCACCTCACAAAGTCTTTTGCCGTCTGTTAAACACACTGGGGATTTCAAATGACATAAACTTCAGTCCTGTGAGAATAATTAGGTCTAATGGGGCATTTAATGGCTAAGAAATATCAAGCCATTTAACAGGACCATGTACATCCGGGTGCAAACACTATTCATTTATAACCTTCCCAAATTCCACACACACTGCTAAACAAGTTAAATGGGACCCCTATTTGACTCATTTAACAGTGTTTGTGGAGACTATTTCATGAACACCAGAAAAAAAGACAAAAGGTGTTCTCTAATCACTTTCACATATTTGTGAATATTTATTGGAAGTGCATAGTGGATTAAGTATTAAAGATGGTCAAATTGTGGCCAAACTCCTAATTAGGTTCTTCATATTTATATATAGGCCTAATTCCATTTTTCTGTAATTTTGGTCACCAACTTTAACTTCAACTGCTAATCACTGGACTGTTACAAAGCACTGCTATTGTATAAACATTTTCAAAACAACTCTTTTTTTGACTGTAGCAAGTTTTCAAGCTACATTTACCAAACTTAGCACAGTCATTCAGCCCGTTTTGACTGTGAAAGCAGAGGCGTGGCTGAGAGCCGTGGGAGCGGAGGCGAGGACGGTGGCTCGAGGGCTAATGAGCATAACCTGCACGCCACACTGCTCTCAAGTCTCATGGAGGAGCTCCGGAAGGATAAAAGTAGGTGTGACAACAGTGCAAGACAAGAGAGGGCCAGGCTTGGACTATTTATGTTGTGTTTTATTATGTTTATTTGCAGCAGCCATCTGTGAGGGGCTGCTGCTTTACTTTCGTTTTATTGTTTATTTTTGGATTTAAGTTTACATTGAACGTTGCCGGTTCCTGCCTTGCTCTATTCCCACGGCTCTTGGCCGTGCCCTACTTGCCACAATGGCCTATGCCTTATTTTTTCTGATGCTCGAAATCCAAGAGACTTCTATTAACCCTTAAATGCACGAATGTTTTGCCAATCATTATTACATATACAGGTATATCTTACACAGATTGATCTATATCTGTCACAGTAATATAAAACTCTCCTGAAATTAGAGTAACAATTACAGAAGTATAAAATTAAGCATATTTTGTTACCTTCTAGAGCTTAGAAGGGTTCCATTTGAGCAAATGTTTTATACCATCATCACTGTCCTTGTCAGAGCTCATTTCCTAGTACATTCAGCATCATATTCACTTTCTCAAACATATTCTCAAAATTCTCATATTCATGGTGTATCAAACATTGCCACTTTGTGGAATAAAGGTGAATTTCAATTATTCAGTCACCGAAGAATTACTGTTGTGGAGAAAAAAAAATATACTTACACTGTTACACACTTGGTCGTTAGCGACCCTGTACAATTTTTACAAAAAATGAATGGGAAAATTTTTTTCCCTTGTCATATGGTTTATAATGAATTTATTGATTTATTGGGTTAGTTCACCCAAAAATGAAAATTAGCCCATGATTTACTGACCCTCAAGTCATCCTAGGTGTATATGACATTATTCTTTTAGACAAATACAGTCTGAGTTATATTAAAGAAGTCCTGGCTGTTCAAAATGCTTATACTACCTCTGACAACACTGCACAACAGTTACACTCGTCAGATGTAGTGATGTAGATGTAGCACTTTTTCCATAAGTTGAATACAGAAGGCGATAGGCGGAAGCTAGTTAATTTACTTAAATTATAACATTTTAAATATGGATATTTTTCTTACACAAATGCATCGATTTGCTTCAGAAGGCCTTTATTAACCCCCCGGACAGATGCACTTTTATGGACTTCAAAAACAGAGCAATGGTCACTGCCATTATAAAGCTTGGAAAAGCCAGGACTTTAATATAACTCCAATTTTATTCGTCTGAAGAAGAATGTCATATACACCTAGGAATGACTTTTGACATAGCTGGAATTGCAGAAAAAGTGGTTCTATAATCTAAAGAACCACTTTTATACTATACAGAACTTTTGCCCAATAAAAGGTTCCATGGATATTAAAGGATCTTCATGGAACCATTGATGCTAATTGATGCTTTATTTTTGTGCAATTTCAGATGCTGTTACTGTACAGATCTTAAAGTATTCAAATGAAACATTTGTTTTAAGCTTAAATTTCAGGAAATGCTTTGTCAAGCAAGCGTCAATGTTTTCTGAAGACTGGTTACAAATATGAGTATGATACTACTGTTATTGAACATTGTATCTGACAGAAACGCATCACATAATTCACCTGCACTGAACACGAGCAGCAGTCAGACAAGCAAAAGAGGCTGGGCACAAGAAACAATGAACAACAGGCGTTGTTACATAACACACCCAGGCAAACTCTGTTCCACTTCACCCAATTGTGTGTGTACAGGTGTGCGGCATGTTTGTGTTGTCTTACTGAAGTATGACTGCTGCTTTCTATAACAATACCACAGCAAATTATCCATAACCTAACAGGCATGCTTTCATCTGTATTATCTGAAAAAGAATGAAAAAAGTGATGTACACCAACATAAATGCATAAAATGTTTTAATGCTGTTAAATGAAGAGGTTATAAATTGTATAAAAATTCACATGAAATGTAAACAAAATAAATTCCACAAAAAGTTGGCCAACAATTTCTTAAGCTGTAGTTCACATATTATAGCTTCTAAAAAGATGATTGCTGATGAATAAATGTTAAAATCACAGTATAAGTAAAACAACTTCCCATTATTGAATGGAACACAATTCATATTTGCACTGTAATGATACCCTATTATGAAGGTGTAAACACAAGAGACACACGGAAGCGCCTCTTAGTCTTAAAGGGATAGTTCACCCAAAAATTTGAATTCTGTCATCATTTACACTGTGAAAAAAATGGGATGTAGAATATATATATAATAATTATTATTATTATTATTATTTATTTAGATCTTGCCTAGTTAAAACTTGTATAACCTAAAATGTTAAAATGGGATAAATTATTGGTTAAAGTAATGAAAATATATGTTGCTATGACTTATTAATATCCTTTTTAACAGTGTACTCACACCCTTATGTCATTCTAAACCCATAAGATTTCTATTCAACTATCCCTTTATTGACTAAATAGCAAGCTAACATACAGAATACTAAGAGTAGTATGTTAGTATGCCGTTTCTGCAGTCCATAGTATGCATAGCGTATACAGTGTGGTATTCAGTAAGGTGTAACCCAGTACTCTATTTCTAACAGTTAAACCGGATTATATTGAAGTGAAGGAGGAGGATCGTTTCGAGGACCGTGCGAGATCCATGGACCCCTTCCATCCCCTGAGTCAGCATTTAGATACTCATGCAAGAGTGAGATCATCTTCTTCAGATCTTGTATTTCTGTTTCCCTCTGTCACTGATCACACAGATGTGCTGTGAAAGGGGAAGAGAAAGATCATAGTAAGCCATTTAAGGGAACACATAAAGTACACACATCACAAGTTCAATTTACACAAAGATAGCTAAAATGTTCATTATCCATTAACAAGGTTCTCAGCAGACTTTGAAACGGACATAAATGAAGAACTGACACTTTTACTGGCCAAGCAGGGATGGTAATCAGGCCAAGCCGAACTTCAAATGCCCAAATATCACTACTAACTGAAACATCCTCAAAAATGACTGCTTTTAAAGTCCTCATGAAAGTCCTCAAAGTCCATCATTGTACATTTTCTGATTTAATTACAGTACCTTTCAAAAGGTTTTGGGGGTTTGTTGAAAAGTTATACTTTTATATTAAGAATCCTGATCAAAAATAATATTTAAGACCTTCACATTGTTACAAACGATTTCTATTTTAAATAGATGCTGTTCTTTTGAACTTTCTAATGTTAAAGGTGCATTATGTAAAAACATTCTGTAAAATATCCAAATTCCACTAGGCCAGTGTTATATATTTTGTTCAATTGAGTACTTACAATAATCACAAAAGTTTCAACTATTTGTAAATCGTGAGAAAATTGCCTTTTAACCAGGAACCGGGATGTGTGAAGTCGCATGTCAATTGTGTTATTTCTGCGTTACCCTCGGGTTCCAGTTTTATTTTGCAGAAGCGCTTTACTCTTACTGCAGTGTGCAACACGTGTCATATAGCAGCCGCTGAGCTTAACGCATCAGAGTAACGTCATAACATAATTTCAACACACTCAGATGTATCTAATATGATAAACAGAGCTGCGTTACCTCATACTCATGACGGAAAAACAGAAATGGCGCGCGACTGTGGCATAATAAAAGTCCTGCTGCTCGCGAGGCCACGTGTTGTGTTCATCTTATTAACAGTCGCTCCAGCGGCCTTGCTCAGCTCCCACAACACTCGGTCCTGCTCTGCTTCATACTACAGTAACACTAATAACCGCATCCATGAACATGATTTCTGCTCGAGTCCTATCCCGATTCTTTTTCCACCGGCTGTGAGGTGAAGACCACATGTCCCAAGATTCTGCTTGGCATCATCAAACTACGCCTTTGTTTTGAATAGGCGACCTCTAGTGGACGGAAAAAGTTACATAGTGCACCTTTAAGCAGCACAACTGTTTTCAACACTGATAATAAAGAATTGTGTCTTGAGCAGCAAATCATCATATCAGAATGATTTCTGAAGACACACCTAATACTCGAGTATTGATGCTGAAAATTCAGCTTTACCATCACAGGAATAAATTATATTTTAAAATATATATTTAAATAGAAAATGTAAGTTTAGTAAGTTTTTACTGTATTTTTGATCAAATAAATGCAGTCTGGATGAGCATAAGAGACATTTTCTTCAAAAACCTTTTTCTGCAAAATACTGTCTAGCTAGGCAGCTCACAGGATTTTGGAACAGCGCTACTGTCTATGATGTATGCATGTGGGAGATACATACTAGATTGCTGGATAATTGAATTGAACAGCCCGGGGCATTCTCTAAAGTGGGTGTCATTTTTCACAACAGCTCCCACTTACTCCCTAGCAACCAGCCCTCCAAATGGAGACAAATGGACAACTGTGCAGCTGCAGGAGAGACTTTTCTTCCTAATTCTCACAGTGCTAATGCTGTCTGTCATTTTCACGCTTTGGGTAGACATTACAAGCTTGGTTCAGTAATACGTCACACGCAGCTCAAGCAAACTCATTTAAGCTTCAAAGAGAAGTTCTCTGAAGCAAGTGGAGCTCGATATGCTGATCTCACACCAGTTGTCACTTCTAGACTTTGGAATATGTAGACATATGGATTGAGTGCTTCGTCTGGGGGAGATTCTCACAATAAGCTTTTAAAAAGCTCTTTGCCAGAAATGGCAAACGGTATTCAAGAACACTTTTATACACTGAATTAACATATTAGCATGTCAAATCCAGTCAATGTAACTTTTAACACCCGTTTAAATGTTGGCAAATATTGATGAAGGGGCTCTTACGTTGAGATCTCTAAAGTATTCATTGTAATCCAAGCAGCATAGCCAACCACAAAACGATTGGAGATCTCAAATCCAACATCTGGAACAAATAGCACATATGAAAGACGGGAAATGTTAATCTGTGTTTATGATATTTTGATTTTCAAACTAATTTGTGTGGAAAAAAAAACAGTCAGGCAGCAGAGGTCATAACCCTGTAAAGCCTGATATATGAAATAATTTAGACAAAATCTTAAAAAAGGCTTAATAAATCAGGTTTTATGGCTCATATGTTGTATGATATAGAAAAATACGGAGCTCATACTCAGAGGAAAACAACATCCAAGCGGAGCAAAAATATGCAATTTGATGCAGTTGCTGACATTTAAATGGCCAAAAATTAAGATGGAATTCTGATCTTGAAATATTACTAACAATATAATAGTTTCTACTATGTTTACTATATGAATTCAGTAAAAATTCAAAAGCAAACCACAACCTGAAGGTGGACATTTTACAATTATACTAAAGGCCTTTTACTTGCAAAAAGTCTGTCAATCAGATGACAGAAGGCATGCAGTAGATTGTGTACAGCAAGATCTTCAAGTTGATCATTTAGAGGCCTTAAAAATTTGTACAACAAATATATGATGTAGTAGGCTTGATAAGGTTAAAAGTATATTATATAAAGTACATTATACACACAAAATTGCATTAACCACTACGCAGAGTTTGTAATCATCACTTACAGTCTGGTAGATAACCTGTCCCACTGGGCACCCTTTTCACCAGCAACCTTCAACAGATGGATAAAACAAGCCCCCAAAAACACTCAATAAGTGTAGCTATATAAACATATCAGCACATACACACAGTCCTACTTTACCGACTAGGTAAAGAGGTGACTACACAAAAGCATAGCTCAGACCTGTAATAATCTATTAATTAATCTGTGGACTGACTGACCCAGCTACTTTTTATCATTTTGGGCCTGAAGGCTTCAGCGTGATCCAGTAGAGTCTTCATGGTCTTCCCAGAAGTGTCCAACGATGGCCTGTGGGAGGAGAGGACACTGAGATGAAGGCAAATACAGGCGGCTGTCACACACGATCAGCTTAAGAAGTAGTATTATGTAGTATTTTGTCCTAAAACCTGTATATTATATTATATTATATTATATTATATTATATTATTATATTAAATGTTGTTAAAAAGTTTGGGGATTCGTAAGATTTAAAAAAAAAAATGCTTATGAAAGTACTCTCACGATCCCCAAGGCTGCATTTACTTAAAACACAGTAAAAACAGTAATATTATGAAATATTATTACAATTTTAAATAACTGTTTTCCATTTCAACACATTTCATAATGAAGAATAACCATTTCTTCTTATTATCATTGTTTAAACAATATTGTTGCTTAATTTGTGGAAACATACATTTTTTTCAAGAATTATTCATAAACAAAGTTCAAAAAAGAACTGCATTTATTTGAAATATAAATCTTTGTAACATTAAAAGTCTGTAGTCAGTAAAAGTCTGAATAATAGTATTAATTGCTTTCTTTAAAAAAAAAAAAAAAAAAATCATACTGACCCTGCATTATATTACAGAATTATTATACATGCAAATATAATACATTTAATGTAGGTCCCTTTTAACTGTATAAACTGTTTTTAACCTGTAAACAAAGAAAATGTTTGATTTTAGATGTATTGTATCAAGTAAATGTATTATTGACCAAGGCACATATGGCATTACTGAATGCAAAAAGTTTGCAAAAATGACAATTAAGACAAAAAAAAAAAATCATCATCTAGCTTTTAAATCACATGGAATGTGATTTTTTTTTTTTGCTTGGATAAATAGAGGCATAAAACAGTACATGCTTGACTGACCTCTAAAATGTTCAACCATACTGAGAGAACAGGGCAGAAAGCAGAGAAATTTGCTATAAAGCATCTGAAAGGCCTCTATTTATCTAAAAGGATATTAAAGTGATTGAGGGAGTGAGTTTATCCAGACAGACAGAGCTCATCTCACAGCAGACATACCTCCACAATCAGGACGTTCTTCAGTTCATGTAAAGAGACAGACAGGAGATGCGTGACTGAATACACTGAGCGCTCATATCAACATCACAGCATTCAGAAACTCAAACAGAACAGCAAACAGAGTTAACAATAGTAAGACTGCTTAGGTTACAATAAGGGTGGGACAAAAGTCATAATGTATTAGAGTTAATGAGAATCACAACTAAAAGTAATAGGAATTACAAAACAAAACTTGAAGTAAATCATCTGGATACATTGTACTAATGAGAATTTGAGGGAATGTACGTGAATCGCTTTTAAATATAATTTCATTTATGTAAAATGTGACCTGTTTCCATGGGATTTATCCTTGGATTTATCTATCCTATTTTTAACAATACGTGATGAACAGCAATGAACATTTGTATAAAATGTGTTCATTACTCTGTAGACCACCAAACAAACTACAGTGAGTATTTTCCAGCATGCATATTTCCAAGATTTCCAAACAGAGTGGTTTCATATTTAGGAGTAAATAAAAAAAGACAAAAGATCTTTTACTAAAGATCTCTGTCTGTATGACAGACTCACACACTGTATCACAATCCTGAGCTCTACTTGGAAATCCAATTACATGAGCAACTGAGCAGATCAATCCTCTTACTGAAGAATTAGACATCATAAACCTTTGACAAACTGTAACCTCTCAGTCATGTCAATCCCAAGAAGCGCACACACACACACACACACACACACACACACACTCACATTCAGAGTTATAGCAGAATCAGTTACCAGGAACTGAAGGAAAAAAGAAATGGTTAAATTTAGGTTCATTATAATTATAAATAATAAAAAATTTGAAAAAAAAAAGGACACCATTAAACAAAATTTAGTGCAATTACCCAGAGAAAATTATCATTATTTAAAAAAATGGATAAATGACTTAATAATATAAGTATACATTTGTAAATGTGTGTGTGTGTTTGTGTTGAGGGTAACTCGAGTTACATAATCAGGTTATTTAACGAATAAAATTATTTTTAAATTTACAACTAAATCTCACAAATAACGTTAAGTTACTTTGTTTTCCCACTGACTGACACTTCTCCCGTCCCCATGTTGAGTGCAGCTGTTGTGTGCGTGGTGTAAACATGATGGTCATTGTTTTTCCCAGATTAAATGTGAGCATGCATTTACTCATCTCACTCAGAGTATTACAAATTCAATAATTAAACATCCTTTATCCTTTAAATTATTAACCAATGTTTTGTTGCTGACCTTTGATTAATCCGTTCAAGCAAAAAAATATTTTAGTTAAACATCACATTTGAGTTTCATTTACTATTGCTTAAGGTGCTTCTCAAGCGAAAGGCTGCATCCTAGTGAGGCGATGCTGTCCTTCTAATCCAGTCCTTGAGGTTTTTAGGCTAGAGTCCTCCTCAGCATTAAATGCTAGAATCAGACAGTCTAGTAAGAAGTGCGCATGGCTAAGTCACACATGTTTCCAGTCCCCACGGTCATGGCACAAAGGTACTATTAAAAGCGTAATTTTGGAAAAAATACTTATTAAATAAAAAATAAAAAATCTTAATACAGGGAATGACAGCCGTCTGTGGTCTCCCCAGTGGCTTACATTATTGACAGTTTAGTTAGATTCATTTACACCAAAAAGGGTGCTCCTCAATACTCAAATTGATGCTTCCTTGTTTCCTCGCTCATCTGTCCTTCAGCCCGTGACCGAGAAGCCCGATCAGCCTCAGGCATCTTGAGAGGACATCTCAATTCTCGAATTGTACTGCAAGGGAGAGGCGAGGAGCGAGGAATGAGAAGCTTCCTGAGGAGTCATGAGCGAGGATACTGCGGGTGTATCTTTCCCTCACATCCCTAAGGGGGTGGAGCTAATACGCATAAGGAAAGGGAAGCAAGGAAAGAAAGCGAGGGGATGCACAAATAAGAAATGAGAAGCCCCCAAAATTCTTGAAATTTCTTCTCCTGCAATTTAGAATGGCAGCTACAGCTAAAAGAGGTTTTGAGATAAGCCTCTATTTTTGCATTTCCCTTCAGCCACAAAGGGCCTTTTCATTTTCACTTTTTGGGGCCTATTTTAATGATCTGAGTGCATGGTCTGAAGCCCACATGCGCAGAGTGCAGTTTAGCAAGCGGAAAAAGCTGGTTTATCCACATGGGCGCATAGTCCAAAAGGTTTGTGCCTAGTCTCTTAATGAGTCATGGGTGTGTTTAGGCATAACGTGCAATAAAGCCAATCAAGTCTCATCTCCCATTCCCTTCAAAAACCAATTGCATTTGCACAATGGTGGATTTGCTATTTATTTTCGAGGTCGCGGCGGAGAAGATTGAACCCTCCTCCAGAGAGGAAAGCGCATTGTGCACCCACCTATGGGAGCATATTACTAAAACGCTCCCTTTAAATAACACAAAAAAAAAACTGCGCTATTGACTTTAGACCAGGTTTGGTGAAAAAAATAGTATAAAGTAGCATAACGTACTTTCCATTAAAGTAACAAGTAACTCAGTGGTTACTTTTGAGGAGTAATGCAATATTGTAACCGTTACTTTTAAAAGTAACTTTCCTAACACCAATATTGTGCTACATTACTATATACACATAATTACCAATACAATAACATC
>CM031944.1:3680538-3694300 GCA_018749465.1 Paracanthobrama guichenoti
TCCCATGGCAATAGGGGGAAATGACTGCTCTTGTGTGAAGTAAACAAACTGCCTTTTATTGGTTGAAGTTTTTCAATTTAGAAAAGAGCAGTGCGCAGCGTTATTTTTAAATTTTTTTATGTTGCTAGGAAACCCCCGAATCAGCTGTCCTGTCAGTGTAATCAAGGTAACGGTCACCACAACGGAAGGCCCGCCTCTTCATTCATTCGATTGGACAATACAAAAAAAAATGCGATGACGTCGGGCGCTTTTCCACTCAGAGTTGATTTTTTTTCAACGTCATGCGCTCAGAACACTCCTTCAAAAACACGGGGCGCAGGAGGCGGTTAAAACGTGAGGCGTCCGGGGCAAATAAGCAGTGCACATAACGCTCTCTGCCAACAGAAATCTATTCAATAAAGGCGCCACTCACTGCAAAAACACATTCTGTCTGATCAGGGCCTTAGCCATCTTAAAAACAAAGTATTGCTTTATGCAAATTGAGGAGGTTAAGTTTGTGCTTTACACTCAAAATATGCTTACCCATACTGCATTTGTACTGGGACCAAAATGTTAGAATACAAAGGGTGAGTGACACCTGACATGGCTTATTAGAGGATTTTGATTTAAGCAGGCGGCTTTAAGGATTCAATTTGGGTCTCGTTGACTTCTGACAGCGGCACAAACAGATGGCAGACGTTAATAACGTCATCTTTCTTTAAAACAGATTAATCGCCGTCTGTGTTCAGCGTTACCACACTCAGTGTTGCAAGATACAGCTCCACCTCCTGCACAGCATGTATCCGTTCTCTGATCCATGATCTCTAATCCCCTGTAAGATGTGCACATGCGCAGGTGCGCACTTCTGATGTAATTCCCGTGCATGCCAAAAAATAAACTTCACAGCAGATGTCAAACTCAAAAATGTGAGATTTGTTGAATCCTAAATGAATGGAGCACTTCAACTGGAGTCTATCCACATTTCCATTGATTTTCAGTATAGATTTTCTTATCTACCAAAATGTGATGAAAAGCATATTTTTTTTCTACCTTATTTTCTTTGTACAGAATATTACAGTGAACATTACGCAGGAATGTGGGGTTTCTGTTCAGGTGGCTGAAGAGTCTGACCAATAGAAACATGTTTTGCTCAGCAAGAACAAACGGTAGAGAGGTATGCATGCCTCTCTCTCTTTATTTCCTTCTACAGAACTGTGAGAGAGAGTGTGGCATTTACTTTAAAGCCAAAGTGCTTATTTAGTAATAATTTATGATGCTTTTTGTTTTACGGAAATTGGGGAGAGAATCGTAAAGCATCAACAGCCACATTTGTAGACGCACAAGTGCATTTTGTATGCGTCCCTTGGCTATGAGACTGTTTTGTAAGACATAAAAGCAGTTTGAAAGAAGGCACAAGTAATCTTTTTAGATTAATTTGGTTTGTTTTTTTTTCTGATGTTTCAAATGGCCTATTTTCATGGCTTTCATGGGACCATAGAGAGACCCCCTAGAGAGATGTGTGAAAGCTAAAGTCTTTAGTTGTTTTTTTGTGTGTTCTTCTCGTTGTATGTTTGACGATTTACCTACACTTAGGGATGGGCAAAATGGTCCACTAGTCATCATTTTTTAGTAGTGGTACTTTAAAGGGGATGACTTTAGAAAAGCAACTTCTCAGAGAGGGTTTTAGCGCAATGTTTTAGTGTTGGTATTCTCAGCACATTAAAACCCTCTAAGGATAAGTTGTGTCTCTATTCATCATACAGCACCCCTCATATAACATATTCTTCATCTTATTTTTCAACAGTAAATTTCAATTACTTCCAGTTACAGACGTTTTGGCCTTTATGTCTCACAGTTTTTTTTTTTTATGAGCGTTTTTAACAGACCGTGTCAAATTGAAAAACATCTTTTATAAATTAGTAGTCGGAAGTTCGGATCATTTTACTGACTCGGGTCTTTGAATCTCATTCAGCAAAATGAACAAATCTTTTTTCAATTAATTTCGTTCATTTCAGCTGAATCTAATTAAAATGTTACATGTTACATTTTCCAACACATTTAGTACTTTTGGAATAAAAAATAAATTATAAGCTAATGCAGCCATGGCCAACTTTGAGAAATAGTTCACCTCACCTCCCGATCCAAATCGTTCTTTCTTTTGTCACTTCTGTTCCCTGGAAAGATTAGAACACCTCTCCTGTCTTCGGGTTCGAGCCATTAGTTCCGTCATCTTGTTTGATCTGGGCCATGACAGCCCCATATGCAATGCATGCAGTCCGGAAACAGAAAAGAGTAGTTCATCTCTCGAGTCTTCGGGTTTGAGTCGTTCATTCAGATCCCCATAGGCTGAATGCAGAAACAGAAATGATTAGTTCATCTCTCGAGTCAGTCTTCGGGTACGAGTCTCGTTGTTTTGTCACGTGACCGCTTCCCGGTTCAGTGAGACACAACATATACAACATTACAGTTGTATTATTGACTGCATGTTGTAATATATTTATTATTATAAAATTATCAGAAGATATGTGCAATGAACGTGTTATGCCTATCCATTCTGACCAACCCAATGTGTCCAGTCTTCATAGGAAAATCAATTATACTAGTTAAAAAAAAACAAAAAACCTATGCACTTGTTTGTAAGGAAGGTTGTAAATGAACAAATGTATGTATCCAACATGGCTGTCACGTCACGTGACAAAAGAACGAGACTGGTACCCGAAGACTGACTCGAGATTAACTAATCATTTCTGTTTCTGCATTCAGCCTATGGGGACTTAAACGAACGACTCGAACCCGAAGACTCGAGAGATTAACTAATCTTTTCTGTTTCCGGTGACTGCATAGCCTTGCCTGTGGGGCTGGGACTTGATGAACGAATGACTCAAACCCGAAGACTCGAGAGGTGAACTAATCAATTCTGTTTCCTGTACAGAACATATGGGATGTTGAGCATGCACGGTCAACACAAAATGAACAAATCGCTCTCTGAGACGACTCGTTGTTCTCGAGTCATATTAAAGATTCATTCAAAATGAACGAATCGTTCATGAATGACACATCACTATTATAAATGCATCTCGAGGCCTTGTGTTCGCTTTCATTGCACTCCATCTAGATTTGTTTAAATGTGTCCTATATGTGAACCCCTTCTAACAATTCCTTATGATCAGGGTCTGGTATTATTATTAATTTTATTTAAGATTCCTAAAAGATCTGTTACTCAGCTAATCCTTCAGACAATCCATCAATTAGGTTTAAAAATGTTGTTTTGCACTTCCCTAGCCTTTGGCCTGCTCAGATCTCTTCAAGGTGTCTTTTACATTACTCATGACCTTGTTTAATGGCTTCACAGTGTTTTACACGCACTCTCCAAAACAAGAACATTGCTTTGAGCTATAGTGACAGCTAAGCCTCGGTGTCCTGTAAAATATGGATATGAAAGCTAATCATCTTGATGAATCAATGAAAGCAGTGCACCTCAAAAGAGCCTTTGATATTCTCAGAGTCGATGTGAGTTTCTTAGAGAGGTGTCATTCAAGCTCAAGCTCTTATTCGTCAGATATGTCATTGACTAGTCTGATCCTGTGTGATGTGTTCTTCATCTGAGGTGATTCTGAGCGCCGTCTGGTGTAGTTTTCAATGTGAACCACTAGAGACTGTACTGCTCCAGCTACAGGAGCAAGCATCAGGCTTAAACTGAAGAGCTGTTGAGGAGGGGCTGCTGTTAAAGGATTAGTTCACTTTAAAATGAAAATTATCCCATGATTCCCATGATCACCCTCAAGCCATCCTAGGTGTGTATGACTTTCTGATGAACACAATTGGAGTTATTTTAATAAATATCCTGATGCTTCCAAGCTTTATAATGGTAGTGAACAGGGCCCATGAGTTTGAAGCTTAAAAAAGTGTATCCATCCATTATAAACGTAGTCCACAAGGCTCCGGGGGGTTAATAAAGGCATTCTGAAGCGAATTGATAGGTTAAAATATCCTAAAATATGCAGTTTATAATGTTGCTCCTTTCTATAACACACCCTGAAAGTGATCAGACTCAACCTAATGAGATTGGCGTTTTCACACCTGAAAGTCCGCACTCAGGTCCGAACCAAAGTTCATGTTTTGATACATTTTATACATTCGGTTAGTTTTGGTTTGGTTTCACATTGCTATTATGCGAGCGCACTAAAGAACTTTACATGACATACTTGCGCCCTGTCGTCATCATTTATGTGGGCTGCATCTTGACATTGATTGGTTTGTAAACGGACGTGCTTCTGACGTCAGCGTGTTGTCAGTTCGGCAGATAACTGACAAGAATGAGCGGACAGATGCATATCGTTGCCACTATACTGTTATTATTATGGCATTACTACCTGCAGCACCAACTATACTCGAGGCTAGTTCAAATTCGCCAAATGAACGTCCTCATTGTGCAAACATTTTACCGTCGCCAGCAGGAAAGGAGGAGAAGACTGCAAGCAATCTAGCGAGCCCTGGCACCTCCTTTTGGGGAGTGACCAAGGTGAGTGGCAAGTTGTTTAGGCTATTTGGGAACCCCCGGGATCTTCCTGTAAATGGTCTGAAAGTCCGAACCATACAGAAAATGCTTTCGCACTAGAAATGAACCAAACCTGACAAAGCCGGCCTTCATGGAAAACTCAAAATCTTCACAATTTAACATCACCAAGATTAGACTGTGAAAATATGATGTTGTTCTGATTAAATCTCCAGGTGGAGTTCGTTAAAGCACAACGTCTGGAAATGGCAACATTTTCAACAATTTTACAGAGAAATTTTCTTTGTAACAGTTGTATGATAATAGTGTTGACAGGTATTGAACCATAATTTGTACGTGCTGGGTGTCAATAGAGGTTTTCACTTGCTTGTTCAAATGAATTGAAGCAGCCATTTAAAACGTCATACGTTATACATTTAAAACGTTATACAGCCACAATATGCTGCAGTTTTCCCTCCAAACACATGCCCTTATTTGTTCTCTCATAAATCAGATTTAGACAGGTGGTGTTGGATTTTATTTTATTTTTTCTCTGCACCACTCTAAAGCTCTCTCACCATCTGGGATCAACATATAGTGTTCTTTGGTGGTGTTTCTAAAGAAATATAAATAAATTCAGGCAGGATTGCAGCAACCGATAGCAGCACACACTGAACTCTAACTGTAAATCTAACCTTCCTTCTCAAACTTTGCTTGCTGGAGACTGATGTACCTGGTGGTTCTTAATTATTGTATTTGTCAGATGATGCTTTTAGCAGGCCCCTGTGTGGGGCATATAATAGCTGTTGACTCGTGGGAATGCAGGTTTGTGTATGTCTTTGATCATGTCTCAGTCCCACTCCTTCTCTCTCTTAACCTATACTTCTCTGCAATCTATTGTCCTATAAATATAAAGGGAGAATGATGGCATTGTCTATTTGCATATGCTGTTAGCCTTTTTTAGCACTCGATTTACCAAATAATGAGCATGTCCACAACATTATTTGCAATTTCCACAGGGAATTTCACCCTATTCCAAAATATTAATCTTACTACCATTACTGCTGCAATGATGAATACTAATATCTACAAACATACCTGTTAAATAAACATTTATTTACCACCAATTTTCAGTGGCCCTTATTTGTGTCAGGCATATATCGGGTGTATATATTTAATTTTATAACATTATATTTTTGCCCATTGCCACCTGGTTACTTTAGATTGCAAATGGTGTGAAAATAATTAGCATGTTTTGCACTTTAATACAGTGTTCTAAGTCTGTTTGAACAATGAACAATTTACCATTCATCATCAGGGTTGTGTAAAATAAAAAAACTTTTTTACAGTGACATTGGGTGGAAACCCTCATCTCCACTCTACTTTTCAGAAGATGGAAAAAACACTGTATTTTTAAAATAATTAAACACTGCATTGTCAGTTGATATTGTGCTTTATATAAGGTCAGGCATTTGCACGCATAATTCTATTATTAACATTTTACCAAAATCAAGCTCAAATGGACTTTTTCACCAGCGGATTTCAGAGAATATCACACATGCGTGTGTTTCTGTCATTAGAACGGCCTCATCTGAGGCGGTAAGTGCATTGCATTACGTTTTCATCACCTTACAAGTTATAAAGTTTACTGTAGCTGTGTGGGCGCTCAATTTATTCTGTCATTGTTCAAAATCCCATGTTATTAAAGACAAAGTGCTTTGCACAGTCTATTTAAGACAGTATTGGCTATGACTCAAATGCTAGACTAAGACACACTTCTCCATTCCTAATACATAAAACATTAGCCTTTATATACAGTGTTTCTTGAGTAAAGAAAATGCTGTATTTATTCAAAGAACCAGTTCTTTATTTACCCTTGCACTGCAAACAGAGACAAACTGTGTGCGGTACTTCATTAACAAAAGAGGCGGTGGAGTTATGAGGTTTTACCACCAGTTTGAAGATCTAATGAAGTTATATTTAGTCAGAAGCTCTTTTGAATAATTTTCATTGGTTAAATATTAGCAAAACCTTCAGACAAACATAAAGGCAGACCAATAGTAAAGATTTATGTTTGAGGGACAAAATATGGAGATACGAGGTGTCCCAGATCATTTACTATAGCTTGTCAAATTTGCCCCTATTTGGGTGTGAGCAAAGAGCGCTTTTTTGTGTGTCCCTTTAAATGCAAATGAGCTGCTGCTGAGGTTGTACATTTTAGACTGCACCTGGACGTTTCTGAATGGTTAGTGGATACATTTATGTAACGTTAGTTGTTGTGGAGTTACGTTGATTCAACTCATCCAAAAGCATGCACCGTCATGTTACATCAAATTGTTGTATAGTTGCTCGTGCGGGAACGTAAAGTCCGTCCCTTGACTATACAATGCATACTACATTTGCTTTTATGAATTACACAGATGGTTAGTGTTTTCAGGATAAAACTAACATAGCTCTAGTCTCTGTGAATACAGCCAGTCAGTTATCTTTAGCCATATTAGCCATGTACAGCATTATAGAAAGCTCATTCAGAAAGGAAATTAGAAAACATTCACAAAATATGAAGTGCCATTCTTACTTGTTCTGGATATGAAGTTAGAGCAGGAAGCGTTGGTATTGACCTATCCTTCAGAAACAACTTTTTTGCAAATCCAGCGTTGTACTGACCCTCGCTGGTGAAGCAGTCATGCGTAAAATGATTTGTGCAAATATATAACACTTTACCGACATTATTTGGCGCATTTCCTTCAAAAATGAAATTCAACCACAATGTCTTCAGTGGCTCAGATGCCAGAAATCTATGGAGACTCGTATGTTCATTGGTACATCCAACAACAGAACATTTGTAATGTGTTTTGGCACAGACATTGTAATACTCTGGCTAGCTGATACACGAGTAAACAGCAGCGGGTGTGTCTGTGCTAAAAGGCCAGATCATCAACAGTCATGGGTGAGGTTTCCCTACTCTTACATAGGAGTAGGGGGAAATATGAAACGAGTGTAATGAGAGATTAATAGATTGATGGGGATTATAAAAAAAAGTATTGGGTGGATTTTTACCATTATAGGGTAGGGTATGTTCAAACACCTTATAAAAGTGAATTTTGCATAATAATAGGTTCCCTTTAGTATTTTTGTGGAAACCGTGATACATGGATTTATGATACATGAGCTCCAGCCATCTGAGGTGCTGCAGATGATGTTGCAGTGCCGTTCAGTGCCTGCCGCAGCCACGTCGGTAGAGACAGAAGTGATAAACAGATATAAGAGAGAGGCGTTCTCAGAGCCTCTGGACACACGGTTCCAGTATCACGACCTGCTGCTGGTGTCTGATGTGTCAAAAAGCAGCATGCTTGAGACAGATCATGACCGCAGATGCAGGGGCTGGTAATTGATCATCTTCCTGGTTGTCCTGTGACACTGCAGTGCATGGTGCAAAACAAACCCATACTCCCGTACACATGCACAGAGCTGCGGTCTAATTGGACGGGTTCCTCTAACTCAAACAGAATAATCGTGTCAGATTCACCTGCGCAGCTGCATTTTTCAGCTCTAATTGGACTCACAGTCTTCAGCAGGGCATGTGCTCTCTCTCCATCCAGCATTATTTTTCTGACTTAGCTCTCCTTTCTCCTTTCCGCCCTTTCTTTTTTCCCTTCCCCCACCTTCTCTCTGTCTGCAGAAAAAAAAAAATCCTTTTGTCATGTTCAAGCAACGTAGATTTTTCCTTCCCATTTTTTTCTACTCAATGGTCAGCCAGACTTTATGCCTCCTAATGTCTCCATTCCTCTCTGTCAGTGTTGCTGTAATCCTCCCAGAATAACTCAGAAAGGAAAGAACGTCCTTGGAAAGTCAGTGGCCCCAGTGCAGACGTAGGTGCTCAATTTAAAAACAATGTGGTGAGGAAAGTCTGGAACAATGAATAAGAGCATAATAGCCCACACAGGTTCTTTTAAATGAAAATTCACCTGTTGTGCTTCTAAACAAAGACCAGCATATATTATCTCTGTCAGGTTGTGTTCCTGTCAGGGTTACGAGCTCATTAAAACAATAACAGAAGCATGTTTGATATGCACAGTTGAAGCTCTGCCTCTTTAACTTTGAAAAACAGAGGTTTCAACAATACTGAAAGAAAGACAGCCTAAACCAGCCTAATGTGGTTTGTGGGTTTCTGCTTGTTAGAATCAATTGAACGAGTCTGGGGTTCTGCTTTCAGAGGAATTTTAAGCACTTTTCAGCTGGTCAGCCTGGGAGACTAGCCTAAGTATGGGGTCAGTCTCTCATGCTCGCCAAGGCTGAATTTATTTGATGGAAAAGAGTAAAACAGTAATATTGTAAAATATTATTATGGTTTAAAATAACTGTTTTCCAGTTGAATACATTTTCAAATGTAATGTATTCTTATGATGGCTTAAAGCTTAATTTTCAGCCTCATTACTCCAGACTTTAGTGTCACATAATCCATAAGAAATTATTCTAATATGCTGATTTTGTATATTTTTGTATATTTTCTTATAATTTCTGTAGAAACTGTAACACGTTTTTCTTCAGCGTTCTTGTAATTTTTTTAACCATAGCATTTGTTACAATAAGGACATGGTTACAGGCAAGACAATTGGTGGCTCTTCATTATGCTTAGGCCAATGTTAACTTTCTAATTAACGTTGGTGCAGGATGATGTTTTCCCCTCTTTTCATCAGTCTAGTTTATGTGGCTTTATTTTAGATCACTTTTTACTTTCTCCGTAGTGTTTTAAAGTGGTAAATTATCAATAGAATTCAAATGACATTTTATCATTAGTGTCGCAAAGGAACGGCTTGCGCAAATCATATCACACTTTTGGAGTGCTTTTGGATAATTGAAGCAACCTGAGGAGATGTTTTGTGTAATAGGACAACCTGCTGTTTTGGCAGGGCTGCCAAAACAGCCCTGACCCGTCGACGCATGGACTCCACTAGACTCCTGAAGGTGTGCTGTGGTATCTGGCACAAGATGTTGGCAGCAGATCCTTTAAGTCCTGTAAGCTGCGAGGTGGGGCCTCCATGGATCGGACTTGTTTGTTCAGCACATCCCACAGATGCTCGACTGGATTGAGATCTGGGGAATTTGGAGGCCAAGTCAACACCTCAAACTCATTGTTGTGCTCCTCAAACCATTCCTGAACCATTTTCGCTTTGTGGCAGGGCGCATTATCCTGCTGAAACAGGCCACAGCCACCAGGGAATACTGTTTCCATGAATGCTTAGGTAGGTGGTACATGTCAAAGTAACATCCACATGGATGGCAGGACCCAAGGTTTCCCAGCAGAACATTGCCCAAAGCATCACACTGCCTCCGCCGGCTTGCCTTCTTCCCATAGTGCATCTTGTTGCCATGTGTTCTCCTGGTAAGCAACGCACACACACCCGGCCATCCACGTGATGTAAAAGAAAATGTGATTCATCAGATAAGGCCACCTTCTTCCATTGCTCCGTGGTCCAGTTCTGATGCTCACGAGCCCTCTGTTGATGATTTCGGAGGTGGACGGGTCAGCATGGGCAGCCTGACTGGTCTGCGGCTATGCAGCCCAATATGAAAGAAACTGCGATGCACTGTGTATTCTGACACCTTTCTATCATAACCAGCATTAATAACTATAGTAGCTCGTCTGTTTGATTGGACCACATGGGCCAGCCTTCGCTCCCCACTTGCATCAATGAGCCTTGGCCGCCCATGACCCTGTTGCTAGTTCACCACTGTTCCTTCCTTGGACCATGCACTATGGATTCATGCATCACCCCCCTCCCAGGACCTCCTGTGGCTACGCTACTGGTTCATCACTGTCCAGTCTGTTTGCACTTCAAGACTCAGGTCAGGACACAACAAGCTTTATATTTCTCAGCTTGAGACAGATCTTAACAGCCTCTAAATGACTTCTATGTGGACTATTGGAGGATCTTTCAAACGATCATTTGTTCTTTGCTTACTTCATCTGTTCTTCCCCTCTTTCTTTCCTTTTTGTTTTGCTCTTTTTTTATCCATTACAAAGCCTGACTTTCTATTAGTTTTCCTCATTGTCGTACGGTTTTCTAGGAGCGAGGTTGACTGCTGCGCTGGCTGTTTGCGTTGTGTCAGTGTTTTCCGCTCTGAAGGCTTTACCTTGACGTATGACAGCCAAACATTATTGCTTTTGCAGAGTTCACTGACATCTGTATATCTTGAATAATGTCTGAGAAAATGAAATGATGAGATAGATCTATGCAGTGGAGAGAATATAGGCGGGCCGAGGGGAGATCATATTTGTCTGCTATATGCCATGACAGGCTTATTTCTGAGATATTAAATTGCAAAGCTGCTCTCATTCTAGCTGAGATGAAAGCCGTAGCTTTGATCCTTTCTGTTGTGTGAACAAAAGCAATATATAGTTTTGCAAAAGTTCTCACCTGCCAGAGCTATTTTGAAATCAGTGCAAAGTTGTTGCGTACAGCGAATACATGCAGTGGAGTGAAAGAAAACAGTAGGAAATCTATTTGAGGGCTTTTATGAAATTGGCACTAAGGGAGGATTCATTTGTTAAGAATGAATTACGAACTGCTAATAGCACTGATTTCACACGACTCACTACAGGAGTGATGTGATTCAGGTAATAGCACAAACATCCCATCCCAAGTTTAAGGCTGCTTACAGTTTGCATAGCACATTTTTTTCCTCTCTGCATGGGAATGCACCAACAATGGCAGAAAAACAGTGAGAGGTAAAAATTTCGGAACAGGAACTCGAGGCTCTAACACACAAGGTGTCTCATTCATGAAACATGAGCAGAGCAAATGTTGTGTAAATCATTTGTAAAAAACATTGCTATGCAAATTGTCACATTGAATTCAATAAAAACGGTTTTACAAACCATATACAAAAATTAGCAATCCATTATGGGATTAAATTAAACATAGGATACATTTCACTTCATGTCACATTAAATTCAATGCCACAGTTTACCTCAGAATTGTTTTACGAACAATTTACACAGAAATTAGTTCTGTTCATGTTTCACACATGAGTCCCAAAGGTTCTAAAAAAAAAAAAAAAATCTGAAAATGTACCGTTCGATAGTTCAGGGTCGGGTTTTTTTTATGTTTATGAAAGAAATATCTTCTGCTTACCAAGGCTGCATTTTTTTATCCAAATACAGTCAAAACAGTTATATGGTGAAATGTATAATTAAGTTTAAAATGTAAAAACAGTGTCTATTTTAATACATGTTAAACTGTACTTTATATTCTTGTGATGGCAAAGCCATTACTTCAGTGTCACTTGATCATTCAGAAATCTTTGTAATATTCTGATTTGATGCTCAGAAACATTTCTAATTATTATCAAACAATTGTTACTAGGTATTCATTCTGTTTTATGGACATTTAGTTTGTATCACCTTTTCCTGTGTTCTGTTCCTGTTTCCTTTGTTCCCCAGTTGTTGTCATGGTTACTAATTATGTTACACACCTGGTTCTGGTTAAGTTTGTCATTTAGGCCACATCCACACGAAGCCAGAGCTTTCCCTATCCAATATTTCTTTCCCCTTGTCTCAAAAAATAACTGCGTACACACGAAACCACTGAAACCACCTCAAAACGATGTAGTATAGATGCCAGGCCAGTGTGTGGCGCTGTAATTCTGCCACAGAGTTACACTAAAAATGGAGAAGAAGAGTTGTGGCTAGAAGGGGTACAGCAACTTTCGGAAGTGAGGCAAAATCGCACGATAAAATAACAATAAATAAATTTGCTACTTACCAGATTGCGTTTTATTAAAGTCCCAGTGAACCGGAAGTGCTGTGACGTGTTTCCAAGTGAAACGGAATATTGAATAGAGGGCAGGGTTTTACTTCAGCGCTCCTCCTCTCCGTCTCGCGCTCATAGCAGACTAACGGTTGGAGGGGAGTGGTTACGCATTTTCAAACCTAAGCCGTCAAACTGACATCATCAGAGAAGGAACACCGTTTCCAGACCGGGAGTTACTTTTCAGATTTTGTGAAATCTGTACTTCAAAGATTACCGTGACAAAGAATTTTTTTCTGTGTATTAACTTTTAACACGGATTAATTGTTCACCCTAAGACCTGTAATACGTGCTAATAAAGTAAATTTTGATTTCATGAGGACTTTAATGCCTACACCTACCCCAACCCTAAACCAATAATGCAAATACAGTAATTAAATGATGCATTATTGATATGCGCATGCCCGTGGTTGTATCGCCTTCTAGTCTTTAACATGCGGGACGTGGTGTGATGACATCACCGTTTCACACAATATACAGATTGGCTGTACACGAAAACGCAAGGGTGTTTTATCCACCCGGTTTAAAAAAATACCGGTTTCAGGCTCCTAAAGCTCTGGATCCATCTGGACGAAATGCCTTTCCTTAATAATGGGAGAAACAAAGCTTTTCAAAGCTTCAATTGAACCAATTGCTTTGCAAAATGATTCACTGTTTCTGGTGTTTCAGGCCAAACATACATAAAAATATATTTTACAAACCCATTGCAAATGTTTTATTGAAAGTAAAATATATCCAATTAACTAATCATCTAATAAGATTAAATATCAAGTGTCTGTATAATATGTGTTCTTTTATCAATTTTCAGGGCTTGTTTTGTTCGTTCCATGGATGACTCAGCCGGCCTGGACCACAAAACCAGTCATAAGTCGCACGGGTGTATTTGTGGCAATAGCCAACAATACATTGTATGGGTCAAAATTATCGATTTTTCTTTTATGCCAAAAGTCATTAGGATTTTAAGTAAAGATCATGTTCCATGAAGATATTTTGTACATTTCCTACCATAAATATATAAAAAAATGTATTATTAGTAGCTAAGGACTTCAACTTTAAATGTGATTTTCTCAATATTTAAAAAAAAAAATATGGGTGGGATTAGAGTTGTTCCAATTCCGATACTGGTATCGGAAATATCACCGATACCACAACAAATTCTTGCATTGGTATCGGCGAGTATTTAAACCCATGTACCGATCTGATACCATTTTCTTAAACACGATCTTGTTATTATGACCACGAGCTTTGCCTAACCGCTCGCTGCACGGTTGTTCTTCGCTGCTCAGAATGCATTGCAAACACAGGAAGTTGTGCTGTGTTGCCACAAGCAACCACTGTTTAGAGCAGCGAAGAAGAAATGAAAACGTGTTAGCAGTATGTCCGCTGTTTAACAGTATTTCAGACTGGACCAAACCAGCCAGTAAAACGGCGACTAGGGATGTCACAAGTACCGGTACTTTGGTACCAAGTCAGT
>CM031944.1:3834506-4167006 GCA_018749465.1 Paracanthobrama guichenoti
CAAATGTCAGTGTATCGACAGTTTATCCCGACGCGGAAGTCACTGCGATGTTAAGTGACTGGAGTTCAGGAGTCTGATGGCCTGGGGAAGAAGCTCCTCCTGAGTCTCTCAGTTTTGGCCATCAGAGCTCGGAAGCGCTTTACCAGATGGTAGCAGCGTTGAAATGAGGGTTTGCAGGGTGATTAGAGTCCTGATGATCTTGGTAGCTCTACCTTGCAGCGCTTGGTGTAGACGCCCTGCAGAGACGGAGCTGACCCTGAGATACGCCGGATAAGCGCACGACCTTTGCAGGGCTTCTTTGCGTCATGACTGGTGCTGTTCCCATACCACGCTGTGATGCACTGAGAGTTAAAACACTTTCTATCGCCCCAAATAGAAAGTTTTCAGGATAGCCAGTGAAACCCTGAATTTCCTCAGCTGGCGTACACCTGGCTTTTTGAACCTGAGTCTGAATGTGAGCAGTCCAGGTCAGGTCCTCTGAGATGTTTACTCCCAGGTACTTGAAGCTGCCTTCACTCTCTCTACTGGTGACCCGCTGATCATGAGGGGGGAGATGTCCATGCTGCTCTCTTCCTGAAGTCCACAATCATTTCTTTGGTCTTGCCAACATTCAGAGAGAGACAGTTGTCCTGGCACCATGATGTTAGATGCTCCACCTCGCCCAAGTATGCCGCTCTCATTGTTGTTGGAAATGAGGCCCAGGACAACAGTATCATCAGCAAATTTGATGATAGAGGTGGAGCTGTGTGTGGACAAACAGTCATGCGTGTAGAGAGTAGAGCAGGGGGCTCAGGACACAGCCCTGGAGAGCTCCCACACTCAGGGTGATGGAGGTGGAGGTGGACTGGCCTATTCTCACCACCTGAGGCCTGCCAGTGAGGAAGTCCTCAATCCAGTGGCAGAGAGAAGGATTCAGGCCGAGATCCAGGAGTTTGGAGGTTAGCTTGGTGGGAACTATGGTGTTAAAGGCTGAGCTATAGTCAATAAATAGCAGCCTTGGTGTAGTTCCCACTTTTTGCTGTCGATGTGAGTGAGGGAGGAGTGGAGGACATGAGAGATGGCATCTTCAGTCCGATCTATTGGGACGATAGGCAAACTGAAGAGGGTCCAAAGTGTCAGGAATGAAGGCGCAAATGGTGTTTTTAATGAGTCTCTCAAAGACCTTCATGACTATAGACGTGAGAGCCACTGGACGATAGTCATTTAGGCAAGAGGGTTTACTGTTCTTAGGGACAGGGATGATGGTGGATTTTTGAAGGAGGTGGGGACCACAGATGTAGCGAGGGACTCATTAAAGATAGATGTAAACAACCCGTGAGCTGATCAGCACAGGACCGCAGAACACGACCTGAAATACCATCCGCCCAGCAGCTTTCCTAACGCCCACACGCTTGAGTGCTCTCCAACTTCATCCTCCGAGACAGAGATCACGCGGATTGTTGCTGCTCTGAGTAATTTCCTCTAACGCACCACTTGGCGGAGTCGCGCCGCCGCGGTTACAGTCAAAGTGAGCATAGAAAGAGTTTAACTCGCTCACGAGCAACGGATCAACGCTTTCGCCTCTGCAGAGGATTTAGATCCAAAGGAGCAGATGGACCTCAGACCTTGCCACATGCGCGCCGCGAGTCGTTGAGTTGGAAATGAGACTCCACTCGGTCTTTATAACGGAGTTTTGCGGCTTTAACTGCTCGCCTGAGAGCATAGCAGGACGATCTGTATTCATTCATATTCCCTGAATGGAGACCGGCGCTAGGCGCAGCAGTGCGTATGCGCTCACTGCCGCTGCTGGATTGAATTGTCCACCCACGGTTTCTGATTTGAGAAGGACGACGTTATTGTTATTGTTTGCGCGGGCTTGCTCTGTAAGCGTGTCGATGAAGCAAAGCGCCACGCTGTGAACTCGCTTTACGCCAGCTGAACTCCGCTGAACATGTCCCAATCCACATCGCCCAGAGCTGCCTGTAGCGCGGTTCTGAGTGGGGTGACCAACGCTTAACTTCCCGCCTCACCGGGTTCCTGGAGGAGCTTTTGTTTGTATTCGGAGTGAGGAAAATGGCGGCATGATCCGATTTACAAACGCTGGAAGTGACCGCTTTATAGGCGTTCTTAAACGGAGAGTAGCAGTGATCCAGTGTGTTTGCTCTCGTGTGGGGCAGGAGGACGTGCTGATGAAAGTTTGGCAGGACTTTCTTTAGGTTTGCTTTGTTAAATCGCCCGCGATAAATGAATGCCGCTGGCCGGATGTTGGTTTATGACGCCGCTGGCAACATCATGAAGGCCAGATAAAGCCAGCGCTGTGTCTGCCTGCGGTGGATGTAAACGGCGGTCGCGATAAACGCAGAAAACTCCCTAGGCAGATAGAATGGGCGGCAGATGATTGTTAAATGTTCCAGATGAGGTGAGCAGGACCGCGAGAGAATGGTGATGTTCCTGGTTCGCACCATTTCTTGTTGATCATGAAACACACTCCACCGCTTTGATTTACCGGCCTCAGCTGTTCTGTCCATCCGAAAACAGAGAAGTTCTCCCGACGGCGCCACAGCTGTGTCCGGACCGCGGGCGTGAGCCATGTTTCAGACAAACAATAGATATTACAGTCTCTCATGTCCCGTTGAAAACTTATCCTGGCTCTAAGATCGCCCATCTTATTATCCAAGGATTGAACATTTGCTAGAAGAATGCTCGGAGAGGAGGTCTGAATGCCCTTTTCCTCAGTCTGTTACGGATACCAGCACGTTTCCCACGGTGTTTCTTTGTTCTACGCCGCTGGCTCTGGCCATTGTTCAACTCGGCGCTATGGCGAATCTCAGATGGCCACAGAGGATCGGGCGAAAGTGTCCTGAAACAGTCCAGTGTAGAGGTAACCAATGTCCAAAAGAGTTTTGCTGTCGTAGTAGATCAATGCAGATGATAAGTTTGTAAAAACTGAGAGTAAAAGAAAGTAAAATAGTAAATAAAAGCACAGTCTTCGCGGAGCGACCTGAACGGCGACCAAACACAGCGGCGCCATTTGAGTCGCATCGCGTCGCGTCACATCGCCTCGCCATTTGAGAGAGCATCGCTTTTCTAATATCTTCATGTTTTCTCCTGATTTTCCGAAACTGACACTTGTAGTGTAGTAAGATGTGTGAAGAGCCAATTTATCTTCCGCAGGGTCAAGAACTTTAGGCTTTGTTTGATTATGCACTGCGAGAGAAAGCAAAACTAAAAATCTCCGGCGTGTATGAAATGTGCTATAGGCTACAAATAAGCTTGACACACCCCAAGTCTAATAACAAGCACAAACTGTGTTGAATAGAATTTGAAGTAAAATGTATCTGTCCTACACCGTTTTCTACTTTACCACAGTAAATGATGCTAACATACTCCTAATTAAAAGCAAACAAAAGGAAGAAACGTGTATAATCACCTGTGTGAGGCATAAATGAAGATTTAGGAAAATAAATAAGAGATTCCATGTCCAGTAGAATAAAATGGAGTAAGCCTATTGTTAAATTCGTGGAAAATCAGCTGACCAGATCGCAAAAAGCAAAGCTTAAATTTGGCTCACCTCACAAAGCCTACCTCTTTGTTCGGCATGAATCCATGTTTCCATGGCTGCATTTAAACATTTAATTGCAAACCTATTATTTATTTTGTATATAAAGCTTTGTGCTTCACTTGTGTCATAATATTCATGAAAAACAGCATTTACATTCGGTTTTGACCGACCACCGCCGGTGGTGCGGTTGTCACGTTTACCAGAGTTGTTCCCTGCACCGCGCAGCTTAGTTTCTAGATGTAGACAGTCACAGAGGACAGAGATAGCACAACAGATAACAGTCGGTCATAAGGCTATAATCTTAAAGAATAAATAAAATTAAAAAAAATCAACAATAATTAAAAAAAAAATAATAATAATAATAATAATAATAATAATAATAATAATTCAAAACAAATAATCGTGATAATTAATCGTGATCTCAATATTGATAATTGTGCAGCCCTAGACAATGCAGAGTTCCACATTTTTTTCCCCATCAAAATGAGTTCAGCTGAGCCACACAGAACAAGCACCAAGCAAAAAACAAACTTAAATCTTCCCATTCACACATTAAATGCTTGGCTCATCTAATCAACATGTAGGCAACAGGTTTCCCTTCCTCATCACTGAGTTGAAAACTCCTGATGAAGACAGACCTACCACTGGTAGAAGAGAGACATCCCGTCCCCTGACTCCATTTCAGCAGAAAAACAGAGACAGTGCCAAATATTAGATTAAAGGGGAGGGCTAATGTGAGCACAAATCGGCTGATTCTATAAATAGATGACCTTCAACCTGCCATGAATGTGCACAGGGGTTTATACAAAAGTCTTCATTCAGAAGACTAGTGGAAAGATTCGCAGACTGAGCACAAAAATGTTGATTCATGGGAGCAAACTAATATCACAGCAGGACAGCGATACCCAACATATATCTCCACCACTCGCTTATTTAATGTGTGATTGCATTGAAAAAAAAACAAGACGCTGGCAGTGGAATGGGAAAAAAGCAAAGACAGACAAGTTTCTTAGAACTTTCTTCTAAACTTAAGTACCGCTTTTTATAATACCGCTTTCAAGGCTGAGACGCTGCTAACAGCCAAACACGTCGCCAAACAAAAACAATGGAACAAATAGCTCTATGGAATGCAAAACCCATAAAGAACTGTATGTTTGATATTTCATGTTTGCATGATGGTGACAGGCTGAACGGTGCTATTATTTTCTGTTCTTACAAAGCATTTGCTGTTAATAATAGCTTATTACTGGTGTTATTTATTGCTATTATTTGGCTAAGAAATATTTAGCATTTTTATTTTATATTAGTATGGGATATGTTTAAGATATGTTTGTACAAAATTTGCCTTCATATTTCATTAGGGCTGATTCAGATGTTCCAATTCGAGTCGATTTCGATTCTTTTCGATTCTTGATTTGATTTGATCGATTCAACTCAATGAATATAGATTTAATACAAATACTATAGGTATTTATAAAAAGAAGACAAGTGGGTAATTAAAAAGAAATGAAGAGCCACAAACCGTATATTACACTGGGTACATTGAAACAGAACCCATCTCTAATTTCAAATGCATACAATTGTTAAATACAATTAAATTTTTGCAACTTTATTCTAAAAAAGATTTATCTGAGAAGTATTTTATACAATTTTGTATTTATTGATATTTTGATATTTATTCTAAAACATAAAAAGGATATTGGACGCTTTTCAGCCATTTTCAGTACACGACAAGCTTTTCTTGCGATTTTGCGCCCGTCATGTGTGCAGTTACTTTTCATTCACGAAAGCGTGTTCATATCTGGACACGTAGCTGCCGTGGTAACGAACAACAATACCACAATATGTGCTGACTTATGTGGACTAACTTTAATTTGAGGAAATCTGTTTATAAATTTAAGCTATTAGGTTTGAATTATTGGTCCTGCTGTCTATTGACTCAGTGGATTTGAATATGTCTATAATGGCTAACGTACATGCTTAAGTGTACGCTCAAGTTTGATCATAATGCAAGGCAAGCATTCGCGTGTGTGTGATTTGTTTTTAGCGTTTGTGTGCTCAGCTGTGGGGGGTGTTGGGATGTCTCATCAAATGCTTCCGCAGATTTGTAGAATTACACAGCATTTTACCTCAGCATTACAAAAGGCGACAACGCACCTGAAGCCGCCATTTAAGCACTGAATGAATAAATGACAGGCGCGCTCTCGCGCGCTTTGTAACATCACGCAAGGCAAATACAGTGTGACATCTAGTGGAGAAGACTAGTAATTAGATTTACGTTAATCTTATGTTAGAGAAATAAATATGGAAAAAAATTATTCGTGGCCTTTGAGAATCGATTTTTAAAAATCAACTACATTTTAAAAACTATTTATCGAAAAAATCTTTTTGCCCAGCCCTATATTTCATGCATTTTTTCTGCAAGGACATTTAATAAATAAGTAATTTGTTTTACATTTGCTCCATGTTGATCACTTGGTGCACTTGGAATAGAACTTTTTTAACCAGATGTTTAATAAAGAGAATGTTACCTAAATCATAATGTAGATGTTTTTTTAGTTCATCATGAATCGGTCAATCATTCTGAAAAAAGATTCAAGATTTCATTTTTTGCCATATCGTCCAGCCCTAGTATGTCATCACCATAAGTTAATACCCAACTACACAGCAAAAGAAATATAGCACGTTTTATTTTGACAGTGAGCATGTTTAGATGGACAACAATACTCTGATATTAACCTTATTAAGACAATACTCTGATTAAGAAACTACCATGTAAACAGATTTCTAATTACCTTAATCCATCTTAATAGTCATACTAAGTAAAGGCAAATCGAATTAAGACAGGTGACGTATTCCTATTTTAGTCGCATTATCGGAGTGCATTACAGACATGTACACACCTTAATCTAACTATTAACGTTGTGTGTTTCAAGACACATACGCACACGCAGTGGTCAACCATTTGATGGAAAATGAGAGTATGGCTTGGCTTGAAGCAACTCTTTCCCACCAGTCCTTACTTTATACTGTCATCCAGTAACTTACCTCAGAGCTTGTCACGGTGGCAGAGGAGGACTGTTGCTGGAGAAATTGTATCCGCCGTTGTCTATATGCATGTGTAGCATGACAAATAATTAACTGCACTTGAAGCTTTGGTAAAATTTGAAAATGAAACCATTTATAGTACCATAACGAATACAAACTGTATGTTGATATGTGAAAAATTGAGGTAACGCCGCCTCATGTGGCATGGAGACGTAATGACGTGTGCCATTAATCGACATGTTCTATAACATGTAAAACGGGAACATGAACAGAATATTCTAAAAGCATCATGTGAACACCTTAATTAGAATATTGTCTTATTCCGAATAAAGTCAATAATTAGATTACTGCTGTCCATGTAAACGTAGTCAGTGTCAGCATTCGGCTGGTCCCCACATTGACCATGTGTTTAAAGGTAGGGGTTTCACACCAACTGTTTGCATTGTAGCTGCACTGTGATCTGACTGTGTGGTTCAGACTGTTTGGAAAAGCTTCCCCACAGATAACTTTCGCGGATAAACGGATGCTCCTCACTAGAGAAGGCCTGCCAAGGAATTTCCTTCAAGAGCATCCAAAGAATTTCATTTCTTCTGCACACACTTATGATTACAGTCCTTCATGTTTCTCTTGAACTACAAAGGAACTTCAAACAGCAAATAAACTCCAGACTGTGAAAAGTATGGAAAACCCAGACTCATTTTGTGCCAAAATGCTCAAGCAAGCATCAAAACATGTTCGCAGGACAACAGCAGAGTTCATCAACAGTCAAAACGTTAACCAAAGCTAAACACCATTCTTGACTTACAAAAGACTGCTTTTGATATGCAAACTCCCCACATGAGAAAACAGGTTTAGCACACACATGGCTAAAACAAACCTTAGCGATGCAACCATCAAACAATGCAGCTACTACAATGCACTGATAAATACCAAACAGAACTTTGGAGAAAGAGAATCTCTTCAATATGAGAACAGAGGTAAGGCATTAAATTTGTATTTGGATAAAGAAGCAGCACAGCTTGTGCATTCCACATCAGCCAGTGGCACAACAACAACAGGCTGAACAACAGCACGACTTAATTCAATCTTGTGACCTGAACAACATGTTTCTGCTGAGATTTTCCAAAGGAACTCTGTTAGTCAGAATAGTTTTTCCCATTAATCATGTAGACTTTGGCGGTCTAATCTGAATGAACCTGAATGGTTATAACGAACCTGAAAAATATTTACATTTCTCATAATAACAAAAAAGACCGTTAAAGTAATGTTTTTCTGTTTTGCTTTGGCAAAGCATCTGTCAATCAAACTAAAATTGTAATCACGATATGGCTTAGTGCACTTATCAAATAGCAAAAGGCTGATATTTAATGAAGTATATTGTCTGTTGTGCTACGCTTTAAAGTAAAGCTTGCACTGCGCTCAGATGACTCCAGAATTTCTCTAGAATTGTAATGAGACATGTTGTGACTAGGGCTACAACTAACGATTATTTTGATAATCGATTAGTTGGTCGATTATTTTTCCCTTAATCGGATAAAAGGCCTCTTTTTTGGGACAAACACACAATTCCACATCCTGCCCAATGCTGTCCTTCAAAGAAACATGTCAGCTGAGTGCTATGAAAACATACTTAGTGAACATATCTACCCTTACAAAAAAAATAACCATGGTTTTACAATGAACAAAAACAAACTGTAATAACAATAACAACAATAATAATAATAAATAAATAACAGGGTTATTGTAGTTATTCAATGGTAACCACAAATTAACCATAATTTTGTTTAACTAGAAGGTATTTATGTGGTTATACAAATGGTAATCAATACGGCAAAAGTATGGTTTTATTATAATAAAAACATGGTTTTACCATCTAATAGAACTATGGTTAATTTCTGTAAGTGTATATCTGTGCTATAGCCTACATTATGTGCAAAAAAAGTCACTAAGCAAAGGAGTTTAAATCCTACATTAAAATGATATTTAAGAAAAACAAAAAAACAAATTCAGTGTTACCAGATAAGAGGAATGTTCTGCAGGAACACACACACACACAAACACACTCACTCTACGTTCAGTGAAGTTTGAAGATTAACACTGACTGTCAGGACACGCTTTAATGCAAAATGGAAATACTAGCGTGAATTAGTAGCATTTACAGATGAGGATATAACTACTGTTCTCTATATAGATCAGTGGATATAACCTGTAAAATGAACGTGTTGCGCTGAGGATGCACACGCATCTGTCAAATTGCAAAAGCTTAAAATACAGTATTCTCGGCTCGGCGCACTGTTTCCACTCCACTATTTCTAGATGCACATTTTGTCCATAAAATGCATTATTCAGAGCTTTCATTTGGTGTGACTGGTGGAAGCTCTGCGTACAGAAAAGCAGACCGACTAATCGATGAATGAGAATCGTTATTGACGATTTTCATTATCGACTAGTTGCTGCAGCCATAGTTGTGACAGAAACTTAAAGGTCTCTCTGCAAAATAAAAGCTCAAGTGTTTAAAGGTCTTTGCATGCCGAGTCCGAAATTTTCAGTATGCATATTTTTCTTCTTTCATATTCGTCATCCGTGGCTCTGAATTGTCATAACCCCTCTCAAAATGCTTGCTACTTAACGCTAAAAATGCAGAAAATCAAACATTTCATTTTAAAATCTACATTTTTAATACTAAAAACAACCATTTAAAATGAACGAGGTAGTCTCACAAAATTCTGTGGGAAACTCAAATTCAGCCGATTGTCTATTTTACATCTGAAATCATCTCATTCATGATAAACTTCTGACGAATGATAGGGTGTATTTCATCGGAAGTGTTTATGACCTGTATTTTTTAAGTGCTTTGCCTGCACTTACTATGTCACTAAACAGTCCTCGAGGATTTTAAGTGATTTTTACGATCAAAATGACTGATTTTGTGGTGGTAATTTCCAGAAATGTGTGCGAAAATTTTGCAATGTTTTTTTACTAATTAGGTTACCACATTTACCATATTGCGTATTATGTTAGATGCACGAAAATAGAACAAAACAAAACACACAAATCTTGTTTATTTTGGTATCTTACCAAAAAGGCTAGTCCAGTGGTTTATGTACCTTTAATAACACGATCACTTAGGGTGGGAAATATGACTGGGAAAAGTAAATCACAGCAATAAGCAATTGCCTAATATAAGTAAAAAGTTCTCAAATAATGAATTAATCAAGTAAACAGTCAGTAATAAAATACAAACTAATAAACAAATGATAGGAGGACAAATACATACAACATAAAGATACAGATACAAACAGTGCTTTACGCTTAAGTAGGCTACTGTTTGTTTTGTCCAGTTGTTGTTGGATGGGTATAGGCTATATTAGGTTGCTTTCACTTTAAAGACTACAGTAATGCACTGACCCAATACTGTCACACATCCCAAACGTATTCACTCAAGACATAACCGCCAAGACGAACATTTAGGCATAATTACGTGTGTATTTGATTTTGATTGTTCAAGGGCAAGAAGCCTATATATTTACACATTTCACATTTACACATTACACATTTCATAGAACACATTTCTGTATACTCATGAGCGCTGACACAGAATCCTTTACATGCATTACAGCTATAATGATAATAATGCTATAAATAAATTAGAGATCGTTCAATTAGATAATATTTATTTTTGTGATTTAAAATGATTTTTTGTGATTATTTTGTGGTGAAATGACATATACAGGGTCGCAAAAATGCGACATTTTGCTGATTTTATGTTGTATTCAGCGATCACGGAATCGCGAATCACTAAAGTGAAGTCAATACAGATAAAGCACAACCGCTGATGTAGAAGTGCACAATTCAAATCAAAGACAAACTACTGAATAAAAAACATCTGTGGTAGCACACAAGTCCATTTCTAAAATCAGAGATAGAGACTGCCTCATGTAAAATTACACAATGATTCAAACATAATTTATTATAAAAAATAAAGCAAAATAATAATTCAAGATTGGGAAGAAACATTAAGGAAGGGTAGATTATCTCAATCAACCTACAGTTAGAGATCTGGGATGGTGGTAACCCAAAAGGTCATGATGATCCATGATCAATCATTTGGTCATATTGTGGCCCTCCAGGGGGGCTGCCCCTTTAATAAGCATCCAGTAATATAAAGCACGGGTCTCACCTCGCAATGCGGAGATGCACCAGCATAATTCAACTCATCCTCGTCGCCTGAATTCCTCCAATGTGTTGCCATCATTTCACCGTTGCAGCCAACATCTAGAGAACTTTCCTTAAATCAGCTTCAACATCAAACTGGATTTGGTTTTCCACATGTTTGGGTAAAAGACCCTGGGGGAACAAATAAAACACACATTATTAATACTAAACATACCTTATTTAACGACAAAAGCTCGATACATTTAATTACTAAAATCAAATACTCTTTTGACATGATCATAATATTTCACTTGTTTACATATTTGGTCCTACAACATTTTTTTCAAAAGTGAAACCACTTTTTTAAAATTCAAAACAAGGTAACGTTATTATTAATTATATTTGTAATCAATTCCATGGTTCTCTGCACACATTCAGATATATAAACAGGCTTGACGCAATTTCCGATTTGTTCTGGTTTCTTTCTGACAGGTGTTTTGAAGTAACCGTTGTGGCCAAATAGACTTCGGTCAACATAAACGCCCTAAAAATCGCTTATTCCAGCAAAACGCGAGTCTTTTCCTTTTGCCACATGGTTACATGTGCCTCCACCTATCTTCATTAAAAGCTCAAACTCTTGAGATATCAAACACAGGAGCCGATTAAACAAGTTTAATCCTGTTGAAATAAAATGATAACCCAAGACAGAGAGTCTAATCTGATTGTAAACGGAGAGGTTTGATCTGGTGTGGTCAGACTCAACTGGTGTGTGAGCGGCTAACAGCGCTGGAAACTTTCTGCCGTGAATTGATGTCGTGTACTCAAAGACAACGGACTGTATTTGTATTCACTTTAAAAGTGTCAGAATTCATTTTAACGAGTGAACACATGAAACGCATTGCGAGTTGGGTAAAGTTTGAGTGTTCTGAGTGATATATAAAACCTTGGGATCTTGTTAGCATAAGTAGCTAGCAAAACAAAGTAAAGGCTAACTGGTATTGTAATGGCTAGCCAGCACCTACCTGTTGGGAATAAAGCGCTGATGTTACGCTGTAAACGCCCATTGCGCACCAAAAACTCATTAATTCGCTAGAAGTGTGTAAACGACAGGGTAGGTCCGTGTCCTGTCCTCAACCGAGTGTTTTAGATAGATAAAAACAGTACGAAAGTTTTCCTATTCCCCGGTCCAACTCGACGCACACGCGCGCGCGGCACTCGCTGGATCGGAGCTCGAGCGCACTCGGAATCCTTGGAAACGCCACCCTTTCGAGAGCTGGCGGAACCTACATCCAATCAGATTCTTCCTAACACTTCACGTTTAAATTTCAGCCAATGATTTGGGTTGTTACAAATACTATTTTCTCCAAACAATCTGTTATCTCTGTCAAGTCATTTTTTATTCAACAAAAAAATATATTTATTTCTCACTCCTATTTTTTTCTCATCACAGCTAGCGTTTTTATGAACAAATTTTAATTTTAATTTTATTGAAGCATTAATCCAGCGTTGTACAACAACGTAGACAGACCTTTCAGAAATGCAACTGTTATTTTATCCAATATAGCAAGTTTTTTTGTTTGGGGCCAGTTGGACAACACATAAAAGAAATCCATCAAGAAAAAAAAAATTAATAATTGGCAGAACTGAACTGTTAAATTGTGTACACAAACTGAATCTTAGCAAGAGGAAATTCACAGCAATATATTCATGTTTTATAGCCTATTGTGGTCTCTGAAACACTTGCTACATACTGATGCATTGTTATGAAATGTTTATAATCAGTTCTCATGGGATTAGTAATAGTCACAAAGTATCAACCCAATACTTCAAATGTTAAATGTGTTTTATGATCAGACCCAAAAAGAACATGAGGGTTAAACACACTCTATACTCGTGAGGATGACTGTTCTCCTCCCATTTTTGATTTGTTTAGTTGTCATACCAGAACAAATGGAGCAATGATGTGGGATGGAACGTCTTGTTAGGACGTTTTGTCTCTAAACACAAAAAAAATGGACAGAGCAGTTGTTTATATGTCACCCTGTGACACAGTTTGAGCAGGACAAGAAACTATTTGTGTTATCCTACTCTTCCTGCAAAACATTTATCATACCAACCTAAATAATTGAACACTTCTAACTATATGTTTTTATAGATGGAGTTCTGTAATAAAGCCATATTTTATAACATGTATAGATACTGCAGTCAGTAGTATAACTTCTATTCTTGACCAACAGAAAATACTTTTCAATTTGTCAACAATTATATGGACAACTGTAATATTGGACATTTATATACTTTTGTCTGAGGTAAAATTCCCCCAAATGTTTCTCTGTGTCTCTGTCTCTATCTCTCTCTTGCAAATACAACTGTTTGTCTGGATTACTGGAGTCACATGTTGGCCCAGTTCAAAGCGGGGTCGGGCAGTTTTGGCATGCGATTGGCAGTGGCTGTGGAATGTCTGCGCACACACTGTGCCCCAAAAAGCGGACGCATGAGGAGCGACTGCTATGCTCACAATCTGAGAGAGCTTCAGAGTTAGTCCATAATCTCTTTGCTATTCCAATACACTTAAGTCAGTATCGATGTCAGATGATCAGAATATAAGTGCACAACTAATTTTGAAATCACTTCTGAGTATTAAACTATATATGCAAAAATATTGCTCAAAATAAAACTGTATACTATATATTTGTATACTATAAATACAAATAAAACTGTATGCTATATATTTGTAGAAAATGACAAACATTTGAAATGGTAGCACTATACTTTTGTTTGTCTTGTTCTCATTTGTATGCCACTTTGGATAAATGTGTCTTGAATAGATGGATAGATCTATTCAGTTGCATAGATCTGTTCTATTGCATGCTACGAGGTGGTGTTTTCAAATTAATTTGTACAATGTGAATCTTACAAAAATGTACTATTATTGGAAAAAAGAAAGCATGCAGGTCTACCCACAACCCCACCCCTCATCACTGGGACGTAAACAGATTATATACAAAATGAATGAGATGAATGAGATTATACAAATTCATACGAAGTAGCCAACAATTCACCAAAACGTAAAATAGTTATGGATTGCCATAAGATTGTGTTGGTTGGTTGGTTGGACAGATGACAGACAGACAGACAGACAGACAGACAGACAGACAGACAGACAGACAGACAGACAGACAGATAGATAGATAGATAGATAGATAGATAGATAGATAGATAGATAGATAGATAGATAGATAGATAGATAGATAGATAGATAGATAGATAGATAGATAGATAGATAGATAGATAGATAGATAGATAGATAGATAGATAGATAGATAGATAGATAGGCTAATACTTAATTTTATTTGAAGAAAAAATTATTAGTTCAGTTAGTTGGAAATAAGTCATTGTACATATTCAGAAACACAAAGAGAGAGCAGGCGATAACTTGAAAAGCGAGCCCTGTGAAAAGTGTTCAGTTTCTAGAGACTCGCACAAATGTTCCTTTCATTCATGGCCAGCCGAAGGGGCCACCTGTTTCAGGGATTGGGTGGCCTTTGTTCCGAGGTCGTCCCCACCAGGGACTTTCACAATACTTCCCAGCCCAGGGAATTCCTCTCTCTGCAGTCTGATCTGGAATGGAGCTCAAACCACGGCAGACACTCTCCCGGGAAGCAGCCATCCCAGGAAGAATGTCAGTCAGCTGCATGTCCTTCTTGTGACCAACTTGGAAATACGCCTGCCAGTAATAACTTGAAAACAGGAACAGTATCCATCTTTGTTTAGCCTGAGTCCATCCAAATTCAGTTTAAACAGTGCAGAAAAGCAAGCTTGTGTGTGTGTGTGTGTGTGTTTGTGGCTGGCTGGAGAGACATACAGCCTGACTGTTGAAACATACAGTCAAACCAAAAAATCAGACACCAGATCCAGATAGTCCTATCATTTTTAGGGTGCAGGACAATATGTTTCATTTATGTATAATACATTTATATACAGTGATTAAAATTGGACTACCAGTAAAATTGACCAAAATTTGGGACCAAAATTATTCAGACACTCTGACCTGAGCATGTTTTGCTTAAGTGTTTTTTCTTGAATTGCTAATGTGACCTTTTACACCAAAGACTGAACAAAATTAAGCATTGCTTTGTCATTGGTTGAGATAAATTGGTATTATCTAATTGTGTACTAAATGTAACAGCTGATTGGCTGATTGTAATCCATTACATTCCTTTCTATCAAAGTTATCTGACGTCATCAAGATGCATTTGTTCTGACACAGTTTAACTCTGAGTTCTAGTCATATTTTATATCCATTTTCTAAACTATAGCGAATAAACTGTGATAACGTGAGAAAATGTTGAAGGTGTCTGAATAAATTTTGGTTTGACTGTATGTGACTCCCACAGATATTAGATTACCAAAGATTATCTTGCCCTTTATTAAAGTGCGGAAACTCCGATTTTTATACTGCAGTTTCTTCAATTTCACTTACACACTCCTCAGAGAGGGCCTGTGCATTGAAATACTGAACAAACCCCATCTAAAACTGTGGTTAAACAGCCAAAGAGAGAGAGGCCGCTTTGTTGTCACAGCACACTGAAACTCCCTCTTGCTGTTTAAATGCTGGTGTCATATGTCAGGTGTATGAATAAGGCACGACAGCTCCGCCCATCTTCTATTGTGAATGTCCACTCACTCTATCAATGCCCCACTTTTATTTATCTTTCAAATCATGAGAACAAAACTAAAACTTCAGGACAAATGGGACACCAGCTACATGTTGCTTTTGTGTGCTCCTTTGTTTCCCCTTCTAGGTTTTGTGGAAGCCTTCGAATGACAGTAAAAGATTTTGTGAGTGGTGGGCGCTTGCCATGTGGCATTGCCATTGGCTGTGTGGTTTCTAAGGTGTTCTGAGTGGTGTGTTGTTATCCAGCTGCTTCGCCCAGAGCACCAATGTTCAAGATTCAAGAGTTTTATTTGTCACATACACAGTTATATACAGAATATACAACCGGCAGTCAATGTTAGGGGCTTGCTTATACTGCCCAGGTAAAAAGAGCCCAACGTCAGATAATATGGTACTTAGATATCATTTTCAATGTAGGGCATTTTTTGCCCATAAGTTTGACTGCTTAGAATAGCTCAGATCTCCTCAGCAAGCTGCATGATTTGATGCATCACTCATTTTCTATATAGGCAATTTACAGGGAAGCCACTTTTTGAGGGGGTACAGCACTAGCCTACTGTTCAAAAGTTTGGGGTCAGCAAGATTTTTTTAGTTTTTATAGCCTATATTGTTGCTGTATTTGAGCTGTAAGTGGGGGGACTACCTTTAGAAGAAATGCTGGTTATATTGTTACTAATGTAAAGCCTGTTTTTGGATTTAGAATTATTTTTTGGTGTCCTTGCACACATGCAAATGTTACATGATTAGAACAGGAGTTAAGTTTGAACATCATTTTGAACATAAGGTTAGCAAGTGATTTTAGAAGGATTTCAGACAGATGGAAAATTCATATTTACAATCAGTTTGTTGAGGTTTGGCCTGTGTGCCTTTGAGTCTCTGCAGACATTCAAGGAGGCAACATCAATTATTTTTTGTCATTTCCTGAAGTATCCAGTCTAGACAGAGAAGCCTCCAACCTCCAGCAGAGCCATCTGAATACACAATACATTGTCTATCTTTAATTTAAGGCCAAAGCTGACTCATACAGAAATGTATGTCAGATTCCACCTAATTTGTTACCTACACTGTAACAGGAAACCTACAGCCTTTAACATTACTTGAGAATAAATGATGTCATGACTCACATCCTTGAAACCAAAAACTTTAGTAAATGGTAGTTGTTTACTTTAATTTGGGTGGAGACTGGGCCAAAGTAGGCTCAATATGGGCTCCGGCCCTATGGATTTGTCCACAGGTTCCATGTCTTTTGTATTCTGGTCTCTCACGTGGCCCAGGTAGTTGAAAGTTCACCCAAAAGTAACATGAAAACATGATTAAGTGTTTTTTGTCCATACAATGAAATTCAATGGGGTCCAATCTTATTTTCACCCCTCATTGACAGTCTTCTTTTGTGTTCCACAGTAAGTCATGACATTTTCAAATTTGGGTGTGTATACTCTTTAGAAATTCTAGGACTCAATTTTAAAGAACCTTTATGCCAAAAAAGTTCTATATAGAGAGAAATGTCATAAATGATTGTATTGAAGTTATTTCATTTTTTCTAGTGATAAAGTATGTTTATGAGTTGTTTAATTCATGAAATTGAATCCTTGTCCTTGGTATTTGAAAACGATGATGTAAGTTTAGTCATGTGACGCATATTGAACCCATGGACATTAATTTTTATACCATTATTGTGCCTGTTATGTGTTATTCACTTTCACACAGTTGCTAAAATATGTTACTTTGCACACTCTTCATATCACAGTCCTGCAAAGATGGCAGAAAATGTATTCACCTTTGCTGTCTTGTGGCAAAACATGACAGCAGTTGCATTTTAGACATGGTGAGTGAGTGCGACCTCTTATTTTTGCTAAATAAAATGATCCTGCCAGAAGAATTGCGTGATAACTTTATGATGACTTACAGACAGTATCATCTCTTTTATGAGGGTTTACGCATGCACTGTAAGGTGAATTTAGCTTTTCTGATGTTTTAGTGAGGAAACTTTTGAAAAATGCTTGAAAGCGCTTAATGTTGACTGAGAACGATTTGAAAACTCTGTTCTCAAATCTATCCGGATTAATGTAGATGTAGCCTTAGTTACAAATAAAAATTCCTTAAAACTAAATCCATAAAAAGTTCCCATGATGGGAGCTCCTAAAAGGTTCATATCAAGCGCCTGACAGAACCTTTTAAGGTTATATAGAACCTTTTATTCTAAGAGTGACTATCCCTTTCGTCTATGGGATTTTTTTATTTTTATTAAAACACTTGGATGTGATCAAATGGAAAGTAAAAGGGTTTAATCATTTGTTTCAATACATAATTCTAGATATATATGAGCAATAGTACCAACAACTAATTTTGGTAGGGCTATCAGTCAAGCCACTTATATTAATGGCTCTGGAGCCCTGAACAATGAACAAGCAACCTATCATGGTATGACTCATTACTGACTTTATTTCCTGCAATCGGATGAGTTAGTTTTTGGCAAGCCAAAGGTTGCCTTCACCTCACAAAGTCTTTTGCCGTCTGTTAAACACACTGGGGGATTTCAAATGACATAAACTTCAGTCCTGTGAGAATAATTAGGTCTAATGGGGCATTTAATGGCTAAGAAATATCAAGCCATTTAACAGGACCATGTACATCCGGTGCAAACACTATTCATTTATAACCTTCCCAAATTCCACACACTGCTAAACAAGTTAAATGGGACCCCTATTTGACTCATTTAACAGTGTTTGTGGAGACTATTTCATGAACACCAGAAAAAAAGACAAAAGGTGTTCTCTAATCACTTTCACATATTTGTGAATATTTATTGGAAGTGCATAGTGGATTAAGTATTAAAGATGGTCAAATTGTGGCCAAACTCCTAATTAGGTTCTTCATATTTATATATAGGCCTAATTCCATTTTTCTGTAATTTTGGTCACCAACTTTAACTTCAACTGCTAATCACTGGACTGTTACAAAGCACTGCTATTGTATAAACATTTTCAAAACAACTCTTTTTTTGACTGTAGCAAGTTTTCAAGCTACATTTACCAAACTTAGCACAGTCATTCAGCCCGTTTTGACTGTGGAAAGCAGGGCGTGGCTGAGAGCCGTGGGAACGGAGCGAGGACGGTGGCTCGAGGGCTAATGAGCATAACCTGCACGCCACACTGCTCTCAAGTCTCATGGAGGAGCTCCGGAAGGATAAAAGTAGGTGTGACAACAGTGCAAGACAAGAGAGGGCCAGGCTTGGACTATTTATGTTGTGTTTTATTATGTTTATTTGCAGCAGCCATCTGTGAGGGGCTGCTGCTTTACTTTCGTTTTATTGTTTATTTTTGGATTTAAGTTTACATTGAACGTTGCCGGTTCCTGCCTTGCTCTATTCCCACGGCTCTTGGCCGTGCCCTACTTGCCACAATGGCCTATGCCTTATTTTTTCTGATGCTCGAAATCCAAGAGACTTCTATTAACCCTTAAATGCACGAATGTTTTGCCAATCATTATTACATATACAGGTATATCTTACACAGATTGATCTATATCTGTCACAGTAATATAAAACTCTCCTGAAATTAGAGTAACAATTACAGAAGTATAAAATTAAGCATATTTTGTTACCTTCTAGAGCTTAGAAGGGTTCCATTTGAGCAAATGTTTTATACCATCATCACTGTCCTTGTCAGAGCTCATTTCCTAGTACATTCAGCATCATATTCACTTTCTCAAACATATTCTCAAAATTCTCATATTCATGGTGTATCAAACATTGCCACTTTGTGGAATAAAGGTGAATTTCAATTATTCAGTCACCAAGAATTACTGTTGTGGAGAAAAAAAAAAATATACTTACACTGTTACACACTTCGGGTCGTTAGCGACCCTGTACAATTTTTACAAAAAATGAATGGGAAAATTTTTTTTTTCCCTTGTCATATGGTTTATAATGAATTTATTGATTTATTGGGTTAGTTCACCCAAAAATGAAAATTAGCCCATGATTTACTGACCCTCAAGTCATCCTAGGTGTATATGACATTATTCTTTTAGACAAATACAGTCTGAGTTATATTAAAGAAGTCCTGGCTGTTCAAAATGCTTATACTACCTCTGACGACACTGCACAACAGTTACACTCGTCAGATGTAGTGATGTAGATGTAGCACTTTTTCCATAAGTTGAATACAGAAGGCGATAGGCCGGAAGCTAGTTAATTTACTTAAATTATAACATTTTAAATATGGATATTTTTCTTACACAAATGCATCGATTTGCTTCAGAAGGCCTTTATTAACCCCCCGGACAGATGCACTTTTATGGACTTCAAAAACAGAGCAATGGTCACTGCCATTATAAAGCTTGGAAAAGCCAGGACTTTAATATAACTCCAATTTTATTCGTCTGAAAGAAGAATGTCATATACACCTAGGAATGACTTTTGACATAGCTGGAATTGCAGAAAAAGTGGTTCTATAATCTAAAGAACCACTTTTATACTATACAGAACTTTTGCCCAATAAAAAGGTTCCATGGATATTAAAGGATCTTCATGGAACCATTGATGCTAATTGATGCTTTATTTTTGTGCAATTTCAGATGCTGTTACTGTACAGATCTTAAAGTATTCAAATGAAACATTTGTTTTAAGCTTAAATTTCAGGAAATGCTTTGTCAAGCAAACGTCAATGTTTTCTGAAGACTGGTTACAAATATGAGTATGATACTACTGTTATTGAACATTGTATCTGACAGAAACGCATCACATAATTCACCTGCACTGAACACGAGCAGCAGTCAGACAAGCAAAAGAGGCTGGGCACAAGAAACAATGAACAACAGACGTTGTTACATAACACACCCAGGCAAACTCTGTTCCACTTCACCCAATTGTGTGTGTACAGGTGTGCGGCATGTTTGTGTTGTCTTACTGAAGTATGACTGCTGCTTTCTATAACAATACCACAGCAAATTATCCATAACCTAACAGGCATGCTTTCATCTGTATTATCTGAAAAAGAATGAAAAAAAGTGATGTACACCAACATAAATGCATAAAATGTTTTAATGCTGTTAAATGAAGAGGTTATAAATTGTATAAAAATTCACATGAAATGTAAACAAATAAATTCCACAAAAGTTGGCCAACAATTTCTTAAGCTGTAGTTCACATATTATAGCTTCTAAAAGATGATTGCTGATGAATAAATGTTAAAATCACAGTATAAGTAAAACAACTTCCCATTATTGAATGGAACACAATTCATATTTGCACTGTAATGATACCCTATTATGAAGGTGTAAACACAAGAGACACACGGAAGCGCCTCTTAGTCTTAAAGGGATAGTTCACCCAAAAATTTGAATTCTGTCATCATTTACACTGTGAAAAAATGGGATGTAGAATATATATATAATAATTATTATTATTATTATTATTTATTTAGATCTTGCCTAGTTAAAACTTGTATAACCTAAAATGTTAAAATGGGATAAATTATTGGTTAAAGTAATGAAAATATATGTTGCTATGACTTATTAATATCCTTTTTAACAGTGTACTCACACCCTTATGTCATTCTAAACCCATAAGATTTCTATTCAACTATCCCTTTATTGACTAAATAGCAAGCTAACATACAGAATACTAAGAGTAGTATGTTAGTATGCCGTTTCTGCAGTCCATAGTATGCATAGCGTATACAGTGTGGTATTCAGTAAGGTGTAACCCAGTACTCTATTTCTAACAGTTAAACCGGATTATATTGAAGTGAAGGAGGAGGATCGTTCGAGGACCGTGCGAGATCCATGGACCCCTTCCATCCCCCTGAGTCAGCATTTAGATACTCATGCAAGAGTGAGATCATCTTCTTCAGATCTTGTATTTCTGTTTCCCTCTGTCACTGATCACACAGATGTGCTGTGAAAGGGGGAAGAGAAAGATCATAGTAAGCCATTTAAGGGGAACACCGCAAAGTACACACATCACAAGTTCAATTTACACAAAGATAGCTAAAATGTTCATTATCCATTAACAAGGTTCTCAGCAGACTTTGAAACGGACATAAATGAAGAACTGACACTTTTTACTGGCCAAGCAGGGATGGTAATCAGGCCAAGCCGAACTTCAAATGCCCAAATATCACTACTAACTGAAACATCCTCAAAAATGACTGCTTTTAAAGTCCTCATGAAAGTCCTCAAAGTCCATCATTGTACATTTTCTGATTTAATTACAGTACCTTTCAAAAGGTTTTGGGGTTTGTTGAAAAGTTAATACTTTTATATTCAGCAAAGAATCAAATTGATCAAAAATAATATTTAAGACCTTCACATTGTTACAAACGATTTCTATTTTAAATAGATGCTGTTCTTTTGAACTTTCTAATGTTAAAGGTGCATTATGTAAAAAACATTCTGTAAAATATCCAAATTCCACTAGGCCAGTGTTATATATTTTGTTCAATTGAGTACTTACAATAATCACAAAAGTTTCCAACTATTTGTAAATCGTGAGAAAATTGCCTTTTTAACCAAGGAACCGGGATGTGTGAGGGAGTCGCATGTCAATTGTGTTATTTCTGCGTTACCCTCGGGTTCCAGTTTTATTTTGCAGAAACGCTTTACTCTTACTGCAGTGTGCAACACGTGTCATATAGCAGCCGCCGAGCGAACGCACAGAGTAACGTCATAACATAATTTCCAACACACTCAGATGTATCTAATATGATAAACAGAGCTGCGTTACCTCATACTCATGACCGGAAAAACAGAAATGGCGCCGGCGACTGTGGCATAATAAAAGTCCTGCTGCTCGCGAGGCACGTATTGTGTTCATCTTATTAACAGTCGCTCCAGCGGCCTTGCTCAGCTCCCACAACACTCGGTCCTGCTCTGCTTCATACTACAGTAACACTAATAACCGCATCCATGAACATGATTTCTGCTCGAGTCCTATCCCGATTCTTTTCCACCGGCTGTGAGGTGAAGACCACATGTCCCAAGATTCTGCTTGGCATCATCAAACTACGCCTTTGTTTTGAATAGGCGACCTCTAGTGGACGGAAAAAGTTACATAGTGCACCTTTAAGCAGCACAACTGTTTTCAACACTGATAATAATAAGAATTGTGTCTTGAGCAGCAAATCATCATATCAGAATGATTTCTGAAGGACACCGAATACTCGAGTATTGATGCTGAAAATTCAGCTTTACCATCACAGGAATAAATTATATTTTAAAATATATATTTAAATAGAAAATGTAAGTTTAGTAAGTTTTTACTGTATTTTTGATCAAATAAATGCAGTCTGGATGAGCATAAGAGACATTTTCTTCAAAAACCTTTTTCTGCAAAATACTGTCTAGCTAGGCAGCTCACAGGATTTTGGAACAGCGCTGCTGTCTATGATGTATGCATGTGGGAGATACATACTAGATTGCTGGATAATTGAATTGAACAGCCCGGGGCATTCTCTAAAGTGGGTGTCATTTTTCACAACAGCTCACTTACCCCTAGCAACCAGCCCTCCAAATGGAGACAAATGGACAACTGTGCAGCTGCAGAGAGACTTTTCTTCCTAATTCTCACAGTGCTAATGCTGTCTGTCATTTCACGCTTTGGGTAGACATTACAAGCTTGGTTCAGTAATACGTCACCGCAGCTCAAGCAAACTCATTTAAGCTTCAAAGAGAAGTTCTCTGAAGCAAGTGAGCGCTCGATATGCTGATCTCACACCAGTTGTCACTTCTAGACTTTGGAATATGTAGACATATGGATTGAGTGCTTCGTCTGGGGAGATTCTCACAATAAGCTTTTAAAAAGCTCTTTGCCAGAAATGGCAAACGGTATTCAAGAACACTTTTTATACACTGAATTAACATATTAGCATGTCAAATCCAGTCAATGTAACTTTTAACACCGTTTAAATGTTGGCAAATATTGATGAAGGGGCTCTTACGTTGAGATCTCTAAAGTATTCATTGTAATCCAAGGCATAGCCAACCACAAAACGATTGGAGATCTCAAATCCAACATCTGGAACAAATAGCACATATGAAAGACAGGGAAATGTTAATCTGTGTTTATGATATTTTGATTTTTCAAACTAATTTGTGTGGAAAAAAAAAACAGTCAGGCAGCAGAGGTCATAACCCTGTAAAGCCTGATATATGAAATAATTTAGACAAAATCTTAAAAAAGGCTTAATAAATCAGGTTTTTATGGCTCATATGTTGTATGATATAGAAAAATACGGAGCTCATACTCAAGGAGGAAAACAACATCCAAACGGAGCAAAAATATGCAATTTGATGCAGTTGCTGACATTTAAATGGCCAAAAATTAAGATGGAATTCTGATCTTGAAATATTACTAACAATATAATAGTTTCTACTATGTTTACTATATGAATTCAGTAAAAATTCAAAAGCAAACCACAACCTGAAGGTGGACATTTTTACAATTATACTAAAAGGCCTTTTACTTGCAAAAAAGTCTGTCAATCAGATGACAGAAGGCATGCAGTAGATTGTGTACAGCAAGATCTTCAAGTTGATCATTTAGAGGCCTTAAAAATTTGTACAACAAATATATGATGTAGTAGGCTTGATAAGGTTAAAAGTATATTATATAAGTACATTATACACACAAAATTGCATTAACCACTACGCAGAGTTTGTAATCATCACTTACAGTCTGGTAGATAACCTGTCCCACTGGGCACCCTTTTCACCAGCAACCTTCAACAGATGGATAAAACAAGCCCCCCAAAAACACTCAATAAGTGTAGCTATATAAACATATCAGCACATACACACAGTCCTACTTTACCGACTAGGTAAAGAAGGTGACTACACAAAAGCATAGCTCAGACCTGTAATAATCTATTAATTAATCTGTGGACTGACTGACCCAGCTACTTTTATCATTTTGGGCCTGAAGGCTTCAACGTGATCCAGTAGAGTCTTCATGGTCTTCCCAGTGTCCACGATGGCCTGTGGGGAGGAGGAGGACACTGAGATGAAGGCAAATACAGACGGCTGTCACACACGATCAGCTTAAGAAGTAGTATTATGTAGTATTTTGTCCTAAAACCTGTATATTATATTATATTATATTATATTATATTATATTATATTATTATATTAAATGTTGTTAAAAAGTTTGGGGATTCGTAAGATTTAAAAAAAAAAAAATGCTTATGAAAGTCTCTCACGATCCCCAAGGCTGCATTTACTTAAAACACAGTAAAAACAGTAATATTATGAAATATTATTACAATTTTAAATAACTGTTTTCCATTTCAACACATTTCATAATGAAGAATAACCATTTCTTCTTATTATCATTGTTTAAACAATATTGTTGCTTAATTTGTGGAAACATACATTTTTTCAAGAATTATTCATAAACAAAGTTCAAAAGAACTGCATTTATTTGAAATATAAATCTTTTGTAACATTAAAAGTCTGTAGTCAGTAAAAGTCTGAATAATAGTATTAATTGCTTTCTTTAAAAAAAAAAAAAAAAAAAAAAAAATCATACTGACCCTGCATTATATTACAGAATTATTATACATGCAAATATAATACATTTAATGTAGGTCCTTTTAACTGTATAAACTGTTTTTAACCTGTAAACAAAGAAAATGTTTGATTTTAGATGTATTGTATCAAGTAAATGTATTATTGACCAAGGCACATATGGCATTACTGAATGCAAAAAGTTTGCAAAATGACAATTAAGACAAAAAAAAAAATCATCATCTAGCTTTTAAATCACATGGAATGTGATTTTTTTTTTTGCTTGGATAAATAGAGGCATAAAACAGTACATGCTTGACTGACCTCTAAAATGTTCAACCATACTGAGAGAACAGGGCAGAAAGCAGAGAAATTTGCTATAAAGCATCTGAAAGGCCTCTATTTATCTAAAAGGATATTAAAGTGATTGAGGGAGTGAGTTTATCCAGACAGACAGAGCTCATCTCACAGCAGACATACCTCCACAATCAGGACGTTCTTCAGTTCATGTAAAGAGACAGACAGGAGATGCGTGACTGAATACACTGAGCGCTCATATCAACATCACAGCATTCAGAAACTCAAACAGAACAGCAAACAGAGTTAACAATAGTAAGACTGCTTAGGTTACAATAAGGGTGGGACAAAAGTCATAATGTATTAGAGTTAATGAGAATCACAACTAAAAGTAATAGGAATTACAAAACAAAACTTGGAAGTAAATCATCTGGATACATTGTACTAATGAGAATTTGAGGGAATGTACGTAATCGTTTTAAATATAATTTCATTTGCGGTAAAATGTGACCTGTTTCCATGGGATTTATCCTTGGATTTATCTATCCTATTTTTAACAATACGTGATGAACAGCAATGAACATTTGTATAAAATGTGTTCATTACTCTGTAGACCACCAAACAAACTACAGTGAGTATTTTCCAGCATGCATATTTCCAAGATTTCCAAACAGAGTGGTTTCATATTTAGGAGTAAATAAAAAGACAAAAGATCTTTTACTAAAGATCTCTGTCTGTATGACAGACTCACACACTGTATCACAATCCTGAGCTCTACTTGGAAATCCAATTACATGAGCAACTGAGCAGATCAATCCTCTTACTGAAGAATTAGACATCATAAACCTTTGACAAACTGTAACCTCTCAGTCATGTCAATCCCAAGAGCGCACACACACACACACACACACACACACACACACACACTCACATTCAGAGTTATAGCAGAATCAGTTACCAGGAACTGAAGGAAAAAAAGAAATGGTTAAATTTAGGTTCATTATAATTATAAATAATAAAAATTTGAAAAAAAAAAGGACACCATTAAACAAAATTAGTGCAATTACCCAGAGAAAATTATCATTATTTAAAAAAATGGATAAATGACTTAATAATATAAGTATACATTTGTAAATGTGTGTGTGTGTTTGTGTTGAGGGTAACTCGAGTTACATAATCAGGTTATTTAACTTGAATAAAATTATTTTTAAATTTACAACTAAATCTCACAAATAACGTTAAGTTACTTTGTTTTCCCACTGACTGACACTTCTCCCGTCCCCATGTTGAGTGCAGCTGTTGTGTGCGTGGTGTAAACATGATGGTCATTGTTTTTCCAGATTAAATGTGAGCATGCATTTACTCATCTCACTCAGAATATTACACAAATTCAATAATTAAACATCCTTTATCCTTTAAATTATTAACCAATGTTTTGTTGCTGACCTTTGATTAATCCGTTCAAGCAAAAAAATATTTTAGTTAAACATCACATTTGAGTTTCATTTTACTATTGCTTAAGGGTGCTTCTCAAACGAAAGGCTGCATCCTAGTGAGGCGGTGTCCTTCCTAATCCAGTCCTTGAGGTTTTTTTAGGCTAGAGTCCTCCTCAGCATTAAATGCTAGAATCAGACAGTCTAGTAAGAAGTGCGCATGGCTAAGTCACACATGTTCCAGTCCCCACGGTCATGGCACAAAGGTACTATTAAAACGTAATTTTGGAAAAAATACTTATTAAATAAAAAATAAAAAATCTTAATACAGGGAATGACAGCCGTCTGTGGTCTCCCAGTGGCTTACATTATTGACAGTTTAGTTAGATTCATTTACACCAAAAAAGGGTGCTCCTCAATACTCAAATTGATGCTTCCTTGTTTCCTCGCTCATCTGTCCTTCAGCCCGTGACCCGGAAGCCGATCAACCTCAGGCATCTTGAAGGACATCTCAATTCTCGAATTGTACTGCAAGGAGGCGAGGAACGAGGAATGAGGAAGCTTCCTGAGGAGTCATGAACGAGGATACACGGGTGTATCTTTCCCTCACATCCTAAGGGGGGTGGAGCTAATACGCAAGGAAAGGAAGCAAGGAAAGGAAACGAGGATGCACAAATAAGAAATGAGAAGCCCCCAAAATTCTTGAAATTCTTCTCCTGCAATTTAGAATGGCAGCACAGCTAAGAGGTTTGAGATGCGCCCTCTATTTTTGCATTTCCTTCAGCCTGAGGCCTTTTCATTTCACTTTTGGGGCCTATTTTAACGATCTGAGTGCATGGTCTGAAGCACATAGCGCAGGTGCAGTTTAACGACGGAAAAAGCGGTTGTCACGCCAGGCGCATGGTCCAAAAGGGTTGTGCCTAGTCTCTTAATGAGTCATGGGTGTGTTTTAGGCATAACGTGCAATAAACCAATCAGAGTCTCATCTCCCATTCCCTTTAAAAGCCAGTTGCATTTGCACAATGGTGGATTTGCTATTTATTTTCCGGAATTCGCGAGCGGAAAGATTGAACCCTCCTCCAGAGAGGAAAGCGCATTGTGCACCCACCTATGGGAGCATATTACTAAAACGCCCTTTAAATAACACAAAAAAAAAACTGCGCTATTGACTTTAGACCAGGTTTTTGTTGGTGAGAAAAAGTAACGCAAAAGTAGCATAACATTACTTTCCATTAAAAGTAACCAAGTAACTCAATTAGTTACTTTTTAGGAGTAATGCAATATTGTAACCCGTTACTTTTAAAAGTAACTTTCCTAACACTGTGTGTGTGCAATATATATACATAATTACCAATACAATAACATCTCTTTTTACACATTTGAAATTTTTTTAGTTGTTTTTAGTTAATTGTCACTTTATTATGTTAATATTATATTTAACTCAAACTCAAGTTTGTTTGGATGGTGGAAAAAAAAATAAAAGCAAATACAGAAATTATATGAATGTGTATGTCATAAAAACATAACTTTTGCATGTCTTCCTTGTGAACCTTTGACCTGTTAAACATTGTGTTTCACAGAAAAAGATTTGTCTGTTTTGACCGTTTACCATTTAAAAACATTTGCGTACTTAATTTAAACAAAAGGTGAATCTCAAGAAAAAAAAAAAAAAAAAAAAAACTAAAAATAATAGGAATTACAAAACAAAACTTGGAAGTAAATCATCTGGATACATTGTACTAATGAGAATTTGAGGAAATGTACGTGATCGTTTTAAATCGTTATAAATAAAAAAAATTATTGCCTCTCTCATTCAAAAATAAATAACTTTTAATAATAAATAGTGACATTATTTGTGCAGGTTTGATGAAAAGGCTGAGCATGTCTTACCTTTCCATTCAGCACAGACAGGTTCTCTGCTCCTTCTATGTGGAGATCTGGAGTTGACTGGTCATTCTGGTTGAACACAAATCAAGATGAACAAGTCAAACATTATTAGTATTATATATATATTGTTTCATATAATGAAAAAAAAAAAAAAAAAGTAGCACATATTTACAGGAACCAATGTGTCATGGAAAGACTATTCATTTTAAATGAGCCAAGCCTAGACATTAAATTAAGTTAGTGTCATAACTATTATTATTTAATGACTAAGTGGATGCTTCCCAGACAAAGTGATTTAGTAAACAATAAATAAAAGTTCTCCTACACTGAAAAAAAATTTTTTTTTACTGCTTGTTCAAATTGTTTCATTAAAATGAGCTAAAGCAACAACATTGCTATACATTTTGTCCTGACTTAATTTGATTGTGTTCCACTTAAATACCAATACAAATACGATCCACTTAAATACAAGTCAAATTGAAGTTTACTTAATCTGTTTGTTTTGAATGAATTGTGTTGCATTAACTGAAACAGGGCGAGGCTTGTTAGTTCCCAGCATGCTTTGCATATGGCTAAATCAAGAGCGAGTAAATGTTGTTATTTTATATGTAAAAGTCTTATTTTATGTATTTTTGAGCAAGATGAGAAAGGGGGAGACTTGATTGTGTTTAATAGTGTTTAATATTCAATTATGTTGGAATTATTAGAAGAATTTAAATTACAGTGGGTTATCACTGTGGAGAAGAGTGGAGCTTAGGCTGTGGACTAAAACAACTGATGTCATTATGGCTTTATTGAAAGAGCTTTTAATGCTTAGCATTTAAGATGCTAATGTGTGCTATCACTAGCTAAAATTGTCAACTAGCTAGTGCAGTATTACAATTAAGTTGTGTAACATTCAAATACATGAAATTGAAGTGGAAGAATGAATATGAAATTGAAATTGAATGCCCGAATCATGTCAGGGAGCGATATAAAATTCACTTTGAGACTACTTAATTGGGTCACTTAAAATGTATTCATTCCATGATGTTGAAGTTACATGAACAAATTATGTTTGTTTAACTTAATTGATTCATGTGGGACCGATGTACACAATTAAATCATGTAAATCCAACACACTTTTTTTTTTTCAGTGTAGATCCGCCTGGGTTTAACAACCATAGGCTTTGGTTAAAACATTTCAATGCTGAGAAAAAAAAAAGCCTCAAAGATGATATGGGAAAATCAACTGACAAACAACAGCAGGACAAATATAAAAGTCATGACGCCCTCTATTGACTAAATACATACAATGCAGTCAACATCAACAACAATCAAATTGTATTAGTCGGAATGAAGCAGAGCTTGAGAGATAAACACCACTGACAGTGAATTATCCCTTTTAATCTCCTATATATCATGTTGTATATTATTTTACCTATATAATTATTTGACCAATTTATTCTAGGCCTTTGCAGATACTTAAATGACCTGCAGCCATATTATTAGTTCCCCTTCAGTTCGACATACGTCTCTGTTCCCTCCTTCAGGGAACGAGGGTTACATATACGTAACCGAGACGTTCTCTATTAATGTCAAAACAATATGTAAAATATACACTACTGTTCAAACGTTTGGATATGATATTTTTATAATATAGGATATATTTTTCTGAAAGTAATTCATACTTATTCAGCAAGGGCACATTCAATTGATTAATAGTGACAGTAAAGACATTTATAATGTTACAAAATATTTATATTTCAAATAAACGCTATTCTCTTGAACAAAGAATTCTGATAAAAAAAAAAAAAAAAAAAGTATTATGGTTTTCACAAAAATATCTGATATTAAAAAAAAAGTATTATGGTTTCCACAAAAATATTAAACAGCAGGACAACCGTTTTCATGTGACACTTAAGACTGGTAGCTTTGTCACTACAGGAATAAATTAGAAATAGAAACTTTCTAATAGCTAACTTTTAATAATACTTCACAATTTGATGGTTTTTATAGCATTTTACTTCCGCAAAGAAAAGCAGTGAGCATGAAAGAAACAAAAATGCGTTTTGTTTTTTAATCTTACCAATGCCAAACTTTTAAATGGTAGAACTGGTTGGTTTAGTTTTCATTTAATGTCTGTCTTCACTCAGCAATTTACATGCCCATGATTCATTAGCACTGTGAAGCCATGCTCAGATAATCACAAACAAAGTGGCACTTGTAAAAGCAAATATTTGTGTCTGTGCATGTGTGTGAAAGAAACTTGTGATTCATCATATGATTCAAGCAGTTTCATGGCTGTTTTAGCATGTAAAACCTTTAGGAAAATCACTTTAAATTTGCGCAGTGCTCGGTAAAAATGGAAAAACAGGATCAAGAACATCAAACGCCTAGGGCCAGATTTACTAAACAGGGGATGTTAGCATGAGAGTGCAATTCCATAAAAGTGCCGATGGGAGTGGAAAGTTCTGCGCATGATCTGCTGACGATACGCAAATTAAAGAACACAGACGCAGCCGGATTATTTCCATAATGACCAACGCAACCTACCAAGAGCAGCCCAAAATAGCGTTTGGTTTAAATGCTTTTTTTGGGGGTGGTAAATAATGACGTCAGTAAATTGGCTATCGCAAACCTTAGTAAATCACCTTGTATGATTCAATTAAATACTCTCCTCACATAAATTTTGCATCAGAAAGGGAAACTCCTTAGCCTGGATGCCAGCTAAACTTAGCCTCGCCCACAACATTTGAGGTCGGGAAATTCGGTCTGGACTTGATCCGTTGTGGAGCAACTTTGCTCAAACCAGAGCTGTTCGGACCAATCAAATTGTCAGGGCGGGCTTTATACGATGATGGACAGATGATCAACAGTAACATAATCATCCACGTCACCAAAGAGCGCTTGGGTTGAATTTGTTCTAATCCTAAATGGAGAACTTTTTGTTTGTACATGCATTCACCTTTACTATTTCTCTCAAAAATTATGATTGTGTTGGTAAGTACTCTATGTATCCTGAAATTCTTTTTACAACACCAGCAAAGATCGTTTACACTCATCTTCTTCTTCTACTTTTTCCAGTGTGCGTGCAGTTGAGTTCTGTTGACAACTATGCGTCGCTCAACATACGTCATACATGCTCTGATTGGTTGTAGGTCTATCCAATTGAGTGCAGAGGCATTTCCATTCCTGGTTCGGTTGAAACACCCCATAATCACAGCCCAATGTCAGACGTCAGGCTAGAAACTCCTACAAATCCATATGTAATAATGTCAACTGCAAAAATAACTCTGTCCACGGCTTTTCAGCACAATTGTTTTCACTGTGTGTCTTTAGAAAATCCTGACAGTAGTTTTTTACCGAAAAAGAGGGTCTGCGTTAGCACAAGCTGTAAGTAAATCTGGTCCCAAGTGTGCTCACCAGGTAGCTCTTGAGACGTATGAAGTCCACCCTCATGGGAAGGGTCTTACTGGAGTTTCGGCACAGGACTTTGATGCAATCTACCAGGTCAGCACAGAACTGATAACCGCCTTTCAGCACACACAGCACCACAATGTCATGATCGCCAAGATCTTCCATGATATTTCTTGCCAGTCTCTCTGTCCTGGAAAAAAAAAAAACAATGACAGCACAACAAAGTCTAATTGTCCATTTTGATCCAAAAATGTTTGTTTTTCATATTGAATTCTCAGGAAAAAAAATTCAAGCAATGTCCTGTACATGCTTCACAGGCAAATATTCCTGGTCAAATAATCCTTAAGGTTTACAATTGTAAATGTACTATCATAATTTAGAACCATACCTATGCAACAAAACATACATTGTTAGAACGCATAGTTCCCAACATGACTATTAAGATGAATAAATGCCCCGACTGCTGACTTACAAACTATAGCTAATATATGTTTGGTAAGATTTCCAGTACAAAGACATTATTCCAGAACAAGTACTGGTCCTAATAGGACTCAAATAAAAATAAAAATTCTGTAGAAATGTCTACTGATACAGTAGGCTCTTACATACTACATATTCAATGGGTATCAAATTCCGATAGGAATCCGGCACAAATTCCTTTTTTTAAAGGATGTAAAAAAACTTGTTTTTCATTTCACTAGTAAAACTATCAAATTGACAAGCTAATAAGCCCTTAATATAAATGCTTATCTAAAGTCAGTGATAATTGTAGTGTAATTACGTAATGAACCCACAAGCAAATTAATTGTCATTAACCTCACAAAAGGAAAGGTAGAAATTCATTGCATCGTTCACATGTATTCATTTCTCATGCAATTTTAGCAAACATTTGCTAGCATAAAAATAAAAGATGTTAATCTAAAAAAAAAAACTATTAGCAAGTCCATTAAGAAACACAGATTTCAGTATAAACTAGTGCTGTCAAATCTAACATAGACGTAAAAAAAAAAAAAAAAAAAAAAAAAAAAATTATATTATATATATATATAAAATAAATATAAAATTGTGTGTGTGTGTGTGTGTAATATATGTATATGTATGTATGTATGTATGTATGTATATACACACACACACACACCTAAAGGATTATTAGGAACACCATACTAATACTGTGTTTGACCCCCTTTCGCCTTCAGAACTGCCTTAATTCTACGTGGCATTGATTCAACAAGGTGCTGAAAGCATTCTTTAGAAATGTTGGCCCATATTGATAGGATAGCATCTTGCAGTTGATGGAGATTCGTGGGATGCACATCCAGGGCACAAAGCTCCCGTTCCACCACATCCCAAAGATGCTCTATTGGGTTGAGATCTGGTGACTGTGGGGGCCATTTTAGTACAGTGAACTCATTGTCATGTTCAAGAAACCAATTTTAAATGATTCAAGCTTTGTGACATGGTGCATTATCCTGCTGGAAGTAGCCATCAGAGAATGGGTATGTGGTGGTCATAAAGGGATGGACATGGTCAGAAACAATGCTCAGGTAGGCCGTGGCATTTAAACGATGCCCAATTGGCACTAAGGGGCCTAAAGTGTGCCAAGAAAACATCCCCCACACCATTACGCCACCACCAGCAGCCTGCACAGTAGTAACAAGGCATGATGGATCCATGTTCTCATTCTGTTTACGCCAAATTCTGACTCTACCATCTGAATGTCTCAACAGAAATCAAGACTCATCAGACCAGGCAACATTTTTCCAGTCTTCAACTGTCCAATTTTGGTGAGCTTGTGCAAATTGTAGCCTCTTTTTCCTATTTGTAGTGGAGATGAGTGGTACCCGGTGGGGTCTTCTGCTGTTGTAGCCCATCCGCCTCAAGGTTGTGCGTGTTGTGGCTTCACAAATGCTTTGCTGCATACCTCAGCTGTAACGAGTGGTTATTTCAGTCAAAGTTGCTCTTCTATCAGCTTGAATCAGTCGGCCCATTCTCCTCTGACCTCTAGCATCAACAAGGCATTTTCGCCCACAGGACTGCTGCATAGTGGATGTTTTTCCCTTTTCACACCATTCTTTGTAAACCCTAGAAATGGTTGTGCGTGAAAATCCCAGTAACTGAGCAGATTGTGAAATACTCAGACCGGCCGGTCTGGCACCAACAACCATGCCATGCTCAAAAATTCTTAAATCACCTTTCGTTCCCATTCTGACATTCAGTTTGGAGTTCAGGAGATTGTCTTGACCAGGACCACACCCCTAAATGCATTGAAGCAACTGCCATGTGATTGGTTGATTAGATAATTGCATTAATGAGAAATTTAACAGGTGTTCCTAATAATCCTTTAGGTGAGTATATAAAAAAATAAATAATAATAATAATAATAATAATAATAATAATATATATATATATATATATATATATATATATATATATATATATATATATATATATATATATATATATATATATATTATTAACAAACATATTAGATGTGATTAATCGTTTAGACAGCACTAGTATAAACTTAAATACAGTCAAACCAAAATTTATTCAGACACCTTCAACATTTTCTCACGTTATCACAGTTTATTCGCTATAGTTTAGAAAATGGATATAAAATATGACTAGAACTCAGAGTTAAACTATGTCAGAACAAATGCATCTTGATGACGTCAGATAACTTTGATAGAAAGGAATGTAATGGATTACAATCAACCAATCAGCTGTTACATTTAGTACACAATTAGATAATACCAATTTATCTCAACCAATGACAAAGCAATGCTTAATTTTGTTCAGTCTGTGGTGTAAAAGGTCACATTAGCAATTCAAGAAAAAACACTTAAGCAAAACATGCTCAGGTCAGAGTGTCTGAATAATTTTGGTCCCAAATTTTTGTCAATTTTACTGGTAATCCACTGTATGAATAATTTTTCTGGTATACCGTAATATGTCACAGATTACTTTATTTTTCTATCCTCACTTAAATTAACTACAGTGTCCTGCAACCACTAGTAAAAAAATATATATCTGTCTGAATATTTTTTTGGTTTGACTGACTGTATGGAAGCATTATGCTGTAAATCACTGTAGTTCTAAATACTGCAAATAAAGGCATTTACAATATAAAAAAAAAAAAAAAATTGCATTGCTGAATTAAAAATTTTATATTAAGTTACATTAAAAAAAAAAAATATATATATATATATATATATATATATATATATATATATATATATATATATATATATATATATATATATATATATAACTTAAGTCAGGTTATATTAAAAATATCCCAACCCCCATTTGTTCATATGCAGTAATTCCAAAAGTCTAAATATATATGAATATACATCAACCTGCATGGTGAACGTCATCGGTAAGTGTCTAAATGGCGCCTTAATTACATTTCCAGTACCTGTCCATGATAACTCCATGTGGGATGTAGACACAGTCCAGATCCTCTGAGTAATGCTCGGGATAGGTGAAAAGATCCAGCGGGTACCCAGGCCAGTTATCTGAGATCTATTAAACACAGTTGAGCTGAGGCAAATGCATTTTTGTCACGTGTTACAAAGTTTCACCAGCATGTTAGCTAATTTTACAGTATAGTTACAAAGTTTCCAATGAAGTGAAATACGTGCAGCTTCGGCTGGTTTTAGACTACAAAGTCAAGATGAGTTATTACATAATTTCTTTACAGACCACAATTCCTTTATCCGCGTCTGTTTGTTTGCCTTCCCATCCTGCCATGTTGGATTTCTTCAGCTCGTTGATGCACAGCTACAACGCACGAACGAACTGCACTTTTCTCGCGTCCACATCGGTTTTGTTGATGACGTCATCGGCAGCGCACAGAATGGGTGTCACCGGTGGCGCTGCTTGGCGTATGGGTGTGGGTGCAAGTGAGAAAGTCTGGGTTACGTGCATTCCCTAGCACTTGTTCTGTTCATTACATATTTCTCTTAAGTTATTAATGATGTATGAATGGTTTATATTTATATTAAGTTGTTGACTGTGTCAACTTCATTCTTCAGTGGCCCCATTAAAAGCTGTGCGACATCCCACATCACCAGTGGGGTGCGTCAGTGTCATGAGTGGAAAACAGCCAATGAGGTGCAATGGATGCAGCCGTCCACTTTAAAATCGTACATAGTAACCTATAGCCATAGGCTACATCCATTAGTTATAGCCAAGTGTTCTGGTTGCTGATGGTGCTTTTTTTACTTTCCGTAAAATAAATCCTTTGCTTATCTGCTTTCGATGAATAATGCATTCAAATTTGTCCTCACAAAAAGGATTGGAATAGCCGAACCTGTTAAAGGGTCATGAAACCCCCTGTTTCAGCAGTTCTCACCACAGTTTTGAAAAATGCTATAATAGTGAGCGTGGTTAAGCTGCAGAGTGGAGGTGGATGAGGAGAGTCCAGATACTTTTGGCCATATCCTCCTGGGATCTAGGCATAGACTTTTGTCCACTGTAGTGGACATTATATTTTAGTGAATTTCTCTGGCATCATACATGTCACAGTTTTAAGCTTTGCAGAGATACCAAATGTTTGGAGGTTTCACCAGGACAACAACTTTTTCTTGGTCTTTAAAAACGGCTGACATTAATGTTTAGCACTCTTATAGAAATATTATATTGTGATTATAATTTAAAGCAGATTAATTTTCTAATTGTTTGTTATAAATCAACATCTCAGGAAAACATTATGGGGTTTCTAATCAAAATATGACTTTCTGTTACAAAACAGGGCATTGATTTCATTAATGTCCACTGTAGTGGACGCCAGGACTTAAATCATGCTTATCAGGCATTTTGAATACACAACTGAATAGGAAAAGAAATTACATATCAATATTCCTATGAAATATTAGACATTATTATGAAAATGTTGCCAACTATTACTCCCACTATTACACTTCTATTTTCATTACATGTTGCTCCAAGAACACATGAATATGCTAATTAGATGCAGTGTATGGATAGATTGTATTGAATGGGAAAATCCAAGTATGGCCATTTCACCCACATATTGCATAAAGTAAAATGGTATATCAATGCATTCCGTTATATCTTTCATGACATAGTTCAGAATCATCTTTAAACAAAGAACAAAGAACAAATCCTGAAACCTAAAAATTGATTGGTGAATTAAAAATAAATGTATTGTTTTTGCCTATACATGCATTTTTATGTCATTTTATTTTTTAAACAATTGAGTACTGGTGTCAACTACAGAGGACATATCATAACATATGAATAAAATATAATTTTTCAAAAAAAAAAAAAAAAAAATTTGTTTCTTATGCTCTAAACAATGTAATGACATGAAAAAATGCTAAATTAAAAAATATAATAATAATAATAATAATAATTAGCCTATTATACATGTTGTTTTAGATTAATAAAAATAATAATCACAATATAAATAATACAAATCTAATGCTTTAAGTAATATGATGACCGGTCTTTGGGGTCTTTTCTGACCCCAAAGGACGTTTGCTCAAATAAAAAAAAAAGTTCCCTTTGTCCAAATGGCATGAGACTTTGTACCGTTGTCAACACTCTCTGGTTCTACAAATAAAAAAATTAATTGGATTGATATCTGTTTTTATGTTCGTGTGACAAAAAAAGTCACACGCAGGGACCCCGCTTAGAAAATGGACAAAATTCATCCTCAAAAACAGAAACAACACAGAACACACATGCAGAAATGAAGTGGCACACTTCCAACAATGCATAAAACATCCACAATGCAAAATGATCATGCTCGCACACACACACACTGTAGACCAGAAATTTATTATTTTAATATTATTTATATTCATAATTGGATGTATAATGTATTTGTGAAGTTTAAGTGCATGAGTTGAAGTTTGCATGAACATGTTAGTGTCATATGGCAGACACAGGGAGAAGAGATAATTTTAGCCATACAAAGAATGCGTGTACATGCAGGAATGTGCATACATGCATCACTGATGCATACATAGCTAATATTTTCAGCTGATCTATTTGTTCTGTGATATATCTCAACTGATGTAAGACATTCTATTTTCAACAAACCAACATGTTTTGCTACCTTGTAAGGAATTGCAAATCCGTTAGTCAGTGGTATATAATGCTCAACAAGTGATGTACTGCCTCAGAGAAACACATACAGCTGGCACAAAGACAACAGGTTTCTCTCCTATGCCTGATACATATGACAATAAAGAGTTTTTGGCAAGGCAATTGGTATCCGGTCCTGTGATTCTACTATAGAGGGGACAAAGCTTAATTTCAGATCAACAGTTGGCGTCACGAACAGGATTTCATTTCAGACATTTGTCTCAATCAATTCATCAGGTAAGACATTTGTTTTTCTTAAAAATTCTAAGTCTGCCTGATGATATATATAGTGTTGAGACAGTGAATGAAACTGCTAAAAAGAACTGTTATTTAAAATAAATAAATAATAAAAAATACCAGTTGTGTTGCCAATAAATGTGTGTCAGACATAGTTAAATTTTAAGTAATTTAATTTGATGTGATTTGATGTTATGTAAGTTGTTCTGATCGGTGGGCCTCCAAAAATATTTGAATGAAGCTGGGTAAAAGTGGATCTTTTGTGCAAAAGACCATTTAGTCAAATTTTCGGAAGAATAAGCCGTAATACGATTTAGCAATTAGCTCGTTGTGACTGTGAGGTGGTGGAATGTGGCGAGTCTGGAAGAATTGGCAGGTAAAAAAACTCTAAAGCATGTCCACACACCGAAGAGCCGCACTTAGAAGAAGTACGGGGAAGTGCAACTTGCGGTGAGATTAAAGCAGTTTAAAGTGGCGGGTCTGCGCTAAAGGTAGTGCTGTTTTGAGAACCCTAAAACGTTTAAACATGCTAAAGTATAAAGGTGCCTTTGTGAATTTATAGTAGCTAGAATCGTGGGCCTTCTGATTTTGACAGTAAAGCTGTTCAATGTTTAGGGAGGAGACTGATCTGACTTCAACTGAAAAAGAAAAAAAGAAAAAGGAATTTATAAGAATATTTAGGATTTAACTTTTGTTTTCTTTCTCTTCTTTCTTTGTTTTCTGAGTTGTTGGCTAGAGAGAGAGAGAGAGAGGGTTGGGCAGGACCCTTCCCTTCAGCAGTCAACACACACACACACACACACACACAGACACTCACACGCACACGCACACACAGAGTTATACATAGCCCTGCTGCTGAGAGCACAGAGACACAGATCATCTGCAAAATGGCAGAGAGTGGCTTTAATAGCAGAACAATATCTGCTTGGTACTTGGAAAAGAAGAACAAGAAACAAGCCAAGTTTTTGAAGAAAGGACTGGATGTTGATGCTTCTTTGGATGAACAGTTTAGATGGTTCATGATCCAAAAAGACTCTGTCAAACTGAAAGCCTTTCCAATCCTAGCAGCTCATTGGATTGTGAAACAAGGTGGAATTTGTTGCAGTATGGATGGGAGTCCAGTTCCACTTGTTGAAGCAATGAAGCCCCAGATTGAAGCATATAACAAGTTGAATAAAATTATGTCCATTACATGTTCAGAAAAAGAAAACATAATCATTGATGATTCATTTGATCCAGATTGGACAAATATAATAGCCGAGGCTGAAAGAAAATATTTGCAAGCACCAGTAAATTCAGCAAAGACTGTAATGCCTCCTCCATACAACCCAATTTATCCAACTTTGCCTGAACAATGTAAAGGTTCTTGTAAGCCAAATGGAGGGCCAGTTGACAAAATATTTATTGCATCTGCACAGGCTGCTCCAGTAATAACCAGATCCAAATCAGCCCAGCCAAACAGAAACATGTTGCGATGTACACCAGCACCTGCCTCTGATTGGGGTGATGAGACAAGAGAAGACGACATCACAATTGATAAGGTCGGTCATGATTTTCTTCACCTGCTGTTAAAAGGGAAGAATTACAATCTGAAATGATGACGGAAGAAAGACCATTCACACCAGGAGAACGTCAAGCCATTCTCACAGCCTTGCCTCCTTTGAAGAGACAAGATCCAAACACAGAGTTTTGGCGAGAATTAGATTCTTTGGTTGAAGCACATCAAATGACACTGAGAGACATACACACCATTGTAAAAGCTAAAATCCCAAGAGACAGATGGGAACGCTTGCCAGCGTCAATAACAACAGCCCAATGGATAGACTTGTGGGTTGATGGCCAGGGACGACCCCTGGGTCTTTGGCAAGCCTTAGATGTGTTCCAAAAAGAAATCCAAGAGATCCTGGGCAGTGGTAAGATTCCTTTCACATCAGTAACATTGATTAAGCAAAAAGATGATGAATCTCCAGATGAATATGCCTTGCGTAAATGGAATGCTTATGAAAGATGGGCTCGTTGTGCTAAGAAGGAACCAGATAGAGATGATGTACAGTTTACTGACACACTTGTGGATGGTTTTAGCACCAAATACCAACAAGCCTTATTACTTGGAGTCAACCCAGGAGAAACATTTGACCAAATTATGCAATGGGCTGGTCGTCTAGAGATGGCTATCAGATCAAACAAGGATGAAGGAAATAAGCCAAATCGAAGAGGGGTGGCATTCGTTCAATCCAACATCAATGCAGATAGAATGTTGAAGGTTTGCCGCAATTGTGGAAAGCCTGGCCACATCATAACAGACTGTTGGGCTAAAGGAGGTGGAGCAGAAGGTAAAGGCCCATCATTTAGACAGGTCAGAGCGAAAAACAATGATAAAACCCCTCAAGGAAAAACGTGGACTGAAGCACAAGTTCGTCAGCTCATTGAGGGAATTATGCATTCACAATAGGAATCAGCGGCCCTCTGTATGAGTAAGAAAAGAGACAATCGCCTTTTCATCCCTGCTTTGATAGGGGGCCATTCATGTGACTGCCTAATTGATACGGGAGCCGCCCTTTCCATAACTGATTTGAATCTACCTACAACACATGAGACTATAGAAGTTGAAGGAGTTGGAGGAGATATCATGATATTTCACAAAAGTATACCAGTTCCTCTGCAAATACATGAAGACGAAGTTTTATGGACACCTTTCTGGGTGGGGCCGAATTCACAAGGAAGCCTTATAGGTATGGACATTTTACCATTATTAAACATGATCATATTTACTGACAGTCGTCAAATTGCTACAACATCTGGAATAATACCACATGAAGATCGCACATGTAATATAAATTCTATTGGTATAGCAAAAACAATTATCAGAGATTGGGGAAAGGAAGGTGTGTGGGGTCTTCTGTGTAGTTTATATCCAGATGTTTGGGCTAAACACAAATTGGATTGTGGGAAAGCCAACATTGACCCTGTTATTATTGAGGGACCGATACATGCCCCTCATAAACAATACCCCATTCGACCAGAAGCAAGACAAGCTGTGGCAGAGATAGTGGCAGACTTGGAAACTGAAGGAATTGTGCGACAAACAACTTCTACTACTAATAGCCCTGTCTGGCCAGTCAGGAAATCAGACAACTCATGGAGATTAACCATTGATTACACAAGACTTAACAGTGTAACGCCAAAGCCACATCCTATCGTGGCTAATCCTGCTACCATTTTGAATGATATTCCAGGAAATGCAAGAATCTTCACGGTCTTAGATGTGCTGTCGGCTTTTTGGTCTATACCCATTGATGAAAAATCTCAAGAGAAATTGGCTTTCACTGTGGGAGCAAACCAGTATGTCTGGAACAGACTTCCACAAGGTCTTAATCTTTCTCCAGTTGTTTTTCACAGAGCCCTGGATCAATTCTTAACTGAGCGAAAAGCTGAAATTGAGAGTTCAGGAAGTGTTTGCCTCCAATATGTTGATGACTTGTTGATTGCAAGTCCAGACGAAAACAGCCATATATCTGCTCTAAATATTACTCTGCAAGCTCTAAGAAAAGGTGGATTCAAAGTTAACCCCGACAAAGCACAGCTGGCCAAAACTAAAGTTATCTATTTAGGCCAAGAAATATCTGCTGAGGGAAGGAGAATGACAACAGAGCGTGTAGAGGCATTACGGCAACTTCCAAAACCTCTGACAGTGACAGGGATGCGGAAGGTGATGGGACTTTTCCACTATTGTCGTCAGTATATACCTGATTTTGCCAGCATCACTAGGCCTCTCATTGATTTGTATAAAGGGGGAAAGCCTGGAGTGGAACAGATAAACTGGACACCAGAAGCTGAGGATGCGTTTACTTCTATAAAAGAGAAACTGATTTCAGCTCCAGCTTTGGGACTTCCGGATGGTCGTTTGCCATTTCATTTGTGGACCAGGGAGGGAGATGAGACCTACTCAGCAGTGCTGTGTCAAAAACCAGGTGATCGATTCAAACCAGTTGGATACTTTTCCACAAAGATTCCTGTTACCATGATAGGTCAACCACAATGTATACAAGCCCTTGATGGTGCCACATGGGCAGTGAATGCTGTGGAAAATCTGATAGGTGCACAAGCCATCACATTGCACACCCCACACAGTATAGTAACACTGTTGAACAACACAAATATCAAAACAATCACTGATGCAAGGAGAGCAAAATGGGAAACAGCTTTACTAAACAAGGATTTGAGAGTGGAAATCGTCAGAGACACTTCCCTTAACCCAGCCACAATGATGCTGGAACCGCATGAGGGAATACCACATGAGTGCCAAAAACAAGTAGAAGAAAAAACCTTGGTCCAGTTAATCCAATTCCTCTTGAAAATCCAGATAAAGAGTTATGGGTCGATGGATCCAGTTACTACATTGATGGAAAACGACATACGGGATGGGCTGTAGTAGAGGCTGATGGAACTGTTGTAAAGCAAGGAGCTATTTCTGGGCAATTTTCGGCACAAGTAGCTGAGCTCATGGCGCTTACGGAAGCTCTTGAATTATCAGAAGGAGATCGAGTCAATATCTATACAGATAGTCGTTATGCTTTCGGCGTGGTCCATGACTATCTTGCCCTATGGAAAAGACGTGGACTCATCACTAATAGTGGGAGTGAAATACAGCATGCTTCCATAATTCGTCGCTTGATTGCAGCATGCCACTTACCGAGAGAAGCAGCCGTGATCAAGGTAAAATCACATCAAGCTGACAAGTCCAAAGAAAGTCAAGGAAACACGGCAGCAGATATAGCAGCCAAAGAAGCAGCTTTACTGCCCCCAACTCCTGTCACCTTGGTTCAGGAAAACAGAAAAGATAATCCTGAGTTCCATCTTCTGTCATATCACACAGAGACAAATAAAGAGAAAGAACAATGGGAAAAAGCGGGAGCAAAAGAAGATGATCAAGGTATCTGGAGAATTCCAACAGGACAAGTGGTAATGCCAATCGGAACAAGAAAAGAACTAATGCAGCTGTATCATGGAAAAGTGCATGCTGGAGCAAAAGCAATGAAAGCTCAAATCAGCGAGACTTGGTGGTGGCCACGGATGATGAGAGACATTGATGATTATTGTAGGAGATGCTTGATCTGCATAAAAGCAAATGTGGGAAAACCTGTAAAGGTAAGAATGTCACATGCACCCAGACCAACAGGGCCATGGACACATCTCCAAATCGATTTCACAGGACCATTGTCATCGAGTGGAGGGTACCAATACATCCTAGTAATCATTGATCGATTTACTAGATGGGTGGAAGCATTCCCGACAAAAAATTGCACTGCTGAAGCGGCAGCACGAGTAATGGTGGAAGAAGTTTTTCCTCGCTGGGGTCTTCCATATGAAATTGATTCTGACAACGGAACTCACTTCACTGGAAAATTGATGAAGGAAGCAATGAAATTGATGGGGATTAAACAAAAGTTTCACATTCCCTTTCGTCCTCAATCGTCAGGCCTCGTTGAACGAATGAATAGATCGTTAAAGACATCCCTTACCAAAGCCATTATGCAGACTGGCCAAGGTTGGCATAAATTACTACCTGCTATTTTATGGAACTTAAGAGCAACTCCAAACAGAGTAACAGGACTAACCCCTTTTGAACTAATGACTGGAAGAGCAATGGTTCTACCTCCTGATGCTCCACCACCTGCGGGATCAGGAGGAGATTCTACTTTGTTCCAAGAAAAGTTAAGACGTTATCTCACTATGCTGGACAAAGCTACCAAAGGAAACAACCACAAAGTGCGAGAAGCTCAGCAGCAGTGGGATGGAAAACACACCACTACTGACATTCCACACATTCCCGAGTTAGGCAGTTTTGTTATGGTCAAACGAATTGCTAGGAAAGGTTTAGAGCCTAGATGGGAAGGACCATACGAGATACTTTTAACAACAGATACAAGTGTGTGCCTTAAAGGGAAGGGAGTAGGAACAGATAGATGGTATCATTGGTCACAAGTTAAGCCTTGCTTAGTGAATGAACAAGATGATAGCGATAGCTTATGGCCTGAAATTGAGCAATGTTCATCCATCGGTTTTAAAGACTGGGTAACAAAGGAATGATGTTTAATTATTTCTCTGCTTCCATTTCAGGAATCAATTCCATTGACATTGATTAGAGATGGTTGCAAGTTATTCTCGATACACAACGACGATGGTATGCTTGTTTTTAATTTTATTTGGCATTTACCAAGGAAGCCAAGCTTTATGGACACCTCGAGTTCAAGGAATCACTAGGAATGCAACTCTGAAATCTGGCCAGCATTTTACTCTACCCTTTATTCCCAATTGGGGATTATGGGATTGGGTACCAAGTAATGATAAAGACCTTGCTAAATACCGAAAAAGGACATCTATGGTGGATGTAATTATCACCATGAATGTTATAAAAGTAGAGTAATTTGGCCAGTTAAAGATGGGGAATATTCTAGTAGTAGTCAAAGACGCAGAAATTTGTTCAAGAGAACAATGCGAAATCGTGGGGTTAGACCTCATAACTTCCACTAATGTGGAAATTAATTTAATCTTGAATCGTACTCACATGCTTACAATATGGGATTCATTGACTCTAGGGGTGTATTTATCCCATAGTGTTGCCATGTGAGGGATTCCTAAGGGATACTGCCTCGAGAACGACAAGATTCAAGAGAAATTATGTAAGAGTATGGCATTCAGAAGATGAGAATGAATATTGTGAGACGGAACTAGAAACTGGGGAAATTGGACGGTGTTTCTATCTTTCTGCTGAAAAGACAAACAAAGCTAAAACATGCCCAAACACAACTATTGCGCCAGCTCATGGTATCTTGTTAGCAAAAGAAACCAAAACCTTGATAAATGAAGCCCATATGGTGCGTCAACGTATCAATTATAACTTTATGTCCCTTCTTACTGTTTTTGATCAGTCCTATTGTGGAAATTTCACACAAATAAGGAGTTGGTTGGAAAAAGAAGTAAAATATTATACCTCTAAAGATCCTTTGAGTAGTCAAAGTCGTAAACCTCGAAGTATATGGGGAGACGTAGCGGGGGTATTTGGTTCAGTCAATTCAATTAGTAATACTGCTCAAATGAGTCAATTAAGTGAATACACTCAGTGGGTGGGGAAAATGACAGGAAAGGGACTTACTGAGGCTCTTCAAGGTTCTTTACATATTATAGCCGCGGGTCAGCATCTTAATAATGCTGCGAAGGACTTGGCAGACGCATTGACAAAATCATCTAATTTCGAGACACATCGTGCAGCATGTTTATTTTTAGCTCAGAATTTAAAGGATCAAATGGTGGAAGATGTTCAAGTTATTCGAATGGGTCAAGTTCCTGAACGAATAGCTGAATCTTTGTTACTAGTTTTCGGTAATCAACTTAATTTGACTTCTGTTAAACATATTCCATTAGTCAAAATTGCAATAGATGAGAAATATTTATCAGGTTCTGGAACATTACCTCTAATTATGGTATGGCCTCAATATGGAAAGAGCAATATAATGACAGTTAGACAATTCCAATCAATGGGCATTAGACAAGGAAACTCAGTAATTAGATTAGGGAAAAATGGATATTGGGCTGAAGGAGAGACACCGATGATTTCTACCACAGACTGTTGTGTCGAGGAACATGAGTGGGTAATTTGCTCATGTTCTACAATGTTTAGTCTATCTCTTAATGGATCTGCAGTTTGGGAAGTAGTTCCTTTAGATCAAGCCACAGGTGCATGGCAGGTGTCGGAAGCACAGTGGTGCATATTACATGATGGAATGAGTGAAAATATGATATATGGAGGGAAGTTGTGTCCAATTCCTCCTGATCCATTTTGCGTTGAAATTCTCTATCCTCTTCATTTGGGTGGAATCCATGTTCCACATGTGCAATTGCTGCAGTTAGAACCACAGTGGTGGAATAATGATTTAGTGGAGGAAAGAAATTATGAACTCTTTGAAATGGCTAAAAGAGTTAAAGAGAGTGTTAAAGCAGCTCAAGAGGAGGGAATTCAAGCAATGGGACATGTTGTCGTAGCAAATGGAGTAGCTAAATTGATGTCTGAGAGGAAATTAACACAAATTCCAGGAAATTTATCATGGTCAGACTGGATAGTTCTAACTATGGTAGGAGTTCTTGTGTTTATGTTAGTAATACACATCATCATATGTGTTACTAGAAGGAAAGGTACTAAACCTATTAAATTGGTTATTTCTAATCATATGGGTAAAGCCGAGAATGGGAAATATAGAATGAAATAGGGTATTTTACACACTGCACCACTAACAAAACACAACCTCACAAACAATCAACACCTTCTTACCGATTCACAACCCCAAGGGATAGGATCTTTTAACATCAACCTTTATGTTAGTTTGTTATTTTGACCAGGAACTGGAGGAGTTCAGGGCCCGAGCGAGTCCAGGCACTGGTGAAGACTCATTAATTTTTCCTTTCCTTTAGATGACTGGGGTACATTTTTAAATGCATACACATAGACGTAATTACATACATAGTATGCGGGAACATATCATGGGTTGGGGTCATTTTGTTTTGATTTATTCCCGATTCCTTATGTTTCTATTCTTCTGTTCTTTGTATGTCTTTTGTTTCTTTTGGTTTGTCTTTTCTCTCCTCACTATTGCTCCATTAGGTGGTGATGATGGTGTGGAACTGACGGCCGGTAGTTCCAAAGGGGGGAGATGTAGACCAGAAATTTATTATTTTAATATTATTTATATTCATAATTGGATGTATAATGTATTTGTGAAGTTTAAGTGCATGAGTTGAAGTTTGCATGAACATGTTAGTGTCATATGGCAGACACAGGAGAAGAGATAATTTTAGCCATACAAAGAATGCATGTACATGCAGGAATGTGCATACATGCATCACTGATGCATACATAGCTAATATTTTCAGCTGATCTATTTGTTCTGTGATATATCTCAACTGATGTAAGACATTCTATTTTCAACAAACCAACATGTTTTGCTACCTTGTAAGGAATTGCAAATCCGTTAGTCAGTGGTATATAATGCTCAACAAGTGATGTACTGCCTCAGAGAAACACATACAGCTGGCACAAAGACAACAGGTTTCTCTCCTATGCCTGATACATATGACAATAAGAGAGTTTTGGCAAGGCAATTGGTATCCGGTCCTGTGATTCTACTATAGAGGGGACAAAGCTTAATTTCAGATCAACACACACACACACACACACACACACACACACACACACACACACACACACACACACACACACACACACACACACACACACACACACACACACACACACACACGAATACATTTGTTATTGCTGTTCAGTTCATTGCATTTTGATGTTCATGTTGTGTATTTTTAACTGAAGTGTAGATTAAGTTTGTAGAATTATAAGAAAATCAGATGTTTGAAATAAATGATAAACTCTAAAGAACTTTTCCAACTTTTCTCTTGTTCGGGTTTGATTCTAATCATAATGTAACATCATTGAAAAAAATATTTTTTCAGTACAAAAAAATGTTAATTGTTAATTGTTTTTTAATTGTTATAATTGTTTTTTATATTTCATAACATTTAGATATGAATCCAACTGAAAAATACTTGTGAAAAGATGTCTTTCAGTCAGTCAAAAGCACATTACAAATAGTGGAGCTCTGCAGCCATTTACTGGTAAAAGTCTTATTTTATTTTTTATTTTAAAACTGTATTTTCCAAAAGATGGGCAAAAATCTTACACTAAACCATGTCAAATTATCCATGTTATCCCCATGAGAGTTAGAAATTTAGGGTCTTTTATAAACTGAATTTTACGTTAAAAACCATTAAAAATATATATTTTTAATTTATTTATATTAAATAAATTCACAGTTGGTATGAGGATGGTCTTTTTCTCAAATGCAGTGTTTGGTTTCTGCCAAACATGAGGTTTTGTGGCCACATTACTCCAGAAGTCCTGTTCTTCCTGAAGACGTTGGATGAACTATATTGCCTTGACATTCTTTTTTGAGAGACTTTTTCCTTGCTGACATTCAGTGTAGACCAGATAGTGGGCCTTAAATAGCTTAAAATCGCTATAAATCTCTTGCCTTCTCTTGAGAAAAGCTCTGGCAGCAGTTCTTGAATCTTGGCATGATGGTACAATGTACTTCAATGCTTATGATGGAATTTGACCCATTTACTGAGGTTTACGATAGGCCTATAAATGCCTATAAAAAGGCCTTCACAATAGGCCTTCCTCTTTGCTCATGTTTTCATTTTATTCAAATAATAGGGATTTCATGTAATGATAAATGTAGGGATGTACTAAAAACATTTTCACAAATGAAATGGCTATTTCCGTTTATTAACGCTGTGCAAAACATTACAGTGCCATTTGTTAAGTTATACTGCCTTTAATTTCTTAGCATTCTTGAAATGAGTCTAATATCTGTATGACACCCCGACTGAGCCTGGTTTCTCCCACGGTTTTTTTCTCCATTTTTTTTTTCTCCACGTTGTGTTTCCATGTTTTATGGGGACTTTCCATAGACGTAATGGTTTTTATACTGTACAAACCATATATTCTATCCCCCTACACTGCCCCTGCCCCTAAACCTACCCATCACAGGAAACATTCTGCATTTTTACATTTTCAAAAAACATCACTTAGTATGATTTATAAGATGTTTTCCTCATGGGGACCAAAAAATGTCCCCACAAGGACAAGGATTTCGGATATTGCCATCTTTGTGGGGACATTTTGTCCCCATTAGGTAGGGTTTACCAGGCCACCCACACACACACACACAGCCAAGGTCATGAGCTCAGTGGACAGGGGATGCATAAAATATAAAATATACATGCAATACAAGTTGCTTTGAAATTTAAATAATAAATGGCTTTTATACAGAGTTAGGGCTATCAAATGATTAATTGCAATTAATTGCATCCAAAATAAAAGTTTTGTGTTTACATAATGTGTACTGTGTATGATTATTATGTATATTTGAATGCACACACACATACACATATATATACACATATATATAGACACAAACTTGATTCCAAAAAAGTTGGGACACTGTACAAATTGTGAATAAAAAAGGAATGCAATAATTTACAAATCTCATAAACTTATATTTTATTCACAATAGAATATAGATAACATATCAAATGTTGAAAGTGAGACATTCTGAAATGTCATGCCAAATATTGGCTCTTTTTGGATTTCATGAGCGCTACACATTCCAAAAAAGTTGGGACAGGTAGCAATAAGAGGCCGGAAAAGTTAAATGTACATATAAGGAACAGCTGGAGGACATCTGGGGACTGGGGAGACAATTTGCTCAAGTTTAGGAATAGGAATGTTGTCCCATTCTTGTCTAATACAGGCTTCTAGTTGCTCAACTGTCTTAGGTCTTCTTTGTGGCATCTTCCTCTTTATGATGCACCAAATGTTTTCTATGGGTGAAAGATCTGGACTGCAGGCTGGCCATTTCAGTCCCCGGATCCTTCTTCTACACAGCCATGATGTTGTAATTGATGCAGTATGTGGTCTGGCATTGTCATGTTGGAAAATGCAAGGTCTTCCCTGAAAGAGACGACGTCTGGATGGGAGCATATGTTGTTCTAGAACTTGGATACACCTTTCAGCATTGATGGTGCCTTTCCAGATGTGTAAGCTGCCCATGCCACACGCACTCATGCAACCCCATCCCATCAGAGATGCAGGCTTCTGAACTGAGCGCTGATAACAACTTGGGTTGTCCTTGTCCTCTTTAGTCCGGATGACATGGCGTCCCAGTTTTCCAAAAAGAACTTCAAATTTTGATTCGTCTGACCACAGAACAGTTTTCCACTTTGCCACAGTCTATTTTAAATGAGCCTTGGCCCAGAGAAAACGCCTGCGCTTCTGGATCATGTTTAGATATGGCTTCTTTTTTGACCTATAGAGTTTTAGCCGGCAACGGCGAATGGCACGGTGGATTGTGTTCACCGACAATGTTTTCTGGAAGTATTCCTGAGCCCATGTTGTGACTTCCATTACAGTAGCATTCCTGTATGTGATGAGGTGCCGTCTAAGGGCCCGAACATCACGGGCATCCAGTATGGTTTTCCGGCCTTGACCCTTACGACAGAGATTGTTGCAGATTCTCTGAATCTTTGGATGATATTATGCACTGTAGATGATGATAACTTCAAACTCTTTGCAATTTTTCTCTGAGAAACTCCTTTCTGATATTGCTCCACTATTTTTGGCCGCAGCATTGGGGGAATTGGTGATCCTCTGCCCATCTTGACTTCTGAGAGACACTGCCACTCTGAGAGGCTCTTTTTATACCCAATCATGTTGCCAATTGACCTAATAAGTTGCTCCAGCTGTTCCTTGTACATTTAACTTTTCCGGCCTCTTATTGCTACCTGTCCCAACTTTTTTGGAATGTGTAGCGCTCATGAAATCCAAAAAGAGCCAATATTTGGCATGACATTTCAAAATGTCTCACTTTCAACATTTGATATGTTATCTATATTCTATTGTGAATAAAATATAAGTTTATGAGATTTGTAAATTATTGTATTCCTTTTTTATTCACAGTTTGTACAGTGTCCCAACTTTTTTGGAATCGGGTTTGTACACACACACACACACACACACACACACACACACACACACACACACACACACACACACACACATATATATAATTATACACAGTACACACACTCTAAAAACTTTTACTATGATTTACTACATTTTTACTGGTGAAACATTTTTGCTAGAGCTGCAACTAATGATTATTTTGATAATCGATTAGTTGGTCGATTATTTTTCTATTAATTGATTAATCGGATTAAAAGCCCTTTTTTATTTTACTGACAAAATAAGAAAAATGTGATAATGCTATGAAAACATATCTACCATTAGACAAATTAACCATGGTTTTACAACAAATAAAACAAGCAAAAAAAAAAAAACTGGGTTATTGTAGTTATTCCATGGTAACCACAAATTAACCATATATTATTTATATATATATTTATTTTCTTATTTATGTATATATTTATTTATACATTTCTATTTTTATTTATTTCCACATTTATTCATTTCTTTAGTTTTACATTTCTTTATTTTTACATTTATATTGTTAGATATCTGTCTGTTTCTGTTGTGTTTTTGCGTTGGTCACATGTTCCTTTGTCTTAGTTTCCCACCACTTGTCTGTTTCCCTCGTTAGTCTAGTTCTGTTCAGCTGTGTTTAGTTGATCATCACCTGTATCACCTGTGCCCTTCGTTTATTCAGTCATCTGTGTTTGTATTTAAGTTCCTCTTGTTCACTCGCTCCTGGTCCGGTCACCGTTATGTAAAGTTGTGTTGTTGCCTGTCTTCAGTTTATTCTAAGTAAAATTCATTGAATTGCATCTCCTGCGTTTCCTGCCTGTTCCAGAACACCACCATAATATATATTTCTAAATTTTTTTATTACATTGATGTATTTTTACGTTTCTTTTTCCGTAGAGTAATGAGGAGGGCGTGGTTTACCTCAGACATAGCAATCGAGCTCAGAGTAGGCGAATAAGTCATATCACCCTAACTGTACTGTGTGACGTGGATAGGCTACTCTTTATTTTCTATTAAGCGGTGTTAGTCTTTAGCCTACCCTTATAAACTGATGTCCAGGGGCAACCTTATGACCTATGACTTAACCCGTGATATAAGATTTTGGCCATATACCTATCCAAGTCATTCATCACAGACTGTATCAACGTCAGTAGGCTATACTTATTGTACTTCAGCCACACCACAAGGTGTCACTGTGGCCTCACCGCTTCGCCCTCGCCTACTCTGAGCTTGATTGATATGTCTGAGGTAAACCACGCCCTCCTCATTACCCTACGGACAAAGAAATGTAAAATACATAAATGTAAAAATAAATAAATGTAGAAATGAATAAATGTGGAAATAAATAAAAATAGAAATGAATAAATGTATAAATAAATAAATGTGGAAAAAATAAATATATACATAAACAAGGAAATAATGTATAAATAATTATTTATTTTGCTTTTCTATGTATATTTATTTATATATATATATTTATTTATTTATTTTTGCTTTTTTACATTTCTTTGTATATTTATTTATGTGTTTATTTATTTTTAATTTTGGCAGACTTGGCATTCCATACCAGGTATACAAAACATTGGCCTCTATTGTCGATGAGTACAGCAATACAGCATGTCTCAACATGTATACAATATTGCCTACATTTAAACTCATGTAACAAACATATTAGAAGTAAAAATTAAACATTTAAACGGAATTCAGGTGTAATCAACCAGTCTACACAAATAGTAGTAATAGTAACATATAAAGTAAAGTAAGTTTAGGTGACTCATAAAGTCTCTGTATGTGGTTTTGTATTAAATAAAATAAGTTAAAGCACATTAATGACTTTGTAGATAAATTAAAACACACAAACCTGTATTTCACAGAGGAAATGCACCAATTCTGCGACGCTGAGAAGAAGGAGCTGCTCTGGAGACTGAACAGAATTGACTGAAGAGAAATCTGAAGATATTTCTTCAGATTTAGATATCAATATTTTTGGTTCTTGAAACAGATCAGTTTAATTCTCCATTCCAGAATATTTTGATAGAAATTTCACAAATATATGAAGTATATTTTAAATAAAGAATTAGCTAGTCAAATACTAAATTCCTTTAGTGAAATTTGTTTTAATATAATTGTAAATGTTAGTCAAATGATCTGTTGGATTTTTAGTAAATTATTTTGGTATGTTCAACTCAAACATCAAGTACATAATATTCAGAGATTTTATTAAAAGTGCACTATGTAACTTTTCCGTCCCCTAGAGGTCGCCTATTCAAAACAAAGGCGTAGTTTGAGCGCAGAATCTTGGGACATGTGGTCTTCACCTCACAGCCGGTGGAAAAGAATCGGGATAGGACTCGAGCAGAAATCATGTTCATGGATGCGGTTATTAGCGTTACTGTAGTATGAAGCAGAGCAGGACCGAGTGTTGTGGGAGCTGAGCAAGGCCGCTGGAGCGACTGTTAATAAGATGAACACAATACGTGCCTCGCGAGCAGCGGGACTTTTATTATGCCACAGTCGCCGGCACCATTTCCGCTTTTCCGGTCATGAGTATGAGGTAACTCAGCTCTGTTTATCATATTAGATACATCTGGGTGTGTTGGAAATTATGTTATGACGTTACTCTGTGCGTTCACTCGGCGGCTGCTATATGACACGTGTTGCACACTGCAGTAAGAGTAAAGCGTTTCTGCAAAATAAAACTGGAACCCGAGGGTAACGCAGATATAACGCAATTGACATGCGACTCCCTCACACGTCCCGGTTCCTTGGTTAAAAAGGCAATTTTCTCACGATTTACAAATAGTTGGAAACTTTTGTGATATTGTAAGTACTCAACTGAACAAAATATATAACACTGGCCTAGCGGTTTTTGGATATTTTACTGAAAAAAAGCCACATAGTGCACCTTTAAGTTAGGCTAATTATTACTGTGATATTTACTAAGCCACTGAATTATTTTTTTAGAGTGCACACATATTTGCAAACTTTTATTTTGGATGCAATTAATTGCGATTAATCATTAGACAGCACTATACAGAATATAGTGTAATCTAGTAATATAGTGTAATATAGTGTAGTCTAATTGTACCCTGTCTAATTGTAAAAGAAAAGTTACAGCATTCTGAAACATTTTCTGCCTGAAATATAAAGTAAGTCTCTCATAATTCACACATTTTTATTTTACAGTAAAATTTCACATTATCTTTTTAAATATATTGTTAACTGTTAAATGTCTTTTTAAATCTTTATTGTAAATTGTCAAGTAACAAAAGTTTCGATAGCCTTTTCTGCCCTACTTTGACATTCATTTGAGTGAAAGTGCTTCTAGAACAACAACAACAACAACAAAAACAAACAAACAAACAAACAAAAAAATTGTAGGTCTTAATTTTGGCCATGGAGAATTGATTGGATGGCTGTGGTTTGCTACTGCTGTGATGTCATGTCAGTGACAGATAGTCCCTCCCTCGCGCCACTAAACACGTCATCAGAGAAGAAATGAGCTACAAGAGGGAGGGGAATTGTTTTGATTAAAGAAAACGAGGCCACATGAATTTAAAAAAGAATGAAGTGCATGGATAAATCATTTATGATAAATAATGCAATATTCCATAAAAAATAAGAATTGTGCATTTTGATTTCATAGTGACTTTAACCCTTTAATAATGTAACATGCAACATATACCCATGAGAACATCCCGTACCAACATCCCCTGTCTCTCTTCACCCCACCCAATGTACAAGACTGGCAGGAGCGATGGCCATTCACAAGTAACGAGGGAAAGAGGCTTTGGGAAACAATCAACCCCCCGCCAGCTCCGAGCGAGCATTCGTTACTGATGGGAGTAGTGAACGCTACAGTAACCCACGCCAGAAACGATGCTGTAGACGCGTTCGATCCACAGAATGCCAGTTGATCTACAGATGTGGGTGGAGTGGTCGGTGTGTTAATTTGTCTGATCGAAGCATTAGAGTTGAGTAACTTTTGAGAATGCGCGTCTGTTTACGTTGAGCTGGGAAATGGGCGCACTTACGAAGTGAATGTCAATGGAGAATGTTCACGGTCCTTGTTGGCGTCGAGGTATGGATGCGTTCCTGCTCTACCTTCTTCTGCTATTTGGAAATGCGAATGGATCAAATTATGGCTACGTGGAATGGTCTGAGAGCGATAAAGATCATGAAATCAAGGCTAAATATCCAATTTACAGCACCGAGGAGACGATGCACCAGCAGCCGACCATCTCCAACCCCTCTAGCACCGAGCGAGCGGCGGTGGCGCATAAGCTCGAGGAGGATCTGCCGCGCGTGGTCACCGCTTTCCTGCACACGGGGGACTCATCAACCCTGGAGCATGTCAGCTGTTCACGGCGGTATGAGCTGAGCAGTCTCCGCGGTGGAGCTCACGCCGCCTCGCACTCCTCCCTCCACGGCGTCCTCGACACCATGGCGCACGCCACCAACTTCCTAAATATGCTCCTGCAGTCCAACACCTCCAGGGAGCAGCATCTGAGGAGGGATATCCAGTGGTACCACGCGCTGGTGACGAGTATGTTGGAAGGGAATCCTAAAATCCACCGTGCAGTGGTCACATTTCACACGGAGTCTCCCGAGGCGCCTGGTCCGCAGGTGTTTCTCCAGGCGACCAGAGGCCAGGAGCGCATAGTGCTTCAAGATCTGTCCACCACCGCGCGCCATCGCCTTAAAAACAGGACGTCTGAGTCCGACTGGTACAACGAGTTTCGGGACCGAAAGAGACCCCAGCGGCTGGCCAAAAGGCGAGGCTTTCCAGTAGCCCAGGCTGGATATTTTCTGGACAGAAGTCATGTCAAGTGGTCTGCGCCCTACCTAGAGTGCAAGCACGGCAGTTTTGTGCCGCACTGGCTTTTAACTCTCTCCGCGGGTTTCTATGGCTTGAATAACACGGCGCCAGAGTTTAGGTAAGACACTGTTATTTATGTTGGTTTGAGAAAGCCAACATAGGCTACTATTCTTTGATTTGAACTTTATTATAGTATTATTATTAATTATTAATTAAACTGTCGGACTCTATAACTCCTAGCTTTAAAGCTACAACCACCAGGGTTTCTGTCTGTCTGTCTGTCTGTCTGTCTGTCTGCCTGTCTATCTGTTTGTATGTCTGACTGCCTTCAAAACTACTATATTAAAACTACAAAACATTCAAAACGGCCTGGTCAGGTTTTCTCAAGCCAACATCAAAGTTTGTCTTGACAAACTTTTTAAATTGTAGCAGTAATACATCAACACAGACTGAACAATGAATTAAAGTTTGTAACCCCACAAACTCCAACTTCATGTTTATTTAAAACGAGTTTTGTTAACACTTTAGAATACTGTTCTGTCATTAATGAATAACTACACAGGAACAAGTGAGTAATGCAGTATTAACACTAGTAACTACTATTAACTAACAGTAAACTCTGATTAATGAATTAGTAAGTAATAGCCCTCAGTTGAATGAGGTAGTTCACTATTAGCTAAACAGTAACGTTTTTTCATACCTCACAGAGGACTTAGGAACTACTATATAGAGTTATAATTAACATGAATAATACATAATTCATTAAGTAAAGTGACGGTAATGGTAACCCACTAGTAATGACTCAAGTGTTACTACATCCTTCAGAAGGAACTACTAATTATTTGGATCAGTATTCTAAAGCGAATAGCATGATAACTCTCTTGACTGAAGTCATTGTAAACTTTTGATGTTTTTGTAAGGTTTTGGATAGTAGTTATTGATTAGCTAATAGTGAACTACCTCATTCAGCTGAGCACTATTAGGCCCTACTTACTAATTCATTAATCAGAGTTCCTTGTTAGTTAATAGTAGTAACTATAATGGTAATATTGCATTACTCATATGGTCCTGTGTAGTTATTCATTAATTATGGAACAGTATTCTAAAGTGTTACCCACGTTTTTAGTTTGAGCAAATACATTATATATATATATATATATATATATATATATATATATATATATATATATATATATATATATATATATATATATATAATAACTTTGCTTATGTTTAATATGTGGTAAATCAGTTGTTCACCCACACTTGATATGTAGGAGAGAACTGGGCTAATTGTGAATATTTCACTGAATTGGCTTATTAAGAAACTTTCTGTTGGTACATAACTTGGCTACAAAAACTAGAAAAAACTCATGTGTTGACCTGTTATGTGCGTGCCACAATGGCAATACCATGAATTAGTCAAAAATGCTAACTCAAAAAAAAAAATTTGGGTTTAATTTCAATTTAATTATTCAAATAATCCTACAATTAATGCTTCTTGTTTAGTCGTGTGATTTACATAACAATAACTACCTATAATGTTTCTTTACATGCGATGTTCTAAATTGGCAGTCCAGAAGTGATACTGATTTCAGCCAGAGCACTATCATAGTGGTTGCTTTATTATTAAAGCAATTGAAATGGTTGTTAGCAGGTCCTCAATGCAAACACAAGCTCAACATTTCACCACAATGCATAACCCCAAAACCACTAAAATAACAGAAACTTTTAAATACCAACATAATAGAACATTAAATATTAACAAGTCTCTCCATTTTCTCATCTTGCTAAAAATTCATAAAATTCAACTTACCAATTCATCCCCTTTGCAAAGCATGATGGGAAGTGAAAGTCCTGTTTAATTGGGTTACTTGACTGAAACGTTGTTTCAAAATGAAAAGAGTAACCGTTTCAAGTCAATTTAACATGAAGCAATCACATTTAAACCAGAAACCTGAAACAAAACGAATTGTTTAAATGAAGTGAACAATATATATATATATATATATATATATATATATATATATATATATATATATATATATATATATATATATATATATATATATATTTTTAAATAAATATCAAAATTTACTAATATATAACCATATCTTGTTACAAGTATTTGGACACTAGGCCTGGTTTCATTAGGATTCATACATTTGTATTAGTCTACAAATTTAACCCTTTCATGCATGAATTATGGAAAACATTATCTAGATTTTTTAAGATTCTTTTATTACTTTAATATGATACTAAAATAGAAATCCATTTTCATTTTTACAAAATTCAGTTTTATAAAAAAATATTTACCTGTCCACGTATGTGGACACCCATGCAACAAAGGCGTAAAATGGGACAAAAAGCCACAGATGACAATATGGAATATTGTGTTTTTATTATGTCATGTTATGCTATGTATATCAGCTCAGTTATTAAAAACATTAATATTAAAATATAACAACGATAAAACACATATTGTAGGAACTATAACGGTAGTTACATATATGCAGAAAAATAGTAGCAATGTGGACTGGGCTTTTCTGGCACATACTCCTCATCAATGCTGTTACTGTCACTTCCACTGTCCTCTGGGATATTCTCTCTTATTCTGTACTGAGTGCTTGACCTATGCTATCCCTGTTTGGAAGGCAAAATGCTAATTTGTCTCGGTATGTATGTGTAAAGTTGCCATTTAATGCCAGAATATGTAATTTTGAATGGTTATTTATGTTGATATATGTTGTTATAAATGTCTGTTTTATTACAATATAAGACAATTCAAAACAAATTTCCAAAAATAGAACAGATATACTAGCAGGTTACAGAAATCAGACTTTATGCACTCTGTCTCCACTGTTGCATGACGTCCACATACGTGGACAGTTAGTTTTTGGTGTATAAAAACTACATTTTACTCTAAATTTTAGTTTATAAAATACTAACATATTCATCATACTGTACATATATATATATATACACTCACCTAAAGGATTATTAGGAACGCCTGTTCAATTTCTCATTAATGTAATTATCTAATCAACCAATCACATGGCAGTTGCTTCAATGCATTTAGGGGTGTGGTCCTGGTCAAGACAATCTCCAAACTGAATGTCAGAATGGGAAAGAAAGGTGATTTAAGCAATTTTGAGTGTGGCATGGTTGTTGGTGCCAGACAGGCCAGTCTGAGTATTTCACAATCTGCTCAGTTACTGGGATTTTCACGCACAACCATTTCTAGGGTTTACAAAGAATGGTGTGAAAAGGGAAAAACATCCAGTATGCAGCAGTCCTGTGGGCAAAAATGCCTTGTTGATGCTAGAGGTCAGAGGAGAATGGGCCGACTGATTCAAGCTGATAGAAGAGCAACTTTGACTGAAATAACCACTCGTTACAACCGAGGTATGCAGCAAAGCATTTGTGAAGCCACAACACGCACAACCTTGAGGCGGATGGGCTACAACAGCAGAAGACCCCACGGGTACCACTCATCTCCACTACAAATAGGAAAAAGAGGCTACAATTTGCACGAGCTCACCAAAATTGGACAGTTGAAGACTGGAAAAATGTTGCCTGGTCTGATGAGTCTTGATTTCTGTTGAGACATTCAGATGGTAGAGTCAGAATTGGGCGTAAACAGAATGAGAACATGGATCCATCATGCCTTGTTACCACTGTGCAGGCTGGTGGTGGTGGTGTAATGGTGTGGGGGATGTTTTCTTGGCACACTTTAGGCCTCTTAGTGCCAATTGGACATCATTTAAATGCCACGGCCTACCTGAGCATTGTTTCTGACCATGTCCATCCCTTTATGACCACCATGCACCCATTCTCTGATGGCTACTTCCAGCAGGATAATGCACCATGTCACAAAGCTTGAATCATTTCAAATTGGTTTCTTGAACATGACAATGAGTTCACTGTACTAAAATGGCCCCCACAGTCACCAGATCTCAACCCAATAGAGCATTTTTGGGATGTGGTGGAATGGGAGCTTCGTGCCCAGGATGTGCATCCCACAAATCTCCATCAACTGCAAGATGCTATCCTATCAATATGGGCCAACATTTCTAAAGAATGCTTTCAGCACCTTGTTGAATCAATGCCACACAGATTTAAGGCAGTTCTGAAGGCGAAAGGGGGTCAAACACAGTATTAGTATGGTGTTCCTAATAATCCTTTAACGGCATTCTTTAGAAATGTTGGCCCATATTGATAGGACAGCATCTTGCAGTTGATGGAGATTTGTGGGATGCACATCCAGGGCACGAAGCTCCCGTTCCACCACATCCCAAAGATTCCATTTCAGTGGAATTTTAGGCCATTTTAGTACCGTGAACTCATTGTCATGTTCAAGAAACCAATTTGAAATGATTCAAGCTTTGTGACATGGTGCATTATCCTGCTGGAAGTAGCCATCAGAGAATGGGTACATGGTGATCATAAAGGGATGGACATGGTCAGAAACAATGCTCAGGTAGGCCGTGGCATTTAAATGATGTCCAATTGGCACTAAGGGGCCTAAAGTGTGCCAAGAAAACATCCCCCACACCATTACACCACCACCACCAGCCTGCACAGTGGTAACAAGGCATGATGGATCCATGTTCTCATTCTGTTTACGCCAAATTGTGACTCTACCATCTGAATGTCTCAACAGAAATCAAGACTCATCAGACCAGGCAACATTTTTCCAGTCATCAACTGTCCAATTTTGGTGAGCTTGTGCAAATTGTAGCCTCTTTTTCCAATTTGTAGTGGAGATGAGTGGTACCCGGTGGGGTCTTCTGCTGTTGTAGCCCATCCGCCTCAAGGTTGTGCGTGTTGTGGCTTCACAAGTGCTTTGCTGCATACCTCGGTTGTAACGAGTGGTTATTTCAGTCAAAGTTGCTCTTCTATCAGCTTGAATCAGTCGACCCATTCTCCTCTGACCTCTAACATCAACAAGGCATTTTCGCCCACAGGACTGCCGCATACTAGATGTTTTTCCCTTTTCACACCATTCTTTGTAAACCCTAGAAATGGTTGTGTGTGAAAATCCCAGTAACTGAGCAGATTGTGAAATACTCAGACCGGCCCGTCTGGCACCAACAACCATGCCATGCTCAAAATTGCTTAAATCACCTTTCTTTCTCATTCTGACATTCAGTTTGGAGTTCAGGAGATTGTCTTGACCAGGAGCACACCCCTAAATGCATTGAAGCAACTGCCATGTGATTGGTTGATTAGATAATTGCATTAATGAGAAATTGAACAGGTGTTCCTAATAATCCTTTAGGTGAGTGTATTTGGAATACAAGACAGAGCTACTTAAGAAGCTAATATTGCTGTCAATCTACTGACACTGCCCTCAAGTGGTTTGGAGAAAATTACCATGATAAATGAATCCTAAATGGAGTTAAATTAACTGTCCACAAATGTGGACACCATGCATGAAATTAAGTTTGCCCGTCTGCCAAGCGTGCTTCCCATAATGTTTACGCATTAGTCAGTAGGCAAAGAGTAGGCGGTCTTTTGTGGCTGTTTGAACACATTCAACCTCGAGTGTCTGTTGCAGTTTATAAGTTTAACCCTCTGGAGTCTGAGCTGTTTTGGGGCCCTTTAGAAGTTTTGACATGCTCTGACATTTGTGCTTTTTTCAGTTGCTTATAAACATATTACACTCAGGGTGATGGAGGTGGAACTGGCCTACTTTCACCACCTGAGGCCTGCCAGTGAGGAAGTCTTCAATCCAGTGGCAGAGAGAAGAATTCAGGCCGAGATCCAGGAGTTTGGTGGTTAGCTTAATGGGAACTATGGTGTTAAAGGCTGAGCTATAGTCAATAAATAGCAGTCTTACATAGTTCCCACTTTTGCTGTCGATGTGAGTGAGGGAGGAGTGGAGGACATGAGAGATGGCATCTTCAGTCGATCTATTGGGACGATAGGCAAACTGAAGAGGGTCCAAAGTGTCAGGAATGAAGGAGCAAATGGTGTTTTTAATGAGTATCTCAAAGACCTTCATGACGTGAGAGCCACTGGACGATAGTCATTTAGGCAAGAGGGTTTACTGTTCTTAGGGACAGGGATGATAGTGGATTTTTTGAAGGAGGTGGGGACCACAGATGTAGCGAGGGACTCATTAAAGATAGATGTAAACAACCCGGCAAGCTGGTCAGCACAGGACTGCAGAACACGACCTGAAATACCATCCGGCCCGGCAGCTTTCCTGACGTCCACATGCTTGAGTGCCCTCCGAACTTCATCCTCCGAGACAGAGATCTGACGCGTCACTTGGCGGAGTCGCGCTGCCGCGATTACAATCAAAGCGAGCGTAGAAAGAGTTTAACTCGTTCACAAGCAACGGATCAGCTCTCACCTCTGCAGAGGATTTAGATCCAAAAGCACAGATGGTCCTCAGTCCCTGCCACATGTGCCGGGAGTCGTTGAGTTGGAAATGAGACTCCACTCGATCCTTATAATGGAGCTTTGTGGCTTTAACTGCGCGACAGGTCAACCATGTGTTTGTTGTATGCAGTCACATGTGCAGGACATGGAAATGTCTTTGTCCTCCATGTGTCTTGTGCTTTCACCCTCCTCTGCGCAGTGTCTCCTGCATAAGCAGGATGGATGGTAGAACAGACAGATACCGCTCGTGTGTCCATCCACTTCACAAATATAAGAGGTCCATCCCGAATCCATCTGATGGATCCCCTCAGAGATTTTTTAGAGAGTGAATGAGCTGCATTTCGAGGGCAGTCCTTCCTGTTGTCCCTGTAAGTCCCACATGCACCAAACTTCATGGCAAACAAGACTTTTAGGAGCTTTGGACTTATATAAAAATTGTCCATGTACACATGGTACCCAGAACCCAAAAATGTATGGTCCAAAAGAGGTTACAGCATCATATGACAGTCCATAGCCTGTGGGAAAATTGTTCTTTCCTTTGTACACAGAAAAGTCCACAGTGTATCCATTCGAAGAGTCTGCAAGAACAAACAACTTTTGTTCCCCACTTGGTTGGCTTGGCTTTCATGTACTGTGTGTCGTTCCAGTGTTTGCTTTGCGTGCCACCATTCTCTCATCCCCAGCTAAATTTTTTTTACAATATATATTATATATATAACGTCACATGTTAACTTTTTCTGTCAGAATTTAGAATTCTGACTTTATATCACGCATATCTGTATAGGCATAATGCAGTATTTTAGAGTATTTCTATTTTACTGTAGACTAAGTATATTTGAAAAAAAGCTACAATAGGCATAAGGCAGTATTTTATTACAAGAAAGCATAATGCATATTATCAGAAAAATAATAATACTAAACAACTCAGAACTTATATCCTCAGCAGGATCGATTCGCTCTTCATAATGCGCTCATTCGTCGTCTGAGTTGCAATCTTCCTCAGAGGAAAAGGTGAATTCTTCCTCGCTGTCCTGAATCATCTGAAGGGCCTCTTCACCGGAGTAGCGTGCCATCCTCAAAACGCGATGAACATTCAGTGAATCTGATGTAAAAACTTCACGTTTTTATGGAATTGACCGGGAGGCGTGTGGGATGCAAATGAATCACCCAAACAATTTACCATATGAATGGATCCGGGGGCGTGGCGATCTCCACTCATTAGAGATAATGAAGTGAGATGGGAAAGACTGTACCTCTCCTTGGTTTCAAACGGATTACATAAACTGAGAATATATTTTTTTTTATTTGACTTAACTCATTTAAATGTAGACATTCTAAGCATTATGTAGACATATTTCTCATGCCTGTGTGACACATTTTCGCTGAGTTTCGGTTCATTTTCAAACGCATTTCTGAATGAACTTCACGGGCTGAGAGATCACAGAACGTGCATCATGTTTGTTTTCTTTATTTTGCAAAAAGCACAACTTTTGTTTTTGTTGTGAGTGTACACAAAAAAAATAATAGAAACTTAACAGATTATAATGATGTATAACACTTGCCTGAATGATAAAAAACGACAGAGTTATTTGAGTCTGCTTGGCACTGATAAGAAAAAAAGTGAGTCTATCGCGCGGATGTGATAGCCGACTCCAGAACAATGTTTAAGAACAGATTTTACCAATTAATTTTTTTTCTCCCATCAACAAGCTTTATATGGTCAAAACCATCAGGCGGAGTGCAACCAAGAAACACACAGACTGTAATAAACACTGAAAGTTTGGAAATATATTATGTATTACAGTGAATCAACAGATTTACTCGGTTTAATGCATTTATAATCACTCACTTATTAGCACTCTCAAGCATCATTCCAGCTTGTTCAGTTCCAGCTCATCAGTCTCTTCGGGTGATTTGGATGTGAGAGAAAACACTCCGACAAAACATGGAAAGGCTCAAACTCCTATATTCACTGTGAAACACCCGTTCAGCACCATTATGCTATTGCTTCAAATGGACCAGCCCAATGCATTGTGTATTACAGTACAAAACCGAAATAGCCTACATAAATACAGTAGATTAGTGTTGAAAACAGTATTTCTACAGTAAGCCCTACATCATTGTTTTAATAGAAAACAGTATGTTACTAGTAGAGCCTGACCGATAAAGGATTTTTAAGGCCGATGCCGATACATATATTTGGTGATTTAAAAATCTGATATTCCGATATATCGGCCGTTATACATAAAAAACAAACAAACAAAAAGAAAAACAGAAAGGCATAACAAAACTTAAACCGATTTCCCTTACATTAGTTATTTGTAGTTATTCATGATCCTCAGCCTCTCTAAAATAATGATAATGCAATTTAAAAATAAACGTGTTTGTTTTATTGTCACAACAGAACAGAGGAACATACAAATATATTAAAGTTCTGATAAATAAAATATATAAAAATACAAACTTAAGATATGAAACTTAAAGTCCTTTGGACGAAAAATACAATAACAAAAAAATCAAAGTTACCAGTATTAATTACAATGTCAACTTGCTTATCCCTTTACATGCACTCTTTTAATTCTACAACAAACAATTTTCAATCATCATTTGCTGCCTGCCTTCTAAAATCTACTCCTTAGTGATGCAGTAAATCCATTATGTGACTCGGTAATGCTGAGTCTGAACGAAGTCAGCAACGCACTTTCGTTCACTCCTCACGTGCCTAACTTACAATTTACAGTGCAGGGACTGGAACTACAAATATACTAGTCATAAATAATCATTACTTTATTTAGGCAGAATAAGTTCGTTGTGATTTTGTTAGCGGTCTTCCACTGATAGCCATGGCATTAGCTAGCTTTGTGGTTAGCTAAAGTCTATGATAAGCCATAATTAAGAAATGGACAACGTCAGACTGCAAAATATTGTAAAATATACTTTTTCAAAATAATGGGCAGGGGAGAGATGATACGTCTCATGCTGTCAAACTGTCACGCTATTAAAGAAATACATCTTATTCAGTTACTTTGTCCGAGTTAAAGTGATAGTCCGTCAATACTGTAACAACCTAACGTAATTACTAGCTAATTCCGTTTCACTCTTGGCTTACAGTGAAACTGGACTTGGTAGTCACGAATTTTGTCATGCTTATCTGAGTGAAAAGATCTGATGGGGATGTTCCTTTAACTGTTATTCAAGCAATGTATGTCTCGTGACAGTTGCCAACGTACCATGCACTTCACGGATGATCTCAGTAGTGAATGTGCAGCCAGCATGACTCTGGCTGGATCAGCTGGTGTTGCCAACTGGCACGTTGTAGAGTACCCTCTGGTGGGCAAACTATGAAACGGCAACATTCATAATGTGGTTGAGCGGTGTTTCGTCCGTTTTTATAATTTAAAAAAAAATAATTCATTTATCGGCCATCATAAATGCCGATACCAATAGTGTGGAAAATGCCTAATATCGGCCCGCCAAAATTTTTTTACAGCATTTTTTTTTTTACAGTGTGGGAAGTATGACGTAAGAGGGAATCCGTAATTGAATCAAACATCTAAAAAATAAAGCAAGACAACAGAATGCAAAAATAGCAAAGTATTCATCAAATGCCATGCTAATTATCTACATATGACAATTGCCCCTTTCACACAGCAATACCTGTAAATTGCTGTAAAATTACCAGAATGACTTTACCGGTAAATACACAATATGCTGTTCACACAAGCAAGGACGTTCTCGTTTTTTACCGGTAAGAGACCATTCACATATCAGCAGCAAAATACCGATAAATTCTGTGATGTCAGTCATCGGAAAATATCTTTAAACGCTGCACCATTGTCTTCATCCACCCGCATAAGAAGCGTGTCAGTTTCACTATCTGTTCAATTTGACAACTGTCTGAGTGACAGGCATAAAAGATGATCAAACAGATTGCGTGTTTGCTCTTAAAAACACGACACTCGCGTATCCAACTGCAGAGCCACAGCGCTGATGAATGGAAAAGAAGGCTGTGTCTTGAGCGCGACACGTTGAAAAAGCTGCAAGACACAGCGCAATGGTCAAAGATGATGATTTAGCACATATTTTAATAGAAAAACTATTAAAAACCTTACTGTAAACAGCGTGGAGTAATCATGTCATCTTCATAAGTCTTTATAATTGGCCCAAAGCAGACTTCTCACGTCAGCGCGTTCTGATTCCATATGTGAATATACCGGTAATCTTTATTCCACGTTCACACAGAGCACATTACCGGTAATTTACTGGTAATGCTACAACCTCCCTTACTGGTAAATTGCGGGAATCAATTTACCGGTATTTTTGAAAAGGTCCTCTTCACACATGATCTGTTACCAGTAATTTACCAGTAAAGAATGTGTGAAAGGGGCTAATAATTTGATCTCAAACCATTCAATTAATTAAAAAGTTATTATGACAGGTCTTACTGTTGATCCAATGTGTTTCGAATGATGGATATGCAACAAAGTTACTACATTTTCTGGAAGCAGCCATAACTAGCAAGTTGATTTCTCCAGGGATGTGGTACAATGGTAGTTAAACAGTGAGTTAAAGGTTTAGTTCAGCCAAAAATGAAAATTCTGTCATCATTTACTCACCCTCAAGTTGTTTGCATTTCTAACAAACTTGTATGAATTTCTTTCTTCTGCTGAACACAGTAGGGGAAAAGTAGGGAAAAAATACTATGGAAGTCAATGGGGCCCGTCAAGGGGGCCCATTTCTCTGTCTCTCAGAAAGAAATTCATACATGTTTCGAACAACTTGAGGGTGAGTAAATGATGACAGAATTTTCATTTTCGAGTCAGAATTTGGCGTAAACAGAATGAGAACATGGATCCATCATGCCTTGTTACCACTGTGCAGGCTGCTGGTGGTGGTGTAATGGTGTGGGGGATGTTTTCTTGGCACACTTTAGGCCCCTTAGTGCCAATTGGGCATCGTTTAAATGCCACGGCCTACCTGAGCATTGTTTCTGACCATGTCCATCCCTTTATGACCACCATGTACCCATTCTCTGATGGCTACTTCCAGCAGGATAATGCACCATGTCACAAAGCTCGAATCATTTCAAATTGGTTTCTTGAACATGACAATGAGTTCACTGTACTAAAATGGCCCCCACAGTCACCAGATCTCAACCCAATAGAGCATCTTTGGGATGTGGTGGAACAGGAGCTTCGTGCCCTGGATGTGCATCCCACAAATCTCCATCAACTGCAAGATGCTATCCTATCAATATGGGCCAACATTTCTAAAGAATGCTTTCAGCACCTTGTTGAATCAATGCCACGTAGAATTAAGGCAGTTCTGAAGGCGAAAGGGGGTCAAACACAGTATTAGTATGGTGTTCCTAATAATCCTTTAGGTGAGTGTAGTCTTATAAGTTTAGTATTGTGTTTTTACTGGTCTATTGCATAAATTGGCATGATTCAGTGATGGATATTTCAGGGTAGATCCAGACATGTGGGGTTTATTACTTTATTAATGTAGTGTAGTTTGTCATGTCATTTTTTGATGGATTGTAATCTACAACTATAGCCTGACATTGTCATACTCAATTCTAGACAGAATGAGTCTGATTTTTCATAATCCATTTGACTGTGATTATGAGGCGTTTCAACCGAACCAGGAAAAAAAAATGCCTCTGCACTCAATTGGATAGACCTACAACCAATCAGAGAAACGGAGTAAGTGACGTATGTTGAGCAACGCACAGTAGTAGTGGGAAGTTCGGATAATTTTACAGACTTTGAGTCTCGTTCAGCAAAATGAACAAATCTTTTTTCAAGTCATTTTGTTCATTTCAGCAGAATATAATTAAAATGTCACATGTTAAATTCCCCAACACATCTAGTACTTATGCAAACGTTGATCACATTTGGAATAAAAAATTAATTATAAGCTAATGCAGCCAAGACCAAACTTTAAGAAAGAAATGATTCATTAATTGCTTAGCTGGGTCTTCAGGCTATGCAGTAAGTTAACCTCACCTCCAAATCCGAGTCACTCTTTCTTTTGTCACTTCACATTTAATCACGTCTGTTCCCTGGAAAGATTAGTACAGCTCCCGTGTCTTCGGGTTTGAGTCGTTAGTTCCGTCAGTGCATACAGTCCCGAAAACAGAATTGATTAGTTCACCTCTCGAGTCTTCGGGTTCGAGTCATTCGTGGTGTTATAAAAAGAATTTCAGGATACACGGAGTACTTACCAACACGAGCATAATTTTTGTGATAAATAGTAAAGGTAATGCATATACGAACAAGATCTCCGTTTAGGATTAGAACGAATTCAACCCAAGCGCTCTTTGCTTACGTGGATGATTACGTTACTGTTGATCATCTGTCCATCATCGTATAAAGCCCGCCCTGACAATTTGATTGGTTCGAACAGCTCCTGTTCGGGCATAGTTGCTGCACAACGGATCAAGTCCAGACTGAACTTGAAATGAAACCTTGGATGAAACCAACCTCAAATGTTGTGGGCGGGGCTAAGTTCGGCTGGCATCCAGGCTAATCTACAACAAATGCATGGTAAAATATGTGAGGATTTACAATCAGTCAAGCATCAGGATTTCCAAAATGAAAAAAGCTAAAGTTAATTGGAGGTGTTTAACACATTTGGCTCTCGATGCTGTTATATGTAATAAATAGCTACAGTTTTCACTGAAATGCACAATAGTTGTGTAAATTGTAAGCATAATAGTCTTATTGGGAGCATTGTTAATTGCAGGAGGTGTCACATCAGAGTAGATATTGTTTTGTCATGGATTTTATCTTGTGAAACTCTATGATTACCTTTCTCATTTTTTTCTTGCAGTATGTTTAACATATCCAGTGTATAGCGTTAGTTCTGGCAGGGCACGTTAGTCAAGCTCACATCAGCTGACTGTCAGCTGATCGTGTCTACCTATAGGAATACGATGCCTATCACAGCATGCATATATATATATATATATATATATATATATATATATATATATATATATATATATATATATATATATAAGCTCCTTCAGTATTATCAGCTGCTATTGCGTTTCTCCGAGCTAATTACACTCCTCCATCCCTATCAGACTAAATTCCCGAATTAGATTGTACATTTTAATATTGACATTAATGCTATCTGCAATACATCGTTGCTTCTGTTCTGTTTACCCTAGGGGGGTTTATCACTGCTCTCCCTGCTCTTATCCATGCTAGGCTGCATGGATCCGCAAGGAGTTCTTGCCCAGAACGGAACCATACTGCCAATCTAAAGTATATGCTAATTGTCTATCACTTTGAGGATAGTGATCCTGACAGAACAGTTATTTTTATCCTTGTGTAAGTTATTTAAACTCTTGATCATCAAGACATTGTTATAGAGTTTGAGAAAATTATTGTAAACATTGTTAACATTCCTCAACTTGAAAGAGGAATGTACTGAGCCAGATAATTCTCACATTTCTCTGCCTCTCACTTCTCGGTGACTCTCTCTCTCCTGCTCATGCTCCATTTTCTTCGCCTAAAGATAAGAGAGAGTGCTGGCAGCTCAAGCTATCTGCAGGTGTTTGTTTCACATCTCAGCTGACAGATGGCTTCTGCCTTGTGGGCCTTCACTATTTGAAAATGAAACGGGTAGAAATGAGCAGGAGGAATGATTTGGGGGCTCATGCAAATAACAATCAGTGTCGCTCCCCAGCGGCTCCAGACACCAAATGAAAAGAAAATCAAAGAGGAAAAGGATATTTACTTGAACTCTCAGTCTTCTAATAAAATGGATTTCTGGAGTCAAAGCAATGGGAACATGATGTATCCATTCTTAGGAATGATACCTTTAAGTAAAGCCAACTTAGTCAGTGTGAAGCAGTTTGAGAAGAGCAAGCACTGATGAATCATTCACAATTACATCAGAACATTTTAAATAATTGTATATATATATATATATATATATATATATATATATATATATATATATATATATATATATATATATATATATATATATAATATACCAGTGATATATACCAGTATTGGCGATCAAAGCACAAAATATCGACATCGTGTTAATTTAGGGTGTGGCAATATACTGGTATTAGCGATAACCACGATATTTAAAATGAATAGGACTCTTATGATAACATGACACGTAAATACTCCAGTGTCCCGAGTCCGACTGGAGCCTGTTTTTTTTCCTCCCTCCCTATTACACACTGTTGCAGCCATAAAAGTACAAATCTGATTCCAAAAAAAGTTGGGACACTGTACAAATTGTGAATAAAAACAGAATGCAATGATGTGGAAGTTTCAAATTTCAATATTTTATTCAGAATACAACATAGATGACATATCAAATGTTTAAACTGAGAAAATGTATCATTTTAAGGGAAAAATAAGTTGATTTTAAATTTCATGGCATCAACACATCTCAAAAAAGTTGGGACAAGGCCATGTTTCCCACTGTGTGGCATCCTCTCTTCTTTTTATAACAGTCTGCAAACGTCTGATGACTGAGGAGACTAGTTGCTCAAGTTTAGGAATAGGAATGTTGTCCCATTCTTGTCTAATACAGGCTTCTAGTTGCTCAACTGTCTTAGGTCTTCTTTGTCGCATCTTCCTCTTTATGATGCGCCAAATGTTTTCTATGGGGGAAAGATCTGGACTGCAGGCTTGCCATTTCAGTACCCGGGTCCTTCTTCTATGCAGCCATGATGTTGTAATTGATGCAGTATGTGGTCTGGCATTGTCATGTTAGAAAATGCAAGCTCTTCCCTGAAAGAGACGACGTCTGGATGGGAGCATATGTTGTTCTAGAACTTGGATATACCTTTCAGCATTGATGGTGCCTTTCCAGATGTGTAAGCTGCCCATGCCACACGCACTCATGCAACCCCATACCATCAGAGATGCAGGCTTCTGAACTGAGCGCTGATAACAACTTGGGTTATCCTTGTCCTTTTTACTCCGGATGACATGGCGTCCCAGTTTTCAAAAAAGAACTTCAAATTTTGATTCGTCTGACCACAGAACAGTTTTCCACTTTGCCACAGTCCATTTTAAATGAGCCTTGGCCCAGAGAAAACACCTGCGCTTCTGGATCATGTTTAGATATGGCTTCTTTTTGACCTATAGAGTTTTAGCCGGCAACGGCGAATGGCACGGTGGATTGTGTTCACCGACAATGTTTTCTGGAAGTATTCCTGAGCCCATGTTGTGATTTCATTACAGTAGCATTCCTGTATGTGATGCAGTGCCGTCTAAGGGCCCGAACATCACGGGCATCCAGTATGGTTTTCCGGCCTTGACCCTTACGCACAGAGATTGTTGCAGATTCTCTGAATCTTTGGATGATATTATGCACTGTAGATGATGATAATTTCAAACTCTTTGCAATTTTTCTCTGAGAAACTCCTTTCTGATATTGCTCCACTATTTTTGGCCACAGCATTGGGGGAATTGGTGATCCTCTGCCCATCTTGACTTCTGAGAGACACTGCCACTCTGAGAGGCTCTTTGTATACCCAATCATGTTGCCAATTGACCTAATAAGTTGCAAATTGGTCCTCCAGCTGTTCCTTATATGTACATTTAACCTGTCCCAACTTTTTTGGAATGTGTAGCTCTCATGAAATCCAAAATGAGCCAATATTTGGCATGACATTTCAAAATGTCTCACTTTCAACATTTGATATGTTATCTATATTCTATTGTGAATAAAATATTTTATGAGATTTGTAAATTATTGCATTCCTTTTTTATTCACCATTTGTACAGTGTCCCAACTTTTTTGGAATCAGGTTTCAATCAGGCATAACCTTATTGCCACCTTCCTAATATTGTGTTGGTCCCCCTTTTGCTGCCAAAACAGCCCTGACCCATCGAGGCATGGACTCCGCTAGACCCCTGAAGGTGTGCTGTGGTATCTGGCACCAAGATGTTAGCAGCAGATCCTTTAAGTCCTGTAAGTTGCGAGGTGGGGCCTCCATGGGTCGGACTTGTTTGTTCAGCACATCCCACAGATGCTCGATTGGATTGAGATCTGGGGAATTTGGAGGCCAAGTCAACATCTCAAACTCGTTGTGCTCCTCAAACCATTCCTGAACCATTTTTGCTTTATGGCAGGGTGCATTATCCTGCTGAAAGAGGCCACAGCCATCAGAGAAAACCGTTTCCATGAAAGGGTGTACATGGTCTGCAACAATTCTTAGGTAGGTGGTATGTTTCAAAGTAACATCCACATGGATGGCAGAACCCAAGTGATTCATCAGACCAGGCCACCTTCTTCCATTGCTCCATGGTCCAGTTCTGATGCTCACATGCCCACTGTTGGCGCTTTTCGGTGGTGGGCAGGGGTCAGCATGGGCACCCTGACTGGTCGTGGCTATGCAGCCCCATACGCAACAAACTGTGATGCACTGTGTATTCTGGCACCTTTGTATCAGAACCAGCAATAACTTCTTAAACCTTCACTCACCACGTACATCAATGAGCCTTGGCCGCTCATGACCCTGTCGCCGGTTTGCCACTGTTCCTTCCTTGGACCACTTTTGATAGATACTGACCACTGCAGACCAGGAACATCCCACAAGAGCTGCAGTTTTGGAGATGCTCTGACCCAGTCGTCTAGCCATCACAATTTGGCCCCTGTCAAACTTGCTCAAATCCTTACGCTTGCCCATTTTTTTCTGCTTCTAACACATCAACTTTGAGAACAAAATGTTCACTTGCTGCCTAATATATCCCACCCACTAACAGGTGATGAAGAGATAATCAGTGTTATTCACTTCACCTGTGAGTGTGATAATGTTATGTGATAATGGTCATAACGTTATGCCTGATCATTGTATATAGTACCAGTCAAAAGTTTGGAAACATTACTATTTTTAATGTTTTTGAAAGAAGTCTCTTATGCTCATAAAGCCTGCATTTATTTAATCAAAAATACAGAAAAAAAACTAATATTGTGAAATATTATTATAATTTAAAGTAATAGTTTTCTATTTTAATATACTTTAAATATATTTTATTTCTGTGATGCAAAGCTGAATTTTCATCAGTCATTACTCCAGTCTTCAGTGTCACACAATCCTTCAGAATTCAGTTCTCTTCCACAGCTTATATGGCCAAATACACACATAATTGTCAAAATGCCCACCCGTTTCTAGCAAACACACAACAGCACATGTGTAATTGAACAACAGGAAAGCACAGGTTGAGCAGAGCTCCCCTCCCGCTTCAGGCACTGCAGATCCATTTATTGCCTCTTGGTCCCATTAGCACCAATCAGATCTGTAGTTCACTTTGGTAGGATCCAATTCTGTAAAAGAAAGGGTGGGACAAAAGGGAGAAAGACAGGACCAGCAAAGCAACACATATATACACAATACGTCTCAGGACGTAACATAAGTATTAAAGGTGCCCTAGAATGAAAAATTGAATTAACCTTGGCATAGTTGAATAACAAGAGTTCAGTACATAGACATCACATACCATGAGTCTCAAACGCCATTGCTTCCTCCTTCATATGTAAATCTCGTGAGTGAAAAACACCACAGAAAAATAGACGACTCTCAACATAACACCGACTGTGACTCAACAGTCGGGATCATTAATGTGTACGCCCCCAACATTTGCATATGCCAGCACATGTTCAAGGCCAGGCGGAACTGTGCAGCCGAATCATCGGAAGTTCAGCAGGTATTGTGAATAAAAAAGTGTCAAGCGAGGATAGTGAAAATGACAGATCATGGAAATAAATGTTATGTTCCAGGCTGTGCAGGGGATGTGAGGACTTCTCATACCCTTCCCACAGAACAAAACTGTCAACAGGCATGGTTGATGTTTATCTATAACCGGATACCGCAACAATTTAATTCAAAGTTGTTTGTTTGCTCGGCCCATTTCACCACGGACACTTTTTCTAACTTGGCTGGGATAATATCAAACAGGCTTCGCTCAGTGTCTGATACTGGAGTAGCGGCAATTCAAACTATATTTCCGCAAGCAGTAAGTAATGATTTTATCCACTTATTGACTGTCTAAACAATTTCTGATTAATCTGAAAGTTTCTTAGTGAGACAACATTAACGATAGTATCCCCTGTGTTGTTCAAGAGATTCAAGAGATTCAAGAGTTTTATTTGTCACATACACAGTTATATACAGAATATACAACCGGCAGTGAAATGTAAACAGGTCCGCTCCATGGACAGTGCAAATTCACAGTTAAAAACACAAGGAAGAAATTATAATAGAAATAGGATATAAAAAAAGTACTATCTATATATATATATATATATGTCTATATCTGTAGAATTATAAATAATCAAGTCAAGAGAAAAAAGGTAACAAATAAGGATAAAGTGGAATAAAATAATTGAAGTAGACTTTGCAGTGAGTAAACTGTAGACTTATAAATATGTGGTTAACAAATGTATAAAGAGTATAATGTGCAAACAGGTTTATAACAGGTTGTTACACAGTAACAACGAGAACAGAAAGTGCAGTGCAATGTCAGTGTATCGATGTTTATCCTGGCGTGAAGTCACGTGATGTTAAGTGACTGAGTTCAGGAGTCTGATGGCCTGGGGAAAGAAGCTCCTCCTGAGTCTCTCAGTTTTGGCCATCAGGCTTCGAAGCGCTACCAGATGGTAGCAGCGTGAAATGAGGGTTTGCAGGGTGATTAGAGTCCTTGATGATCTTGGTAGCTCTACCTTTGCAGCGTTTGGTGTAGACGTCCTGCAGAGACGGGAGAGCTGACCCTGAGATACGCTCGGATAAGCGCACTACTCTTTGCAGGGCTTTGCGGTCATGACTGGTGCTGTTCCCATACCACGCTGTGATGCACTGAGTTAAAACACTTTCTATCGCCCCTAAATAGAAAGTTTTCAGGATAGCTGGTGAAACCCTGAATTTCCTCAGCTGGCGCAGGTGGTACAGTCTTTGCCTGGCTTTTTCACCTGTGTCTGAATGTGAGCAGTCCAGGTCAGGTCCTCGGAGATGTTTACTCCCAGGTACTTGAAGCTGCTCACTCTCTCTACTGGTGACCCGCTGATCATGAGGGGGAGTATGTCCGTTGCTGTCTCTTCCTGAAGTCCACAATCAGTTCTTTGGTCTTGCCAACATTCAGAGAGAGAGACAGTTGTCCTGGCACCATGATGTTAGATGCTCCACCTCGTCCAAGTATGCCGTCTCATTGTTGTTGGAAATGAGGCCCAGGACAACAGTATCATCAGCAAATTTGATGATAGAGGTGGAGCTGTGTGTGGACAAACAGTCATGCGTGTAGAGAGAGTAGAGCAGGGGGCTCAGGACACAGCCCTGTGGAGCTCCCACACTCAGGGTGATGGAGGTGGAGGTGGACTGGCCTATTCTCACCACCTGAGGCCTGCCAGTGAGGAAGTCCTCAATCCAGTGGCAGAGAGAAGGATTCAGGCCGAGATCCAGGAGTTTGGAGGTTAGCTTGGTGGGAACTATGGTGTTAAAGGCTGAGCTATAGTCAATAAATAGCAGTCTTACGTAGTTCCCACTTTTGCTGTCGATGTGAGTGAGGAGGAGTGGAGGACATGAGAGATGGCATCTTCAGTCGATCTATTGGGACGATAGGCAAACTGAAGAGGGTCCAAAGTGTCAGGAATGAAGGCGCAAATGGTGTTTTTAATGAGTCTCTCAAAGACCTTCATGACTATAGACGTGAGAGCCACTGGACGATAGTCATTTAGGCAAGAGGGTTTACTGTTCTTAGGGACAGGGATGATGGTGGATTTTTTGAAGGAGGTGGGGACCACAGATGTAGCGAGGACTCATTAAAGATAGATGTAAACAACCCGGCGAGCTGATCAGCACAGGACCGCAGAACACGACCTGAGATACCATCTGGCCCGGCAGCTTTCCTGACGTCCACACGCTTGAGTGCCCTCCGAACTTCATCCTCTGAGACAGAGATCACGTGATTGTTGCTGCTCTGAGTAATTCCCTCTGACGCGCCACTTGGCGGAGTCGCGTTGCCGCGGTTACAGTCAAAGCGAGCATAGAAAGAGTTTAACTCGTTCACGAGCAACGGATCAGCGCTTGCCTCTGCAGAGGATTTAGATCCAAAAGAGCAGATGGACCTCAGACCTTGCCACATGCGCCGCGAGTCGTTGAGTTGGAAATGAGACTCCACTCGGTCTTTATAACGGAGTTTTGCGGCTTTAACTGCTCGTCTGAGAGCATAGCAGGACGATCTGTATTCATTCATATTCCCTGAATGGAGACTGGCGTTGTAAGCAGCAGTGCGTCACGTTCACTGCCGCGTGGATTGAATTGTCCACCCACGGTTTCTGATTTGAGAAGGACGTTATTGTTATTGTTTGCGTGGCTTGCTCTGTAAGCGTGTTGATGAAGCAAAGCGCCACGTCTGTGAACTCGCTTACGTCAGCTGAACTCGCTCGGAACATATCCCAATCCACATCGCCCAGAGCTGCCTGTAGCGCGGTCTCTGAGTGGGGTGACCAACGCTTAACTTCCCGCCTCACCGGGGGTTCCTGGAGGAGCTTTTGTTTGTATTCGGGAGTGAGGAAAATGGCGGCATGATCCGATTTGCCAAGCGCTGGAAGTGACCGCGCTTTATAGGCGTTCTTAAGCGGAGTAGCAGTGATCCAGTGTGTTTGCTCCTCGTGTGGGGCAGGAGACGTGCTGGTGAAAGTTTGGCAGGACTTTCTTTAGGTTTGCTTTGTTAAAATCGCCAGCGACAATGAATGCCGCGTCGGGATGTTGGTTTATGGCGCCGCTGGCAACATCATGAAGGCCAGATAAAGCCAGCGCTGTGTCTGCCTGCGGTGGGATGTAAACGGCGATCGCGACAACCGCAGAAAACTCTCTAGGCAGATAGAATGGGCGGCAGATGATTGTTAAATGTTCCAGATGAGGCGAGCAGGACCGCGAGAGAATGGTGATGTTCCTGGGATCGCACCATTTCTTGTTGATCATGAAACACACTCCACCGCCTTTGGATTTACGGCCTCGGCTGTTCTGTCCATCCGAAAAACAGAGAAGTTCTCCGGCGGCGTCACAGCTGTGTCCGGGACCGCGGGCGTGAGCCATGTTTCAGACAAACAATAGATATTACAGTCTCTCATGTCCCGTTGAAAACTTATCCTGGCTCTAAGATCGTCCATCTTATTATCCAAGGATTGAACATTTGCTAGAAGAATGCTCGGGAGAGGAGGTCTGAATGCCCTTTTCCTCAGTCTGTTACGGATACCAGCGCGTTTCCCACGGTGTTTCTTTGTTCTACGCCGCTGGCTCTGTCCATTGTTCAACTCGCCGTTGCGAAGAATCTCAGATGGCCACAGAGGATCGGCGAAAGTGTCCTGAAACAGTCCAGTGTAGAGGTAACCAATGTCCAAAAGAGTTTTGCTGTCGTAGTAGATCAATGCAGATGATAAGTTTGTAAAAATTGAGAGTAAAAGAAAGTAAAATAGTAAATAAAAGCACAGTCTTCGCGGAGCGACCTGAACGGCGACCGAACACGGCGGCGCCATTTGAGATTGTCTAGATCCAACGCAAGATGCTAGTACAGTAACAACAGGAAACTCCAAGTAGCACACATAACAGTATGACAAATGTCAAATGACAAAGGTTAATATTATTTCCTGCCAGTGTTGTCATAGAAATCTACAAAATACAACAAAATACAAATCTACAAAAAAAACGTTACTCTACTGTACAAACAACATATTACACGCTACCCAGTTCGCTGTTTAGAGTTCGTGATTTAAAGTGAAGAAGCTATCGTTGTAAAATTATACGGTGATACATTACAATAATGAAAATATTTTTACAATGCTAAAAACAAAGTTGTGACTGCTGACATTATGAGTTAACTTGTAAAGTTAATGTTATATGCTAGTTCACATGTAGGCTAGTTCACATGTAGGCTAGTCATAGTAACGTACTGATGTTGCGTTTTGCAGGTTCTTACTGAAAATAAAGACTAAACTTACCACTCTGAAGCTTTCCGAGTGGTATTGGGTTCGATGGGTTCGATTCCCAGGGAAAGCAAGAACTGACAAAATGTAAAAATTACCTTGAATACAATGCAATGTAAGTCGCTTTGGATAAAAGCGTCTGCCAAATGCATAAATGTAAATGTAATGTAAATGTAAATGTAGAAGCATTCATTTCCAATCTCTCCATTGTCATGATGGACAATATAGATGTGTTTCTGTCACTGAAATGAGCCACAGTGAAACAGCCAATCAGAGCAGAACTCTACATTAATATTCATGACCCTTCCAAATAAGGCAAAAACATTCTAGGGACAATTTCTAGGGTTGTAAATGGACCTGTAAAACCATATCTGGACAATTTTAACCCTTAAATAAGTCACATACCCTCTATGTAGATATCAGAGAACAATTTTAATTTTCACCTTTAAATTATATTCAATATGAAACATAGTGCAGTAAAAAGTCAAATATTATGCTTTGTAATGTTGTGAAGTCAAAGTTTTCCAAAGAAGAACACTGATAAAGTACATACAGTATACTTGAAAAATGTACTAGAGTAGAAAGTAAAAATACTTCACTACTGTCCACCTCTGTACAAAAGACAGGTACATTTTTTCATGTGCATGAAATGTATGCATTTGGTAGATACTTTTATCTAAAAAGCATATTATGTTTTACAAGTTCATGTGTTCCTGGGAATCAAACCCACTTCAAAATCAAAGCACCACAGGATACTGTTCAGGCAACAGAAATGTTTCCTACTGTCTCCCGTTGTGCTTCACATACTTTAGGTCTAATCCCTCATGCTGTTGTCAGTCAGGGAATGGAAAGGAGAGGTTCATTTACAGTAATGCATTGATTGTAGAGTTAGTTGAATTAGATGGTGGAGACTGATGTGGTTCTTCACTTAAATCAACAGGGACATGGTAAGTATGTTAGTTTTATGTTACAGTGTGCCTTAATAACAGACACCATAATCTTTGTGATACTGAAAATGTAGCAAAGCTTGTGAGAGAACATTGAGTCAATATGAAACAGCATGGTCCACAGGTCTCAGATAACATGCCTTATGGAACAGTGAAAGAGAAGCCCTTCTAATGGACCTCTATCTGGAGTAAAAGGCAACAATTCTTATTTTCACATAATGAACCAGAGAGCTGCCTTCCCCCTTCTAGTTAGAAAGTGACTTACATCATACAACCAGCAGCATTTGCGAATCAGATTGTTCCCATGCAGAGGTGATAAAACGCTTTTCTTTTTCTAGTTTGAGTGTCGGATTCTGTGTTCAGTCTAATGATAGCTCATCTCATTCCCTGGGGAAGAACATTGAAATGCCCTTGCAAAGTTGCACCCAGCTCATAATGAGATTAGTATTTTTCACCAATGAAAAGTAAAACTGCAGAAACTATTGGATGTATCAAGGTTCCTTTTGCATCTAACAGGCTGTCCATTCGGCATTCTTTCAATGGAATTGCATTAGTTTTACTTTTTTATGAGGAATGTTTTCATACAGTCTGTTCTATGAGCACATGGTTCACATGCACTGTGCAAGAAATTATATGATCAGTAAGTTATGAAAACGTGTTTTTTTAATGTTATCGTTTTTAAATGTCCCCACACAGCAGTTTTTACAGTTAATTATTAATAAATAAATAAGCATACTATATAAAATCCTTTCATTCACAATTATCTAGTAAAATAATAATATACATAAAGTACAGTGTATTAGCTTTTAACACAAATAGACTAAGTATGGATAGTTTTTAACTTTAGATTAATAATAATATTAAGTCTTAATATTCGCATAATTATATTGGTAACACTTTACAATAAGGATCATTAGTTAACATTAGTTATCTACATTAGTTAACATTAACTAATAATGAACTGCACTTATAAAGCATTTATTTATCTTTGTTAATGTTCATTTTAACATTTACTAATACTTTATTAAAATCTTGTTAACATTAGTTAATGCACTGTGAACTAACATGAACATGAACAACTGTATTTTTATTAACTAATGTTAACAAAGATTAACAAATATAGTAACAAATGTATTGCTCATGGTTAGTTCATGTTAGTTAATGCATTAACTAATGTTAACTAATGAAACCTTATTGTAAAGTGTTACCATTATATTTAATTTTTCTAATTTACACAATAATTTGCGCTCATCTATAGCTCTCTTTACACTGCAAATGTTTTACAGAATCCACATTATGTGTTGATTTTCATGCCGACTAAAATTAAGACAATTACTTAGGGCCACAGATTTACTAAACAGGGCAAATTACATTTACATTTATCAGACGCTTTTATCCAAAGCGACTTACATTACATTCAAGGTACACATTTTTTTTTAACATTTTGTCAGTTCTTGCTTTCCCTGGAAATCAAACCCATGACCTTGGCGTTGCTAGCACCACACTCTTATTGTTTGAGCTACAGGAAAGCTGAAGAAACCCTATAAATTAGCATGAGACTGCGATCCAGATCAAGTGCAAAGTTCTGCTGGTGATCTGACAATATACAAATTAAAGAACACAGACGCAGCCATGTCAAACGCAAAATTAGTTAAGACGTGCTTTTTATTGGGCAGTAAATAATGGCACAAACACCAGTAAACTGACTAGCGCAAACCTTGGTAAATCACATTGCATGATTCATTTACTTTCCACCCCTAAATTTTGCATCCACGCCTTTTTGTCCACATTATGAAATAAATGTTTTTCTTCAAAACATATTGGACACCATTATTGACACCCCTAGAATTTTTTATGAGTAAAATATCTCTGAAGTATATTACCATTAATATTTACATTTGTTAGCACACCAGGGTGACTAGGAACATGAAATTGTCTAGCTATGATGTCTTGTTTCACAGGAGTATAAATAAGAGGAAACACAAAGGCCAAATCTCCATTAATCATCCATCACAATGAGTAAAACCAAAGAATATAGTTCTGATGTGCAGCAAAAGATTGTTGAGCTTCACAAAATAGAAAGTGGCTGTAAGAAAATAGCTAAAGCATTGAAAATTCCAATTTCCACCATAAGGGCAATAATCAAGAAGTTCCAATCAACTAAAGATGTTACAAATCTGCCTAAAAGAGGATGTGCATCTATATCGTCCTTATGCACGGTGAGGAGGAGAGTTTGAGTGGACAAACTAAGACTCTCCAAGGATCACAGCTGGAGAATTGCAGAGATTAGTTGCATCTTGGGGTCAGAATCAAACATCAAACAACCCCTACATCACCACATGTTGTTTGGGAGAGTTTCAAGTAAAATCCTCCTCACTCATCCAAAAACAAACTCCAGTATATTCAGTTATCAGACACGAAGGACCTGGTTCTGTGGTCAGATGAAACAATAAAACTAAACCCCATCAGATGGCTTTGGTGCAAACAGGGATAAAAAGTACCATGGTTAAATAACCGCTGGATCTTTAATGTTGTGTGCCTATTTTTTTTTTGCTGGAGGTCCTGGACATCTTGTTCATATACATGGTATTATGGATTCTAGCAAATACCAACAGATAGAAAAAATCAAAACCTGACCGCTTCTGCTAAAAATCTTGAGCTGTGGTTAGATCTTCCATTAGGACAATCATCCAAAACAAACATCAAAATCAACACAAAAATGTGTCACTCATCACAAAATGAAGCTTCTGCCATGACCGTCCCAGTTCCCTGACCTGAACCCTATAGAAAATGAGTGGGGTGAACTGAAGAGAAGAAGCACCAACATGGAGCTGTGAATCTGAAGGATCTGGAGAGATTCTGTATGAAGGAATGGTCTCTGACCTCTTGTCAGGTGTTCTTCAAACTCAGACATAGGAAGGAGGTTACAAAAAGTATTTAAAAAAAGGGTGCCAATAATTGTGGCCAACGTGTTTTGGAGAAAAGCATTTATTTCATAATGTGATTTACCCCCACTTGCAATTATTTTACTTCAATGAAAGGTTAGATTTTTGTAAATGTTTTGAATGAAAGATCAAAAGGATATACAATACAGATTTATTTTTACAGCCATCTTTGTTCATATTTACCAGGGGTGCCAATAATTCTGACCACAACTGTATACCTTAAACTTATGATATTAAACTATCACTGTCTTTGCGACCACTGCTAACTCTCTCATTTTTGTGACTCTCTCTCTCTCTCTCTCTGTGTGAGTGTATGCTGGGAGTGAGAAGGTGCGTGTGTGAGAGCGCTTCTTTGTCGTACGCTATTTTTTATTTTTATGTTTATTTCCCCCCCTTTTTTTCTTTTCTTCTTTTTTTTGACTTTGTAGTGTATTGTTCTTAAAGATTAATATAAGGTTGTAGTTAATGTGTGCCGTGCTTTTGCACGGGTCACCTGGCGTCAGGTATGGCGTCCACAGGTGGAAAGACGCCATTATCTCTCCGCCATGGGTTCAGATGTGTGACAGAGGCGACTGCTACGATTGAGGATGTTTTATTAGCAGTTGGTGAAAAGATAGGCTATGAAAATATAGTTTCGGCTTCACAAATTAATAAAGCTGTAGTTGTATTTCTTAAAACGGAAGTTTTGGTCAATGAGGTTATTGAAAACGGGCTGTGGGTGAAAGGAATTTTCGTCAACACTTCCCCGCTGTTTGCTCCGGCAACTAAAGTAATCATTTCAAACATCCCTCCGTTCATTGGAAACGAAGTAATTGTAAGAGAACTTGCGAGATTCGGAAAGGTAGCAAGTGAGGTTAAAACGATTTCTTTAGGGTGTAAAAATCCTGCCCTCAAACATGTCATGTCTTTTAGGAGACAAGTGTTTATGTTTCTCAATTACGCGGATAAACTACTGAACGTGTCGTTTCGAGTGAATGATGGCGACAGCTCATACATGATCTTCGCGAGTACGGAGAGTTTGCGATGTTTTGAATGTGGGGAGTACGGACACAAAAAACTCTCGTGCCCTAAAAAGAAAACTTCGGAAGAATTCAGGATTAGTAATGAGAAGGATGTGGAAGTGAAGCAGAAACCAGGAGAGGAAGGGTCGTGTTTGGATGGAGATCCTGTGGCTGAGGCGAGTAGCAATGGATCGGAGGTGAGTGAGAACATGGCGATTAATTTGAATCAAAATGGTAATAAAAAGGTTAGTTGTAGTAGTGAAAATGATACTGGAGTTGCAGAAGAGCATTGTACAGTTCCTCATGGAGGCCTTTGTGTCAGTGCTGTGGAGTGTGTGAGCAGGGAGGAGGAGGAGGAGGAGGAGGAGGATGTTGGTTCTGAGATTATGACACAGAGTCAGGATGATGAGAGTCTGTCGGATATTTTAGATCTATGCGAAGCCGATGATTTGTATTCTGTAGAGCAGATAAATGCTTTTTTGGATGAGACTAAAGGGAGAAGGATAGATATCGGAGATTTTTTCCCTGACAAGGAAAAGTTTGTTGCTTCTGTAGTGTGGGCACGAAAAACCTATAATAATACTGTGTTATCACAACAGAAACGGTACAGACTTAAAAAGTATATAACAACGATCAGGCAGGATAAAAATAGTGTGAAGAAAAGCTAAATAAATATTATGGCTTTATACATCTCTTCTGCTGTTCTTTCTACTTTCTCTTTCTCATGGAGTATCTTAGGATGGGCTCTCTAAATGTGAATGGTTTGAGAGATAATAAAAAGCAGGTTTTGGTATCTGAGTATTTTAATGTTAAGAACATTGTAGTAGGTTTTCTCCAAGAAACCCACAGTGATATAAGTAATGAGTGTGAATTGGGATTGTGGTGGAAGGGAGAATGTGTTTTAAGTCACGGATCTAACGTTAGCGCAGGAGTCGCCATCTTATTTAATCCCATGTTAAAAGTAAAAATCCTGTCCAGATATGATGTAGAGCCTGGAAGATTACTTTTAGTTAGAGCTGAAATATGTAATTTTAATTTTCTTTTCGTTAACATGCATGCCCCTAATAGTGGACCAGAAAGAGTTCTTCTGTTTGAGAAGTTGGGTCGTGTTTTAAAAGCTCTTCATTCAGGAGATGTGATCATAATGGCCGGAGACTGGAACTGTACTTTGAATTTTAATATGGATAGAAATGCTGAGGAACCTCACCATAAATCAACACTTGCTTTGTCTAATGCGGTTAAGAGTCTAAATCTTAATGACATTTGGAGAAGTAAAAATCCATTACTCAAACAATATACTTGGGTAAAGATCACAGATGGTAGAGTTCATGCTGCTAGACTGGATAGATTTTATATTCAGGGTGATTCAAGAAATAGAGTGGGTGAGGTTAGTATTACTCCCAATATAATCTCCGATCATAAGATGATATCACTGGATTTTGTTATTTTAAAGGAAAGAAAAATGAGTTTGTGTTGGTATTTTAATAACAAGCTTTTACAAGACCATGTTTTTGTGTAAATTTTAAATTATTTTGGGAAACATGGAAAAACCAAAAGGAAATTATAGTAATATTAAACAATGGTGGGACATTGGAAAAGTGCAAATTAGAGTATTTTGTCAGCAATATTCATCACACTCAAAAAGAGTATTAAGGACCAGGATTCAAGACTTGGAGAACGAAATCTCTGAGATAGAGGAGAAAATGATGGAGAGGAGCGAACTTGATTTGGAAACTCGTCTCTCAGAGAAAAGAATCAGCTAAACTCTTTACTGCACGATAAAGTGAAAGGTGCCCTTGTTAGGGCACGATTTATTCAAAACAAAGACATTGATGGACCCACAAAATTCTTTTTTAATTTAGAACAAAAGTCCAATCATGGAAACTTAATGGTGGGTTTGAGAAGTGATGAAGGTGTCGTTACTTATGACTCCAATGAAATGAGAAAAATTGCTGTTGATTTTTATGCCGATGTCACAGATCCTAAATGTAAAGATTAATTATTTTCATGTTTAAAGAAACTGACTGTTGAGCAAAAGGAGATCATTGACTTACCAATAACATTTGAAGAAATAACAAAAGCTGTAAAAGGCCTTTCGTCAGAGAGAGCTCCAGGATTAGATGGTCTTCCATCTGAGTTTTATAAGTGTTTCTGGCATGTGATTGGAGAGGATTATTTTGAGATGCTTTTAGATTCGATTCAGACTGGGTCTTTACCCCGGAGCTGCAATAGAGCAGTTTTATCCTTGTTGGCTAAAAAAGGCGATTTGTATTGTTTGAAGAACTGGCGACCCGTTGCTTTGATGTGTACAGATTATAAAATATTTTCAAAATGTATTGCTAGCAAATTAAATAATTATATGAGTGTATTGATCATGAAAGAGCAATCATACTGTGTAAAGGGGTGATGTATTAAGGATAATTTATTTTTGATAAGAGATATAATTGATTATGCAATGTTTGATGAAAATGATTTAGGGTTAATATCTCTTGACCAAGAGAAAGCGTTCGACCGCGTTGACCATGATTATTTGTTTGATTTACTTAAGGTTTTTGGTTTTGGAGATGCTTTTATTTCATGGGTTAATTTATTGTATAATGATGCTGAATGTATGGTCAAAGTTGCTGGTGCTTTAAGTGTTCCCATTAAAGTAAAGAGGGGCATTAGACAAGGATGCCCCCTTTCAGGGCAACTCTACAGTCTTGCAATCGAACCTCTGCTGTGCAAATTAAGAGAACAGCTGACCGGCTTACATATTGAGGGGTCAAATCATTTAAATGATGTGAAATTATCTGCCTATGCTGATGATGTAACTGTAATAATTAGGAACAATGACGATATAAAAGTGGTTTTAGAACATATTAAATGTTATGGAGGAGCATCATCAGCAAAAATAAATTGGTCAAAAAGTGAGGCATTATGGTGCGGGTCAGAGAGGTCAAAGGTCCCACAGCTGCCTAATAATGTTCAATGGAAAAAAAAGATGGTTTTAAGTTTTTAGGAGTGTTTTTAGGTTCAGAGACATGCAAGGAGAAAAACTGGGAAGGACTTCTGGAAAAAGTGTGTTTAAGACTATCGAACTGGAAATGGATCATTCCACAACTGTCCTATAGAGGAAGGGTTTTAATAGCCAATAATCTAGTTGCTTCAGCTCTGTGGCATAAAATGGCTGTATTGGATCCCCCTGCTGTCATCATTAAAGACATTCAGAGACGCCTTGTTGACTTTTTTTGGACAGGTCAGCATTGGCTGAAACCTGCTGTACTCTACCTCTTCATGAAGGGGGGCAAGGCCTGATCGACATAGGATGCCAGATTGCTGCTTTTAGACTTCAAGCTGCCCAGAGACTCTTGTATGGAGATGATGTCAGTTGGGCTGATGTGGCTTGTGGTCTTTTGAGGAGAGGAGGACGGCTGGGACTGGACCGACACTTGTTCTTAATGAACTTAAATGATGTGGAATTGATTGAACTAACTCCTTTTTACAAATCAGTTCTAAAATCATGGAGTGTATTGAGAACTGTTCGAGAGCAAGGCATTGTAACTGGACCATGGATTACAGAGGAGCCTCTTCTGTTCAATCCTTTATTTCCTGTGACAATCTTGAACTCCAGTTCAATGCAGACTGCTATGGTGAAAGCCAAGCTTATAAAAATCTCTTATCTTTGGAATAAGAGTGACTGGTTGTCTTCAAAAGATATTGCAGCCAAACTTGGCATTAAATCACTCCGTACTGCAGAAAGATTAAGGACTGAATTTTTATCTGTTATACCACCAACATTCACAGAGTTGATGGAAGAGAAAACAAAACAAGTTTGTGTTAATGAGATGGTTGAGTTTCCAAGGTTAGAGGTGAGGGCAGCTGTGGAGACGTGGCCGGAGGATGAAGGAAAGTTGTTGACTTTTAAAACCCCAGAACTTAATTTGTTCATTGATGCTGGAAAGAAAGCACTGTACTACACTTGTATAAAAGTAATACATTTTGAATCATTAAAATGTATTTTAGACTCTAAATGGCAAGAGGTAGAGGGATTTGACATATCCCCCAAAGCTAGCTGGAGGACATTATATAAACGTCCTATTGATAAGAGAACTGGTGACCTCCAATGGCGGATAATACATGGTATAATAACCACTAATAGACATCGGGCACATATTGATCCAACGGTAAGGGGTGAATATCCTTTTTGTTCAGAGTCCGAAGATGTGTATCATTTATTCTTGCAGTGTGACAGATTGAAGACAATGTTTTTATTGTTGGAGGAATGGAGCACAAATTTGAATTTAAAATTTTCTTTAAGTGGTTTTATTTATGGCCCGAAATATAAGTCTCAAAATAGAGAAATGGATGTGTTAATCAATTTTTTATATGGTCAAGCAAAGCTAGCTGTGTGGCTAACAAGAAAAGCAAAGATGAATGGAAGTGTTTCTACTGATGTTGTTATGACTTTAAGAGGTTTGATATCTGCACGCATTACTGTAGAGTTTGCATATTATAAAATGGTGGGAGATCTTGATAATTTTTAATTTATTTGGTGTTTTAATGATGTTGTATGTTATTTGGAAGATGTTTTTTTACAAATTAATGTATGAGAAAATTTGAGAATGGTTTGAAATTGGTATTTATTTATATATTTATGTATTTTTTTATATATATTTATAAATATAATCCTGTTTAACTTGTAAATTAATGATAATTGTTCAAATAAAGAAAGACTAAAAGTCTCTCTCTCTCTCTCTCTCTCTCTCTCTCTCTCTCTCTCTCTCTCTCTCTCTCTCTCTCTCTCTCTCTCTCTCTCTCTCTCTCTCTCTCTCTCTCTCTCTCTCTCCGTCTGTAGAGGAGTTGTACGTGTAGATGTTAATATACAGGATGTGGACATTGACCAGTGCTCCAACAGTGGCTGGTTTGCAGGAACTCATCGCTGTAACTTGACAAGTATGGAGGTGAGTGTGCAAACTTATCACTAACACGCAGGATGAGAATATAAGCATCACAATAACACTCAAAGGCCTGGTTTCACAGATTAAGCCAGGATTAAGCCTTAGTTCAATTAGGACATTTAAGTAGCTTTTATAAACTTTTCCCTAGAAAAAGATCATTACTGGTGTGCATTTTGAGACAAAACGATGGCACTGGCATATTTTAAGCTATACCAGTGGAAGTTGCTTTCAGTTAAAACAGCCCAATAATACATTTTAGTCTGGGACTAGGATTAAAGGGATAGCTCACCCAAAAAAGCAAAAAAGAAATTGTCATTACTTGCTCACTCTCAAGTTGTTCCAAACCTGTAAGAGTTTCTCTCTTTTGTTGAACACAAACCAAAATATTTTAAAGAATGTTGGTACACTGTCAGAAAAAATGGTATATTGCTGTCACTGGGACGGTATCCTAAGGTACAAAACCGAAAAGGTACTAATATGTACCTCTAAGGTATTAATATGTACCTTTAAGGTACTAATACGCACTCTTAAAGTACTGATATGTACCTTTTAAGGTACTAATATGTACCATTTAGGGGTGAGTAAGGTACAAAGATGTACCTTTTCACTTTTGTACCTTAGGGTGCCGCCCCAGTGACAGCACTGTACCTTTTTTTCTGAGAGTGAAACCACACAGTTGACCTCATCCATTGACTTCCATAGTAGGAAAAAAAATACTATAGAAGTCAATGGCTACCGTCAACCGTCTGGGGGAGAGTAGTAATTGATGACAAAATTTTCATTTTTGGGTGAACTATCCCTTTAAACTGTCTGTGAAACCGGGGGAATATGTTTGGCACTGTACACTGATTTGCATAAATCAGAATTAAAAAAGTAAACAAAAATGAAATGTTTTATTATTATCATCATTATTATTCATTAAACCAATAATTCACAAACATGCAAAATTGTCAGCACAAATCATATCAGTGTAGTCTAGGAGGTCATATTTTGGTGCAGAAAGTAATTTGTACGTAATTTGTACATTAAATCACAGATGAAAAAATTACCTGTGTGTATTGCGTGTTGTGAGCATACAAAACATATTATATATTTGAGCGTTTTATTGGATGTAATGTTTGCATTTAACATTGTTTTTCCCTGCTGTTCGTGACCTTATCAGAACACAACTGCATGTTTAAAGCTTTTTAACATCATATTGTCCCTGATGTAAAACGTCCCGGCATCAATTCTCCGTTCCAATTAATTGGACAGAGTGCGATGATATTTTTGTTTGCTCAAGTGGGATTGCTTTCATGGTTAATTTTTTGCACTGCGAAGGTTCACTTTCCCTCTAGATTGGTTCATTATCTTTGTTTGTATTTTAGATGAATTAAATGGGGGATTTATCACATTCTTGACTCAAGTCTATAGTAATCATTGTTGGAAGTCGCTTTGCGAGAGCTAATTAAACCATCCGAGCTGTTCTGCCTGGGTGCCAGTGAGAGTTTGTGCCGGCTTGGATGTTTCTGGAAGGTGCACTCATACGATAAATCACATCACTGCGTGGGTTTATGTATTATGTCACATGCTGAACTACATGAAGTGGAGTGAAAAACACACAAACAAATCTTGAAGCAAGCATGGCGCTGTTCACAAGGAGATTGCTTTTACAAAACAACTGAATAAAAAAAAAAAAAAAAAAAAAAATAATTATATATATATATATATATATATATATATATATATATATATATATATATATATATATATATATATATATATATATATATATATATATATATATATTCTGTTTGTAACTTATTGCTATATAATATGTAATTTGGTATTAGTCTAATTGTCAAGTATACACTACCGGTCAAAAGTTTGAGAACAGTAAGATTTTTATGTTTTTAAAGAAGTCTCTTCTGCTCACCAAGGCTGCATTTGTTATTAAAAATACAAAGAAACGCTGTAATATTGTGAAATATTATTAAAATGTAAAATAACTGTTTTCTATTTGAATATATTTTAAAATGTAATTTATTCCTGTGATGCAAAGCTGAATTTTGAGCATCACTACTCCAGTCTTCAGTGTCACATGATCCTTCAGAAATCATTCTGTAAATTCATTCTTTCTTTCTTTCTTTCTTTCTTTCTTTCTTTCTTTTCTTTCTTTCTTTCTTTCTTTCTTTCTTTCTTTCTTTCTTTCTTTCTTTCTTTCTTTCTTTCTTTTTCTTTCTTTCTTTCTTTTTTTAAAAAAGTGACTACATAATAGCATTTATTATAACATGAAATATAAACAATTCAACCTTTTCACATAACACACAGTAACATCAAACAAAATAAAAAGTGTTGAAAATGTTAAAGAGCTCAAAACATGAGAAAATACTGTAGTCCATTGCGGTATGCAGTGTACAAGGCTGTTCCCACAGAACATGTTCTCGATCCATTTGCATTTTTTTAGCACATTTTTAATGTGCTAAACGGGTCTCTTTACCAGCTGCCTTGCATCTTGTTGTCATTTCAGCATCTTCTGCCATGAGTTTCATGCTTCTAATGTTACGTCACACATAAAAGAGCATTTTTAACCCTGCGATTTGTTCCATTGCTTTAAAAAAGGTATTGGAATACCAAAGTGCTCCCTACTTGAGGATGCATCGGTCGGTCATCTATATGATGGCATACTGTGTGAACTTGACTGGGTTTGCAAGGCCCAGTTGTTGTCTTGCATAGTGGAGAATTTCCCAGTAAGCTGTGATCCATTATAAATGCAGTATAATGGATTTCAGTGGGCTTACTAAATTATTGACTATGCTCCATGTCTGTGTGGTCACACTCATGGGAAAACCAGAGGAAAAGCAGCAAGGAAAAGCACAGCAGGCTTCACAAGCACAACACTTGCTCCCAAACACAGCAAATGAAGCTAAATTATATTTGAGAGGGTTTCCTATGTTTGAGAAAGAAGAAATACTTGTGTGCCACCATCAGAGAAAGAGGCAAAAGGAAGCATGTGTGTGTGCGCGTGTGTTTGTTGAGAGTCTATTCATAGCCTCATGTCTTCCTAAGACCATGCCTCTTAAAATCTGTCTTGTCATTCAAGTTGAGCAACATCAGCTCGGGGCTTGACAATGTCCCGCAATGACTTTCCTGAGGTGGATTAACCTGAGTAATGTTTTGAGTGGACGTTAGACTCTATTAGTCTCTCTGTTACAGCTAGAGAAAAAAGCTCTGGAGACTTGAGGCAGAAAATGTCCAAGGCCTACACCATATAATCAAGAGCTTTGTCACATGCAGCCAGCATTTTCCTTCCTAGTTTTCCTTTTATACTGCTTCTTCCGCTTCATTAGTTGTAATGGTAATGTTGTGCTATACTGTGGCTCTCATTGGCTGTCTGCAGGAAGCTATTGTTTCTGAGTATAATCAGTGCATATTCTCATGCCTCATTAGTAGTAGATTCTAAAAGACTTTAAAGGGAAAGTTCAACTATTCATGATCAGAAAGTGCCCTTTTATCTGTGGAACACAAAGGGAAATCATTTAATGAATATCCAGATGGGTGAATTCAATACAATGACAGTACCTACTGACTCACTATTGGCTTTTGGCTTGCTCATTTGGGGACAGTTAAATTTCAGCTATATTGCCGATCTGCCCGCATTGACACTGTATGATAATTGAACTGAGCTGGTGACATCACCGTTTTCTCTGTACAGCCGATTCAAATTCTGTTGCATTATTTTCCTGTTAACACTGTGAAGCTGCTTTGAAACAATCAACATTGTAAAAAGCGCTATATAAATAAAGATGACTTGACTTGACTCAATTTAGTGCTTAATACAACGCCCAAGTGTGTCAGCAAAAGTACACGCAGCTAATTGATCACTTTTCCAAGTAGTCTGACAGGTTTCGGTGATAAATAACCAAATATTTAAGCAGTTTTAACAGTAAAATTGTAGTAGCTGCCATTTCTTTTCTTTGGCAGAAAAATATTTTTGCATTTCTGCATCAGTATGAAAATGTGCATTTCTGTAGCATTATACAACATTATAGTATGACGAAATATAAATTTAGCATGTGCCAGAAAAATATGATAAATTATATTATTTTTAATAATTATATATATATATATATATACACTCACCTAAAGGATTATTAGGAACACTATACTAATACTGTGTTTGACCCCCTTTCGCCTTCAGAACTGCCTTAATTCTACGTGGTATTGATTCAACAAGGTGCTGAAAGCATTCTTTAGAAATGTTGGCCCATATTGATAGGATAGCATCTTGCAGTTGATGGAGATTTGTGGGATGCACATCCAGGGCACGAAGCTCCCGTTCCACCACATCCCAAAGATGCTCTATTGGGTTGAGATCTGGTGACTGTGGGGGCCATTTTAGTACAGTGAACTCATTGTCATGTTCAAGAAACCAATTTGAAATGATTCAAGCTTTGTGACATGGTGCATTATCCTGCTGGAAGTAGCCATCAGAGAATGGGTACATGGTGGTCATAAAGGGATGGACATGGTCAGAAACAATGCTCAGGTAGGCCATGGCATTTAAACAATGCCCAATTGGCACTAAGGGGCCTAAAGTGTGCCAAGAAAACATCCCCCACACCATTACACCACCACCACCAGCCTGCACAGTGGTAACAAGGCATGATGGATCCATGTTCTCATTCTGTTTACGCCAAATTCTGACTCTACCATCTGAATGTCTCAACAGAAATCGAGACTCATCAGACCAGGCAACATTTTTCCAGTCTTCAACTGTCCAATTTTGGTGAGCTTGTGCAAATTGTAGCCTCTTTTTCCTATTTGTAGTGGAGATGAGAGGTGCCCGGTGGGGTCTTCTGCTGTTATAGCCCATCCGCCTCAAGGTTGTGCGTGTTGTGGCTTCACAAATGCTTTGCTGCATACCTCGGTTGTAACGAGTGGTTATTTCAGTCAAAGTTGCTCTTCTACCAGCTTGATTCAGTCGGCCCATTCTCCTCTGACCTCTAGCATCAACAAGGCTTTCGCCCACAGGACTGCCGCATACTGGATGTTTTTCCCTTTTCACACCATTCTTTGTAAACCCTAGAAATGGTTGTGCGTGAAAATCCCAGGTACTGAACAGCTTGTGAAATACTCAGACCGGCCCGTCTGGCACCAACAACCATGCCACACTCAAAATTGCTTAAATCACCTTTCTTTCCCATTCTGACATTCAGTTTGGAGTTCAGGAGATTGTCTTGACCAGGACCACACCCCTAAATGCATTGAAGAAACTGCCATGTGATTGGTTGATTAGATAATTCCATTAATGAGAAATTGAACAGGTGTTCCTAATAATCCTTTAGGTGAGTGTATATTTTGTTTAAGCTGCTCCAATGTGTTTTTGTTAGTGGCTTGTAGTGTAGCTAATTTATTGGTAACACTTTACAATAAAGTTCCATTTGTAAACATTAGTTAACTACATTAGTTAACTAATGGGACCTTAGTGTTACCAAATCATCAAAAGAATAGCATGACTAGTTTATCTTAGAAGATTGTAGCTTGGCAAACTACAGTGTAAAGGATTAAAACACTTTCTTTTTTTAAGTCACAGTAACTTATATATTCTTTTATATTCATAAAACATTATTGTACCATGAAACTTAAACAATACAACCTTATCATATAAAATTAAGATCATAAAACATCAAATAAACATGCTCTATACTGTCGTCGTCTTTTCAGCATCTCGTGCCATGAGTGCTGCATTAAGATGTCATGTCACATTAAAAGAGTGTTTTTGAACAGCGTTCTGTTTAATTTAGTTTTGCTCAAGTCAGATTTAATCAAAACGTATTGTGTGTACTATGTATAAGTGTGACTGGCAGAAATGAAAAATGCTTTAACTTTGTATTCATGTTGCTAAGATGAAGATGGATTATGCAATGACCAGTTGATTCTTGAATAATTCAGGAAGCTCTGCATGGATGCACTGTGTAATTCAATTCAATACAATAGCAATTGCAATAGCAAAAAATGTAATTGGCTAAACCCCTGGATATCAAAATGGATGAATTTTCCACAATTCCTCTGTATATAAAAAAGTATTCTGGGTATGTCTGTTGAGAATCTTTAATGCCAAAGCGTCTCAGCCAGGTTAAGGTTGAGCTACTCCAGAAGGCGTATATTTTCTTCTGTTAAGACCATTGTGGTGTTGATTCACTCTCATGCTTTGGAACGTTGTCCTTTTGCATCACACAACTTCTGTTGAGCTACAGATGGCCTTATATTTTCTGGTAAAATGTCCTGCTAAATCATATTTTATCACCAGTTTATGCAGAAATCGAAATCCTTCAACTGAAGTATGTTAGAGCGGTTCTCACCATGGGGCTGGGGCCCACCATAGGAGCACTCAAGATGACTTAAAATTATTTTAAAGTCAAATTAAGCATTAAAAGGAGCTAAAACAACCAAAAATCAAGATGTTTTTAAATTCAATTTGTAATGAATATTTGTTTTGTGTACTTATACACTGTAAAAAAATATTGTTGGTTTAACTTAAAAAAGTAAGTAACCTGGTTGCCTTAAAATGTTGAGTTCATTGAAATAAAAAATTTGAGTTGCAATGCCAATAATTATTCTTAATCTTCTTAAAAAATGAATGAGGAGGAGGGTAGTGAATGACATGCCGGCCGGGTCAGTAAAGACCCGAGGTATGCGTTTAGGGGTTAATCCTTATCCAGCAAATAATGAACAACTGGAAAGTCCTGTAAATTCTTTGGTTAAAAAGAGTGGGAACATTCAGCTCTTAAAAATTCTGGAGTAATGCAATTTAGGTTACAGAATCTATGCCTCAAATATTGTTGTGGACAATGGGAGGCCTTGGAGTCAAAAAGGTTTAGAATTACTGTGTTAGACCACTGATTCTAAAGCAAATGCCTTGCTTACAAACGCTCATAAAAAAGCTATATCATGAGAAGCAGTTAATGGGTAGCTGAGAAACACTGAAACTCATCACAGCAATTCTGGATGAAGTGAACTGAAGGTGAGCTGTCATGCATTCACATACAAATCCAAATATATCCTAATGCAGGCGTGTTATGTCGGCAGGTCTTCAGTGACAGAATGATCTTCTAACTGCTGATGCTGACACTCTGCTCTTCCTGAAGATTTTGAAGCATGTAGTCATATTTTTAAATGTCTCAGGTCGCCCACATTTATCTGCACTGGAAAGCAGCAAGGCTTGCATTATTAAATCATATTCATATAGAACGCATACTCAGAGGGGAACAGCTAATGTACTGAAAAACCTGTTCTGTTGCTATTGAACCACAAGTGTGTATAAATCAACATTCAATCCAAAGTATTGCCCTCTGGTAATTGGCATTAAAGTTTGGGTGAATCGTGTCTTGCATAGCCAGACCTTCAGACTGATGGCAGCTTTCATTGGCCAAGGACCGCCCAAAAGGACGTCTGACAGACTTGTAAAGCAACCAATCACAGTTTGTTTTGTTCAGCGCCAGAATGTAAAATTGATGTTCCCACAATACCAAGCCAGCATGCAATTCATTCAAGAACATTGTGCAAGTTTACTACAACAGTGGCGCAACAATGGTGCTGTGAACTAGGGATGGTCGATATGGATTTAAAAATATATCTAGGGCTGTGCGATATTGAAGAAAAATGCGATATGCAATACCTTGTTAAATAATGTGATATCCGATATGCGATACGATATTGCTTTAAGTGTGTAAAATCTATTTAAATTACCGTATATACCCGAATATAAGATGACCCTGAATATAAGACGACCCCCCCATTTTCCAGACTTATTTTTGGGAAAAAAAGGTGCTCGCCACCTCCGAACATTGCATTTTGTGACTCCAAATTTTTTGGCAGCTTTGCAATTATTAGATGATTCTGCCTCATTCACGACCATAAGTTTAAAGTTGGTGTCATAACTGTTTTGAACGTGTTGGTTTATTTGACCAACTTTTGAAGCTCTTTTCTCAAAATGATCTCTTGACTTCTCCATGGCAGCACTTTACTGTTTATTTAATTCATAACGCTGTCACTAATTACGTAGCCTATCGTGTTGGCGCCCTCTACTGTTTCCCCCTGCTTTCTCCCTTTCCCCCGTGATTTTGTCTATATCGTGAATATAAGACGACCCCCCATTTTTCAGCCTATTTTTAGGACACAAACCTAGTCTTATATTCGGGTATATACGGTATATATAAAAATAAAAATTAAAACTGAGAATGATACCATTTATGTATTTCACATTCTTTCTGGGAAAATAAAGCATTGCTACAACTTCTGAAAGTGACCAGCAGTGTTTTAGAAAAAATTGTCACAAATCTGACAATACAATTTTAACATCAGTGTAAACAAACAAAAAATGCAATGCCAATAATTAAATACCAAAAACTCTTTGCTTGACTTGGTAATTTATAGTTATATCAACCTAAAACTGAACATCAAGAACATCCAGGTAAACAAAGATGCCTGAACTAGGGGTGGGCGATTATTTTTGTTATTTTATCTTTGTTATTAAAAATAAGAACTAAAACCAGTAGTCTTCACATGAATTAAATATACACTGATACATAATAAAGCTACAAAGGTTACTCAGCCAAGAGCACTGAGTGATTTTCTCTTGTTCTCTTGTTGTTTGACAGACAGCGGCAAAAAAAGCATAACCGACTGTGTTTACATGAATACTCGTCAAGACTATACCATTTTGACATAACTGTGTGTGTATTTGACAGTTTGAGTGTGTAACAAGACACGAAACAGAACTGAAGGGATCACACGCTTTCAGAGAGGCGGCTTGTGCGCACGTTTCGGTGTGTGTGTCAGACAGCAGACAGCACGAGACTGCAAGGAGTTGTTTTTCGCGTTTATTGCGTTTAATAACTCTTTTTAACGTCAAGCAAGTCACACAAGTAACAGTCGTGTGCCCAGTCTATTCTCTGCTATATGCGTCGACCCAAAGCATACAATTTTCACAATGTTGAAGTAGCCTATTAAAATCATTCAGATATTGCGTGCCGTTCGATATGCATATCGTGATATGTACATTTGCAGTATTTCGTTAATTTCGATATATTGTGCAGCCCTAAATATATGACAATATTTCTGGTATTCATTGCGATAGCGATATCAATGACGATTAACACCATTCCCCATGTTTTTGGCTACAAGTGAGAGCTGCATGCATTCTTAAGAGCCTCAGAAACACAAACAATGATCTAAAGTAAAACATGCCCATCGTCAAATAGGCTTCTATAATAAACAAATTTCATAAAAGAATACAAAAATTAAAAAACAGCAAAAATCCAAACACCAGCCTTTTCCGAAATGGAAAAGTTGCAGATATACTTTTCGGTCCCACTTTATATTAGGTGGACTTACCTGCTATGTACTTACATCAAAAAACAAGTACAATGGACTTATTGTGTTCATATTGCACACACTTTTGCAGATATTGAGGTGGGATACGGGTAGAGTTAGGGACAGGTGTGGTGGTATGGGTAAGTTTAAGGGTAGGTTAAGTGTAAGGGACGTGTCAACAGTGTAATTATAAATGTAACTACAGAAATTAATTACAGATGTAATTACACGCAGGTAATTTTTAAAATGTAAGTACAATGTAAAAACATGTATGTATACAATAAGTGCATTGTATCAAATGATTAATTTAAATGTTAGTACATAGTAGTTATGGCCACCTAATATAAAGTGGGTCCTACTTTTCGTCTGTAAAAGTGCAGGTAATGTTTAAATAGTGCAACTGTGCTGAAAAACATCACACAATACAAACAACACAGATTATGTATTCATATTCTCATGGAGCAAACAGTGGCAACAATAGTGCAAACAACAAAAGTAATAATCCCAACAATGTCTTCAGATTACAAAGAAATATTGCAAATAATGATTTAATGACAGAACTTAAGTAATTTGAACTAATACTTGGTAATCATGTGCAAATTTGTTTACTGCTTACAATATAAACCGCACTAAGGATTGATGAGCTGCTGGGTTTATGAATATTAATCACGTCTTCTGCTTCACTCGAACTGATTTGCTGAAATCAAAACAGGGACAGTAATAGGTGAAAATTGCTGTTTGCGCATTAGTTTCTTCTTGTTCCAAATGAACGCCGTTATTTTACAGGAAAATACAACAAAAAATATTGTTTACATGTAGCATAGTGTATTCATTGAGATAAACTGAAATAGTGCGCTTTACGGATCGCTTGACAAAAAGCGAATCTCTCAGGCGCTCAGTCCAACTGCCCATCGAGTGAAAATATATGTGTGTACAGGTTCCAGATTGTAGAGTTAGCTCCTCGTTTAGCGATAAACTCCTCCGCAGCTTCTGCCATAGTTGTTTTTGCTCTGCACGTGAGCTGCGAATGGGTCGCGTCATCAACTGGGCTTTATCGTTATTATCACGGGAAGAACATTTTTTATTGTGGGGAGAATTTTTACCGGTATATTGCAAACGATAAGATATCGCCCATCTCTACTGTGAACTTCACATCCTTTTGAAAATCCAGTGTTTAGTTGATCATGATAAGCGCTCTTTGTCACAGTTGTAAACACGTGACAAATGGTCTTGCCATTTGGTACTGTTATTATAAAATACATTTTATTGAATATAGCATAGAACATTTAACACTTGACACACCATTTACTCTGTTAGTAAACCAACGCTAAAATGTATAAATCTAAATGGGAGGTAATTACCTCCAGTAAGACTTGCTCACATTGAATCCTTCATACTGAAATAAAGGTGACAAAACAGTGACTAATTTAACACAAACATTTATCTTGAGACCTGAGAGCCTCACTTCATTATGTTTCGTTCAGCTTCATGGTGCTTCTAGATTATTTATAGAGCCTTGTGAACTTGGTGTGACTTTTTTCCAGGCCTAGTTCACAGTTAAACTTTCTTGAATACAGTAGACTAAAGTTTGTTGGCAAGTCTCCTTTCTACTTGAACCAGTCACAAAATGGCGTCTTGTGCACAACTTTCTTGAACAAAATGTATCATTCTATATGTAAACAGTTTTTAATTCAAGCTTGGCAGTCATTTCAAAGGGCCTTTAGGGAGCAAGCTGCTGTGAGTCCATCAGTTTATATGCCCATGTTGGCTACCGTAATGTTGCCAGAATGCCAGTAAAAATAAATCGCTGCACATATATCGACTGTCATAATAACTCATAAAACTGTCATTTTCACATCTGAAAATGTGATAAATGACTGTGACACCACTGTCACAGATGGTCTATTAACAGAGCCGATTTCCTCAGGAAGTTCCTTGCTCATACTGTGACTGTACTGAACAAATATATATCATCTCTAGTGTCAGTTAAGATTTCAACACTTTAAATGAAGAAAGTAGTACTGGAACTAGGACTTAAAGCTTATATCTTATGATCCAAGGTTAAACATTAACATGAATTGTGTCTTCTGTTACAGTGCTTTTAATAATGAAGTCCAGTTCTAAAAACAAACTCTTTTTTTCCCAGTGTGAACCGATTGCGGGCCATGGATTTGTGCTGGATAAGTACAAGTGCCAATGCAAGAGAGGTTTCTACCACCCAAGCCGAGTGGCGCTCAATGGCTTCTCAAGTAAGTACAAACCTGAACTGGTGAGACTTTAGATTTATTATGACTTGTTTTTGAAGTGAACTGTAGGAACCTTAAACCATCCATACTTTAATATCTTACAGTATTTTGATAATTAATCATACTTATTGATAACAAAAAACTGTTAGATATGAACTGTAGATATGGCTCGGGTTCATCCTTCACTGCAAATCAAAGAGATTATTTGACCTGTTATCCGTCAACAATAAATGTGAACAGAACTAGTCTGGACTGAATTTTTCTTTCTGACAGAAACAGATACACAAACATAGAGTTACTTCCTTCCACCAGATAATTTATGATCTCAAGCTAGGCACGAAAACCCCAAAGACAGAGTTTATTTCTATTTCATGTGGAGAGTCCTAGTCGTTAAGAGCAACGTTCCTCTCACACACACTCACATATTAACTTATGCAGAACTAGCGTCATTGAAATGAGTCTCCACTACTCTTGTTGGCAGTATTGGCTCATTTACATATAGGCAAACGTGGACTAATTACAAAAAGCAGCGGTTCTGTCCAAACACGTGGCAGATGCACGCATTTACCTTAGGCTACTTCATATTTGATAAACCAAGGCTTGTACATATTTTAAAAAGCCTGGGACTCTTTGAAAATCATCCAATCTGAGGTTAGTGAATGTTGTTGTGTTGTCTTGCAGGAGATTGTAAATTGTCCTCTGCAGTTATAGTCTGTATCTGTTATCTGTCATTGTGTGTGTGCTCTGCGGTATCAGATTAATATTGTCCTTTTATATCTGCTTTAACTTGACTTCACTCCCTCAGGAGAAATCACTTCATACAGAACCAGATTAAGAAGGTTCCTCCACCCAAATAGAAGCAAGTGTAGGTCAGCAATAGTGTTCTTCAGCACATTAACACATTAACTCCATTTTTGAATACTTATGGATCAATAAGCCCATAAAGATGATTTGAAATATCTTGATTGTTTCTCCTATACAGCAAGTCTGCTACTTCACTCACATCTACCTAATTCAGAGGAAAAGACCTCTGATCTCACAGACATCTCAACAAAAGCTATACTTCCATCCAAAGTTGCGAATTTAACTTGTGTGCAAAGTTGGAATATCGCATAAAACTTTTGTGAATAAAGCACCGTTTCCATCCAATATGTTCATAAGAACAAAATTGTCACTTTCTGGGAAATTGGCACAAAATATCAGTAATAAAAATGGAAGTTGCTGCAGTCAGGGTTGGTATCAAAGAATTTGTTATGCACATATCTTCTTAATGGATAAGAAAATAATCTGCCTCAAAGTGCGCATACGTTTAGAATGTATGCGCATCTTGCCATTTCCATCCAGTTTTTTTTTTAATGCAATATCCCAAAATTTGCATAAAAACAGGTAGAAGGAAACATAGCTTCTGTTTCAAAATGTGCTTTGGTTTGCCAAGATACCAAAGTCTGCAATCAAAAGTCAATATGAATATAAAGTCGGCATGAAATGAAAATACTCCTTATCTATTTTGAAATGCATGTTATTAATCTTAAAACAATTCATCCATGCATGCATTTTTTTTTTTACCTCGTAATATGTAATCAAAATGTCATAGCTCGATCTTCTGGTTTAAATGACAGACTTCTCTCTGGTGACATATGCCAGATTTCTCCAATCATGTAGTCCGCTTAAACTCGCCCCTTTCTTACAACCAGCTGCAAGCTCGTATTCAGACCTGGCTCCATCCAGTCAACAACCAATGAAATGAAGTTCCTGTCCTACTTTTTTTTTTTTTTTTTTGATAATCCTTTTCTCTCAGATGTATGTCACAATACAGAAGAAAAAACATCTGTCGCTATTTCAGTTTCATCACAATTTTAACTCTCACTAACACAGACCAAAGTATCTGAGCTGTGCTGTCCACGTTCATTTCGTAGCTCTATACTCTTACTTCTGTATGTCAAAAACGCTTTATGTCCCCTGGGTCAAATGAAGTCTCATGTTGGTGACATATGATGAGATTTGCATTAACACAACACGGTTTTGAATGAATCCTTCAGTCATAGTCACACCGTTATATAAAATGACAACACGTTAATCTTTCCCTTGTAAAAGAGTTCACCTTCTTCAACTAGGCAGACAGATAACTCCTTCCACAAGAAAGTTGAACTGAAGCATGGATTTATTAGCACCACCACTTCAAATACAAGTGGAACAGAGTAAAACTGAAATACAGAAAAAGGGAGGAATAAGTTTCTAAAGTCTGCACATTAAATAAATGCAACAGTCGCTTAAGGAATAATGTAACGTCGCATGTAACATCGTACTGAAAATAATCTCTCTAAACATTCAATTTATCCCAAAATAATGTCACCAAATCCAAACATAAGATGAAAACAAGCTTGTTGTAAACACATTAATACTTACAAAGCTTCTATAAATGGTTGCAAAGATGATGAATAGATTGGCGATAGCTGCTTTAACCGTGTGAGTATCAGCATCAACTGAGTGAAAACAAGATGGCTGCTATTAAGGTCAGAGGTTACTCTCTAAGACAATGACTGAATCCGAATTCACTATTCCCTACTTTAGTCCACTAATAGAGTTCACTTGAAGGAGTGAATGAAAACCAGTGCGTGAAGTTGGACAGCTGTTGTGTGTACAAACCCGATTCCAAAAAAGTTGGGACACTGTACAAATTGTGAATAAAAACAGAATGCAATGATGTGGAAGTTTCAACTTTCAATATTTTATTCAGAATACAACATAGATGACATATAAAATTTTTAAACTGAGAAAATGTATCATTTTAAGGGAAAAATAAGTTGATTTTAAATTTCATGGCATCAATACATCTCAAAAAAGTTGGGACAAGGCCATGTTTCCCACTGTGTGGCATCCCCTCTTCTTTTTATAACAGTCTGCAAACGTCTGATGACTGAGGAGACAAGTTGCTCAAGTTTAGGAATAGGAATGTTGTCCCATTCTTGTCTAATACAGGCTTCTAGTTGCTCAACTGTCTTAGGTCTTCTTTGTCGCATCTTCCTCTTTATGATGCGCCAAATGTTTTCTATGGGTGAAAGATCTGGACTGCAGGCTGGCCATTTCAGTCCCCGGATCCTTCTTCTACACAGCCATGATGTTGTAATTGATGCAGTATGTGGTCTGGCATTGTCATGTTGGAAAATGCAAGGTGTTCCCTGAAAGAGGCGACGTCTGGATGGGAGCATGTGTTGTTCTAGAACTTGGATATAGCTTGGATAAGCATTGATGGTGCCTTTCCAGATGTGTAAGCTGCCCATGCCACACGCACTCATGCAACCCCATCCCATCAGAGATGCAGGCTTCTGAACTGAGCGCTGATAACAACTTGGGTTGTCCTTGTCCTCTTTAGTCCGGATGACATGGCATCCCAGTTTTCCAAAAAGAACTTCAAATTTTGATTGGTCTGACCACAGAACAGTTTTCCACTTTGCCACAGTCCATTTTAAATGAGCCTTGGCCCAGAGAAAACACCTGCGCTTCTGGATCATGTTTAGATATGGCTTCTTCTTTGACCTATAGAGTTTTAGCCGCAAACGGCGAATGGCACAGTGGATTGTGTTCATCGTGTTTCTGGAAGTATTCCTGAGCCCATGTTGTGATTTCCATTACAGTAGCATTCCTGTATGTGATGCAGTGCCGTCTAAGGGCCCGAACATCACGGGCATCCAGTATGGTTTTCCGGCCTTGACCCTTACGCACAGAGATTGTTCCAGATTCTCTGAATCTTTGGATGATATTATGCACTGTAGATGATGATAACTTCAAACTCTTTGCAATTTTTCTCTGAGAAACTCCTTTCTGATATTGCTCCACTATTTTTGGCCGCAGCATTGGGGGAATTGGTGATCCTCTGCCCATCTTGACTTCTGAGAGACACTGCCACTCTGAGAGGCTCTTTTTATACCCAATCATGTTGCCAATTGACCTAATAAGTTGCAAATTGGTCCTCCAGCTGTTCCTTACATGTACATTTAGCTTTTCCGGCCTCTTATTGCTACCTGTCCCAACTTTTTTGGAATGTGTAGCGCTCATGAAATCCAAATTGAGCCAATATTTGGCATGACATTTCAAAATGTCTCACTTTCAACATTTGATATGTTATCTATATTCTATTGTGAATAAAATATAAGTTTATGAGATTTGTAAATTATTACAACTTGCAACTATTACAAGTGTCCCAACTTTTTTGGAATCGGGTTTGTACATGGACTAGCACCATCTAGTGGCTCTAAAAATAAACTACACTGAGAACAGAGCACACAGCAACAGATATGTCATAGTATGGTTCCTTGTCGTCCATCTGTTGTTAGAATCAGACCAGGGAACATACTCAGATGAATCCTGGGAATTGTCCGGGAGGTGTTTGCCCTGCCGAGAAGGCTGTCAATTCTGCAGGGATGACACACCGTGTTTGGCTCAGGATGACAGTGCCCTCCGTCTTGCCATGGTCTCCTTTCAGGCGTTCTGTATGCTCCTGGACTTCATCAGCATGGTGGTTGTCTACCACTTTCGTCGCAACAAGGTAAGTACGTTTACAGCCTGTTATCTCATCTGAAAAGGCTTTGTACTCTATTCTGCTAGAGTTACCTGAGCCAAAGAAAAAACTAGAGCTTGATTTCTGCTTGGGCAGGTTTATTGGCCTGAAGGGCATATACCGCTTTTCAAAATATCATAGTTGATTCGTTCTCTCCTATTACTTTTCTCTCGCTCTTCCTTGTTTTTCAGAGAATCAGAGCATCTGGTCTTATACTTATTGAAGCGATACTTTCAGGATCTGTACTTCTCTACTTCCTGTAAGTTCCAAGACTTTTTTACTCCCTTATCAAAATGAAAGAGGAATATCTATATGTCACTGTTTAAGATCGTCATGAAATGTTTAAATCCTATTTTACTTCAATAATTTTTCTTATATTTCTCTTTTTCATATTCAATAAGGAAAAAACTTTATTCTTTGGAATAATGTGCAGCAATAGCTCTATTCGACGGTAATTGTTTCTCACATGGAAGTCTGTAAAATATACATTTGCATACCATCTCAGTGATAAAACTTGTGCATTCGGATGGTGATTTATTCACGGTGGAGGAGAACGTTTTGTGATCCTGAGAAAATAATATCCAAATTATTATTTAATTATTTAAATCTGTTTAAAAATAGGAAGATATAGGCTATAGACACACATTATTATTAAATGGTGTTTTGTCTTGTATTTTATCTAAAAATAAAGGATCTCATTTTGAGTGGAAATAAGTTAATACAGCCTCTTATTTACGTGAGGCAAACATAATGCTGCTTGGTTATTTTAACATACATAATTTCTGCCGTAATAATGGCCCGTTTCAAACGTGTATGTGCTTTTATTTACATTTTTTGAGCGGTGATGAAATATATTGCTCTTGTAAATACTTGCCAGCATTTCAGTAATACAAAAATATTGTTGGTTTAACTTAAAAAGTAAGTAACCTGGTTGCCTTAAAATGTTGAGTTCATTGAAATAAAAATTTGAGTTAATACAATGAAGGAAATGGGTTTAATAACTAGAAACTCAAAATATTATTGTATCTGAACCACATAAATAAAAAATGTTTTGTGATAAATCATATCGCAATATGCTTACAAAATCTTTTAATATTATTTGAATAAAGGGTGATGTCAAGTCAAATGTTCATTGTGTTAACTCAAATTTTTCATTTCAATGAACTCTTTGTTCATTTAAAATGAAAATTTTAAGGCAACCAGGTAACTTTTTAAATATTTTTTTACAGTGTAGATCTTTGAAATGCATCCAAATTACAGCGAAGCACAACGATACGGTGCTCTGCAGCGGTCAAAAAGGATATAAACAGTGAATTTTGAAGTGATATATTCTTGAAAACTCAGAGATATGGATTCGGACAGCAATTAAATTCCCACACGACCTTGGTGTTTGTCAAAAAACAGTAGGTATTTTGGCCGGGGATTTTTACGCAGGTGGTGGGAGAAAAACACTGACATTCTGGATTCGGATGGCATTAAAATCACAGACTAGCCCTGTCAATGATGAAAATACCTTACGACCCCACAAGAAACAATTACCATCCGAATAGGGCTTATGAATCATTCTCAGGTCAGGGCTAAATACAGGTGGAAATGTTTTGTGATCGGATCATCAAAACCACATACAAAGGTAGTCAAAAACGCATGTGACCACACATCCTAAATGCCTAATCAACTAGCATGTGATTGTTGTTAGATGTGTTCTGAGGGAGTGCACTAAGTCATGGGATTGAACTTTGCTGTGTTGTACCAAAATACATGGATTACGATAAAAAGCACAGTTGTGCTCCTTTATCTTTTCGTTCGCTTCTTTTCTCATTTGCTCATAAGCCGATTAATTTGGGTTCCTGAGAAAGTGAGGTTGGGTGTGATGAAATAAGAGGGGAAGGTCTCAATGGAATGAATTCAAATGTTTCCATCAACACAAGAGGAGTGGGAGCATCTAGGCTGACCACTTGGGATTGGCTCGCTATATAAGCATCTAATACAAGGTGGAAACAGATCAAGGGCAGTTTTAATTTCATGCTAACTTTAAAGGACCAGGCATCCAGGATGCAGCTGTAAAGATCCATTATCGTTTTCTTGGTTTTATCCTCAGATGACTGATTTGTACATTCTGCTCCTGAGGCTCTTTGAAATGCAATAGTCTGCTTTTCATTTGGCCGGTCTGGTGTATTACATAAGCCTGTTCAATGTTGAAAGAGTGACATTATATTTATATCAGTTTGAGTCCAAGCTAAGAATTTGTTGGCCAGTTTTCAGTCACATTTACCATTTCAAATGCAAATTAAAGTCTCATTTTTGTCACATTTCCATGTTTAGTTGCCTCTAAAGGAGAAAGCGAGAAGTCCAAGAGAAACCCCATCAGAACATCTTGATTCTTTAACTAGATAACTCATGTACATTTTCGTTGTGAATGAAATTTTGATCAAACACAATGGGAGATGCTCTATATTTGATCACTTCTCATTTGAGAATACTTGTGTAAATTCAAAATTGAATCTGTCAAAAATGAATTCCTCAGCTGCAAATAGGAGTTGTGTAAACTCTGTGTTCGTTTGATAAAAACATGCACGTCGTCTGTTGTGTTCCTGTCTCTGTGGTATTTTTCTCTGTTCTTAAGCTGAGCACACTTCCCAGACCATCTGTGATAGGCGACAGCTCTTGCATTTATATGAGAGATAGAGGGAGGATGAAACAGGGTAAGGATGTGAAGTTCTAAATGGGGGAATGAATTACAACCACTGATGTTTTGGTTTATTTGCACACGCTGTTTGTCATTTTAGCTCTGGATTCACTAAAGGAATTATGAAAACCAGGTAATGACACAGACAGTAAAAAAATCTATAATGAATGCAGTTTGCATGCTGTTCGGAGTGTGACCACTCTCATTCAGACACCTGAATCAGCTCTTTAAAATGCAGAAAGTGTGCTTGACTACACCACATGTGTGGAGATGTTTGGTTATAGCACTTATCTCCTCATTTTATCATATAAATTAACAATAAAAGGAAAAATGTAAATGTACAAGTATATGATGTTCCACATCAATAATTATTATTTTAATAGCCTTACAATGTAAACATCATAAACTGTTAATACATGAATATGGTATTATACATGTGTTATCATAGGCAAGGATTTAAGCTGCCTTCACTTCTCACTTCCCACTGCTGAAGGTGTCGCATTCAAGTGAAGAAAGAACAGGAATCATGGAGGACACCAGGTTTATTCTTGCCTGTTTATTGGGAAAATCTTATTATCTTATAAGTAAAAATTATATTTAGCGTCCCATATCGGTCAAATACAGGCTATTTACGCTGTTTATAAAACATACAATATGCTTCAAATAGTTATTCATACAAGTAATTATGCAATATTTTAATGACAAGACTGTTGTGGAAAAAAAAGAATATCAGTCACAGCAATCGTTCTCCCCTCCGCCATGTTTAAAGTTTATGGTCTGCCCAACTCGGGAACTTGGGTATCAAAATGACCTTCGAGCTTCCTAGTGGTAAATATGACTTGAGAGTGCGTTCATGTCCAATTTTTAACTAGGAAACTCGTATTTGCGATAATTCCGATAGTATGTGAGGGCAGTATTAAATACAACACTAAATAATATGAAATAGGGGGCTCTGCTTTGGCTCTCTATACATCAAGGCGCCCTTGTCTTGAAAAAGGTTGAAGACCACTGGTTTAGTGAATTCATCCCTAAATGTTACAAAAATGGCAAAAACCAGCAATAACAAAAAATCTTCATTTTAAGCCAATAAGGGAATGCTTCAAATAAAAAGCATCCACAGCACCATAAAGGTTTAATTAAAATCATCTATCTTCCATCTCTTAAAGTCAACATGAAGACAAAACTGACCCCTTCTTAATTAAAATTTTTAATCTTCAGTGCATGTATCGCTTCTAAAACAACTTTGTTTTTCCAATGATGTTACAAATCCCGCTTGTTTTTTCAATATCTCCCTTCCAGCCACCTGGCTCTATTCCGGTATTTAACAGCTACTTTTCACAGTCCAGTAATATTGTTATTGGATGTTGAATGTCCTGTTCCATGCCACATTGTGTAAGTAAAATGGGTTGTGATAGGTGTTTCATGCTCACTTTTTCAAACAAATTCAGTTTTCGTGGCAGAGCAAACTGAATTCTGATGTGATTTTAAGCTCTGAATAGAACAGATGACAGTTGTAAGTGATCAAATATGTGAATGCACTCTCAGATGCACTATGGCTGCGTATATTTTCTATCGTGACATGCTGCTGTTCTGCTGTGCAGCGCTATGTATTATTAATGAGTCCATCAAGTACTAGCGCAACTTGTTATAAATAAATCCTCTGATTAATTAATGGCAGAGTGTTGGAGGGAAAAGGGGACAACTATTTGTCTCCAGTCCGATGTTACAAATATGTCACTTCATTTATGTTGCTGTCCTTGACTCCCTGCTCTACAGTACTGAAGGTTTGGACCAGTTTTACATTGTAATTTAACAACAGTATTTGACTACCAAGATCTGTTTCGTCAAAACAGGAGCTAACCGCTGAAACAGTTTGAAGCCTTTCATTTCTAATGCCTCGCTGAGCATTCATAGTGTGAATTGATTTGCACACAACAAGCATAAAGGACCATATGATGTTGTCAGTTATTTAATATATAAAATCTGTCAAAACATTTACTTCTCATGACCGTAACTCTTTCCCCACTATTGACAGAATTTTCTGGCAATGTTTTCACTGTTGTACGGTAGGGGGCGCTATTACGCACCTTCTGAAAGATTACCGAATCTCCTGATCAAAACATATGTAAAGAAGAAGCAGAAACAAGCTGAAAAAGCATTGCTTATGCACGTGTAAGTTAGCGTGATTGTCAGACATTAAAGATTATAATCACAAAATAAACACATGATCACAAAATAAATATAAGGCACAAAATCACTCTCACAGACCTTTTTTTGGACTGCTCCCACCTGTTGGAGTGATCTCAATTCGAGCAGCCGAGTCTGTAGCCGGGTTCAAAAAATGTCTAAAGACACATCTTTTCCAGCTGCACTTGACCAATTAAGACTTACCACTTACCTATTCTATGCGTTTTCTTTTTTTTTTTTTTTTTAACAAACTAACAAAAAAAACCTATCTGTACTGTGCTAGACTAACTGAGACTTGTTACAGCACTTGAACACTGTTGCCCCTTGTTGGTCTGATTACTTCTTTTTCTCTCCTCTTTTTCTCTTCAAAGTCACTTTGGATAAAAGCGTCTGCTAAATGATTAAATGTAAAATGTAAATATAATCAAACATTAGACATATGATATTTTATTAACAAAGTTTGGGAGGAACTCGTTCAAATGATCTATCTAATCAGCATGAGAGGAGGCCTATATGTACGTAGCCGTATGTTAAAGCTTTGTGTTGATGGACATGATCTACTCCATGGGAGTTTTGATCATCTACCTGAATCCGATCCAGACAGAGGGCCCTATCATACACCCGGCGCAATGCGGTGCAAGTGTTTTTTGTTAGTTTCATCCCGATGCAGTTATCATTTTCACGTCCAGCACCATGTTGTTTAAAGAGAAAATGTACTTGCGTCCATCTGTTTGCCCATGGGCGTGTTGGTATGAAAACAAGGTGTGTTCAGGCGCATTGTTGGTGCGTTGCTATTTTGAGGCAGCTGAAATCGACTGCGCCATTGACCAACAAAAACCTGGTCTAAAGTCAATAGTGCAGTATTTTTTGTGTTATTTAAAGGGCACGTTAGTAATATGCGCCTATAGGCGCGTGCACAACGCATGTAGACTCTACTTATTACACACACAGGGATGCGCAGCAGCACACAAACATTTTTAAATATTAAAAATAAAAGGATTCTCTGGAGAAGCATTCAGACTTTCTGCTCACAAATTCCGGCATGTAAATAGCGACTCCGCCCATGGTGCTGGCTTTTAAAGGGAATGGGAGATGAGACTCTGATTGGTTTATTGCACGTTACACCCAAAACACACCCATGATGACTCATTAAGAGACTAGGTACAACCCTTTTGGACCAACGGTCTGGCACGCCAACCATTTTTTTCCATTAAAATAGCAGAAGAGGATTTGGACACACCTAAGTGCACCTGCGCCATGCGCTTCAGACCATGCACTCAGATAAAATAGGGCCCATAGTCTTTGACAAAAACCTGATAAACTTGATAAACAAAGAAAGCATGAAGCTAGAATAATAATAAAAAAAGCTGATTTTGGGGAAAATGTCCACTTAAAACCAGCAGGATGTCAATTGCATTCACTCCAAACAATAATACTCTAACATAACAATATAATCTATGTAGCAATGTTAAGGGCTCAGGAAGGAGGAGAGTTAAACATAAACTTTAATCCAAAAATAAACAACTAAACAAAAGTAAAGTGGCAGCCCCTCATGAACAACTGCCGCACATAAACATAATAAAACACAACATAAATGTCCCAGGCCTGGGGGGTATTCCAGAAAGCAGGTTATGTGACATAAGTTTAAAAATAATTAAGCGGATAACCTCAACTTTCGTTTCCAAAAACGGCGGTAACTTTCGGGGTATGCAAGTAGCCATAGCAACTCACTCTCTGAACATAACCTGCTCCGGAGCAGCTCATGATCCAGGGTTAGTTTGCTTAAGAGGTATTCAGATGTGTTTTATATAATTAATATAGATAAATTAATATAACTATAGTTATAGTTACAGTTATAGTATACAATATTATATATTAATTCTAAAGCACTATTATAACAAGGTACTGTTTAAATGTTAATTAAATTCAAATATATTTATTATTTATTTTATTGTCATCTCACACATGGATCTGCATTCAGTTAATTAGCATCAAACAAACAATATAATCCTTATTCTCAGTGAATAAAAATTACTTATTAAATGAAGAGATTGAAAAAATTATTGCACAACCACCAAATAGGTAGCAATGTGCACTAAGTAGGTTATGTAAATCGCAATTAAACAAAAGAAGAAAGAAGTGGAATGTTATTTCTTAGCGTCTGTTTCCATGGTGAATCATCGATTCATCGCTCTGTTGAGAATGTCTTGTGTGTTAACCCGGGAACATACTCTGAGGGTGCGTCTCAATCAACTCCCTAGTTCAGTAGTCAAGGCACTGATCAGTGAGTCGGCCATTTTAAGAGCCGTCTCAATCGCACAATCCTTCCAGTGCACTGAAATGTTCGCTCCCTAAAAAGTCCCACAATGCACCACAAAACCCAGGGTGCATCGATGCTCACTATGCTCCCTTAAAGGATTAGTTCACTTTTAAATAAACTTTTGATGAAAACATTCCAGGATTTGTCTCCATATAATGGACTTCAATGGGCCCCAAACGGTTAAAGGTCCAAATGACAGTTTCAGTGCAGCTTCAAAGGGCTTTAAACGATACCAGACAATATATATAAGGGTCTTATCTAGCGAAACGATTGGTCATTTAAAAAAAAAAAAAAAGCCCTGTGTGCCACACTCGACATTAACCACAGAATCTCACACATCTCTGCTTGGAAAAATATATATACATTTATTTCATAAATTACTGATACCATATATTATACAAGGGTTGTACGACAACTTTAGATTTCTTTTTGTCCGTTTTTTTTTTTTTTTTTTTTTTTTTTTTTGGCTATAAACTGTGCATTTAAAACATTGCTGCTTTTACATGAAAACGAGCCTGATGTACGTAAAGCATGGTTGTTCAGAGCCATACCCAGACAGCATAGTAACATTGATACAATGTTGAGTTTTGATCCAAACCATCATTTTGGTTGAGATTGACATGTCAACGTTTAAAGTGTGTTGGATCAGCATTGAAATTGTGATGAAAGTCGACAGCACACATGTGTGGAGACAGTGACATTGAACTAAAAGTGATTTGTAGTTGATGACCACAAGATCATGCAGGCGTGTATCTCTGCAGAACATTAGTGGGTGTTTCCCTATCAGTGGGGTGTTTTCAAACCACGATAGACATTTTCAATCGCTTTACCTGATTTGCTCTAATCCACTGGAGGCTTGGTTTAGGGTTTTCTCAGTAGCCCAACTGATGCTTCTTCATTAGAGAGAAAACACAGGTACATCTTATACAGTGTAGTGTGTTGAATCACCTGACATACATGACTTCTCTTGCACAATTTCAAACAATGCTGCATCTACCTTATTATTTCTCTGTTGCTTTATTTTGCGTGCTTGTTATTTGTGTTTGATTTGTATTTAGAATATTGTATTTTGACTAGTTAGAAAAATTTTCTACATTCTTAAAAAATGCATCTTGCTTTAATGTTTATTGTGAAATTCCTGAATAAAGTTCTAACATCATTTAACAGATTTCTTGAAGTGCAAGAGACATGAGCAAGAATGTCACACTGCACACAGCCCATGTGTGCTTGCAGAGCACATTTCTCTTTTAGTAGGAGTGAAGAGGATGAAGATGGACAATTTAAAAATTGGGAAGCACCCTGCTGATAATGCTGACATTGATTATACATTGAGTTATTGTCGACAGCATAGTCACCTGATCTCCTGCTCCCTTAATTACTAATCAGGTAATTATTCATATTCCTGAATCTATTAAATTTAGGGAATGTAACTGATCTCCGTTCAGTTTAGCCTGTTTCCACTGAAACACAAATTATAAAAAACGTCTTGTGTTTATTGAGAAAGTGACTGATATGACTATTTTGTGATATTAAGGTCTACATAAGTTGAATCTGCAGCTTTAAAGGGATTCACTCCAAAATGAAAATGGTCATCATTTACTCACCCTCATGTTGTTCCAAACATGTATGAGTGTCTTTCTTCTGCTGAACACAAAAGAAGACATTTTAATGAATGTTAGTAACCAGACAGTTTACGGTAGCCATTGACATCCATAGTATTTTTTCCTACCGTAGAAATCAATGGCTACCGTAAACTGTCTGGTTACTAACATTCATTAAAATGTCTTCTTTTGTGTTCAGCAGAAGAAAGACACTCATACATGTTTGGAACAACATGAGGGTGAGTAAATGATGACCATTTTCATTGCAGGTTGAATTATCCTCTAAAGAATATTTTGTTGAAAAAAATCTAAGCTCTTTTATTCGTCAAGATTAACTTGTTATTTGACTGCTATGTAGTTTCACAGAAAATGAGATTTATGTAACGGCCATAGCTCAGAGGCGTTTATTCCTCTACACCTGCCTGAAGTTTTCATTGAGCCTAATGACCTTGATCAGCTTCAGGTGTGTCAGGGCTGGAGATAAACTCGGTGGGAAAAATCAGACACTTTCTTTTGATATAGAAGCATTAATAGATTTAAGAAAACTGGAATAAATATACAGAATTTAACAGTATTATAATCATAGTTTGAATATTTTGTGTTGAGCAACTTTTGTTTTTAAGTGAATCATATTGTGATTAGTATATTAACATTTTTAAATGTGACTGTATGTATGAGAACTGAATTGACTTGTTCTTAAGTAATATCGTGCTTTCTTTTTCAGATTTCAGAGACCCCAAAGGAAAAGAGGCAGTCGTCTGATGCAAGCCAGATTTTTAAAACCCGAACCGTTGGACCACCTGTAGTTACAATGACAAATCTGAAACTAATTTTATTTTGAAAGGTTGTAATGCTCTTGTCCTAGATCTTTTATATCTTTTTGTCACTGATTGTGGTAAACCGTTAAATAAATTGACTCAGCTGCTGAGAAGGTGTCATTTATATTTTAAAAGGTTTTCTCCAAATTTGAAATGGTCCATTGAAGTGTAGTTGAAATATTAATGTTGTTTCAACATTAACTTGGTACATCAGATGGCAACATTGTTTTATGTTATTACATTTCAGTTTCAACAAAAGTAGAATCAACATCACATTGTAACATTGATCAAACAATATTACCAAAGATTATTTTTGTTAATTTCAGTGTTGATTCAGCATCAGTGATGTAGAATCCATCAATAGCATTACCATTTTTATTTTACCATTGATTCAACATGGTAAACGGGTCAAATGCGGGGTGCAAACGTGATATTGAACTAACATCAGTTCATAATGTTGATTCAATATTACAATTGATTTTGAGTTGAAATCTCAACATTGTTTCAACAGTAACTGAGGATGCAAAAGTGATTTTGAAAAAATATTCGGTAATGTTGAATCAATGATATTACTATTGATTTGTGGTGGAAATCTCAACATTGCTTCAACATTATCTGATTGTGCAAAAGTGATATTAAAAAAATCACTTTGTAATGTTGAATCAATAATATTACCGTTGAATTGTGGTTAAAATCTCAGTATTGCTTCAACATCAATTGAGGGTGCAAGAGTGATGCTAAAGCAACATCACTTTGTAACGTTAATTCAATGTAATAAAACTGGGTTTTATTAACAACATGCTATCTGGGTATGTTGGAAACTAACATGGCACTTGCGGCCTGCCGCTAAAAATAGTATTTTGCTACACATCAACATGATACCTCATCAAGTTAGACATCATTTCTAGCATGCATCTGGTGAGGATCACCAGTGAACATTTCTGTGCATCTCAAATGAGCCTAGTATAAAGCAGACAGAACTAAGACAGCAGATGACAAAGGTGTTTTTTTTCCCAATTTGGTTGTTTTGGAGTTACTTCTTGTGTGGACAATTCAGTATATCAAACAAAAATTGCAACTGACTGACATGCATTAAGCTTTTCCCTATCCTAATGAATGTAAAAGGCATGCACTCATTTATTTCTCTGATAGGAGAAGTGCTGCTAATTGAATCTTCCTCATGGTTAGAAGCCCTTTGATTACACTGAAGGGGCCGTTTTGCTGTTTGCACATTTAAGAGGACGACTGCGGTTTGGAAAGCTGTACTGGTGACTCCCCTAGGGGAGATAAGAACAGATGCATCTTTCCATCAGTCTGCACTGATATTTATTTAATTCTGCTGCTTTAAATAAGACAGGCACAGAACAAAAGGGACACCAGGCTTGGTGGATAATGAAGAATTCAGGGAACACTTCGCAGGCTCCGGAGGACGAAGAGCAAAGATTAAATGAAGGCAATCTGGAAAGCTTGTACTTATAGTATAAATACATGAGTATATTTTTGCATTTAAGAGAGTTTTTGAAGGATCTGTCACCATGTTTCAATGCTTTTATATGGGAAAACATACAAGGTTTTGATATATTACAATTACTGTACATCTGGGCAAATCTCATGGAAACATGTCCTGCTCACTCAAAATATATAAAAAAAATATTATTTTGCATTGAGTTTTATTTTAATTTTTTTATAAAGCCACCAAGACAATAATAATATCACAATGTTTGCATCGCATTTGACAATTATACACATTTTCCCCTCTAAATTACAAGATACATACAAATGCATAATATAAATAATATACCACTTTTTTATAGTAATGAGCATTTATAGTGGAAATGTGCATGAAAATAATGTCACTATCTAAAACATCACAATGCTTCTAAAATATATTTAATTTTCTTTAACCTGTTTACTGTCACCCCCCCCATTTTTGAGTATCATAAGTGAAATGGCTGTAATTCATGAATGTTTTGGACTACAGACAAGACACTCAGCAGATTATTTCAGGTTGTCCTAAATTAAAAAAAAAAAAATTATTTATTATTTTATACAAAATACATATTTGTCATGGTTATGGGATCTTATTTTTATATTCTGTTTTGTTTGGTTTAGTTCTTTTTCCTGTGTTTTTGAATATGTCCTTGTTTGTTATTATCCCCAGCCTGTTTTGTCTGTTATTGTGCTTAATTTACGTGAGCTATTCTCCGTGTTCATTGAAGACTTTTTATTATTTCTGCATCCTGTGTTTGGTTTACTATTACACTCTATTTTGTTTGGACGTTCTACATTCGTCATGTTGTTGACATTGTCATGTGACCTACTAGCGTCAGTTACGACACTTCACTGGGATAGTAAAGTATGCACACTCAAGAATCTCGCCGGAAGTAGTATGTCAGATGGGTACTTTTGTTATTTTTGTTAATACTGTAAATTCAGACATACTACTCCTGTCACATACTGTTTTTCACCAACTATATAGTAGGGAAATATGCGATTTTGGTTGCGGCCAGTCTCAAAAAGGTGGTTTGCAGTTGCTGGTGTTTTTTACGTCACAAACTGCCTTCCTGTCTTGTATCCAATTACGTCAACGTGATTGTGGGCTTTAGAATATCATCATTATATGCTGCAAAGCAGGGGATCTCAAGAGAAGCCAGGTTATCCCGGTATATTTGTCTGTTGATACACTATATTGCCAAAAGTAATGGGACACTCCTCCAAATCATTGAATTCAGGTGTTCCTATTACTTCCATGGCCATAGGTGTATAGAATCAAGCACCTAGACATGCAGACTGCTTCTACAAACATTTGTGAAAGAATGGGTCGCTCTCAGGAGCTCAGTGAATTCAAGTGCGGTACCGTGATAGGTTGCCACCTGTGCAATAAGTTCATTTGTGAAATTCCCTCACTACTAAATATTCTACGGTCAACTGTTAGTGATATTATAACAAAGTGGAAGCAATTGGGAACAGCAGAAACTCAGCCACAAAGTGATAGGCCATGTGAAATCACAGAGCGGGGTCAGCATATGCTGAGGCGCACAGTGTGAAGAAGACACCAACTTTCTGCTGAGTCAATAGTTACAGACCTCTAAACTTTTTGTGACCTTTCAGATTAGCTCAAGAACAGTGCGTAGAGAGCTTCATGGGTTTCAATGGCTGAGTAGCTGCATCCAAGCCTTTCACCACCAAGTGCAATGAAAAGCGTTGGAGGCAGTGTAAAGCACGCTGCCACTGGACTCTAATGGAAAGCCTTCCCAGAAGAGTTTAAACTGTTATAGCTACAAAGGGTGGGCCAACTCCATATTAAACCCTACGGATGGTTTAAAAAGTTAAAGTTTATGTGCATGTAAAGGCAGATGTCTCAAAACTTTTGGCAGTATAGTGTATGAAAAATCAGGTATATTTAGCAATATAGCATTAGCGGGTGAATTATGTATGTGATGTATATTATGATGTTATGACAAACTATATGCCTTTCGCCACAGATGTTCTATAAAAGCATTTCTAAGGATACTAATTTTTAGAAGGCAGAGTGAGATGGTGAACAAGAACATGGTTTGTGTAACATTAGCAACACATTATTAGCTGTTTGATAATGTAGTCAAGCCAAAGGCTAATCATATTAATTTCCATTATGTGTCCGACGTTGTAAAGAGCGATACCTTTGTGCAGTGTTTACTACAGTAACTTGAGTAAAAGTTGACCGAGTGGGTCTCTGAGCTGGTGTGAGTGGAGACAGGGGAAAAAAAAAAAATATATATTTTTTTTTTTTTCCACAGGAAAAAAACACATAAATATGTAACTTTGGTGATCAAAGATGAGTTTTATGGGATAAAATGATTGACTAAAGGGGATTTTAAAGAACTTTTTCCATGGTAAAACAATTAGCAATTTCAAAACGGTTTTCATAGGATTAATTTTTGTGTTTAAGATTTCGAATGATTCAAGATTCAAGAGTTTTATTTGTCACATACACAGTTATATACAGAATATACAACCGGCAGTGAAATGTAAAATGAATGATACCTAATTTATGATGATTACTAAAATATGTGAGAGGAAAAAAGGCAATAAATAGCAAGCGCATATCTTCTTATTTCTTTCTTTTGATTTTGAATGTGAAATATAACTGAGACATAGTCTTGACGGGTTTCATCAGTTCAGTCAGGACCACGTCGTCAAGTATAATGTTTATTATCGTTGTTGACAATAAAAGCATACAGTTAGTGTTGGCGGTATGGTTCTGTTCTGGGCAAGAACTCCCCACGCCTGTCCATGTGCCCGGCTGGTCAGAGCGGGGAGAGCAGTAAGTCAACCCCCCCCGGGGTACAGAATGGAACAAGTATATGCATATGTAATTACAAATTCACATTATGCAAATGTAGACAATACATGAGAGAAAAGCTTGCCATGTGGAGACCTATGGAAAGAAACAAAGCAATTAAACACAGGTAAAGGTGGAGTTGGAGGAGGGAGTTTGTTGCAAGCAGCGATGCGATAGAGAATTGCTGAGAAATGGGAATTTAAATGGCCGCGGTGATAAGTGTTGAAACTGGATTGGTACACGTCAGGAACAGCTGGCTATCAGCTGATGCGAGCTTGACTGACGTGGCCTGCCTGAACTGACACGATGCTTGATATTGAGCCAGCTACCTTATGTTTTCTGAAGAGCATCATTACAGCCACAATATATGAAGAAATAAATGTAAAATAAATGCATTGATTCATGAATTTCATAACTCCCTATTTTTATCTTGTCTCATCAGGTTATGATACATTATTTTAATCCAAGTGTTATCCGGTGTATTCTCCTGAGATGGGTCCGTTTGCTCGGCTTTGCCATCGTTTATGGAACAGTGATTCTTAAACTGTACAGGTACAAATAAAGCTGCCAACTTCACTATAAGTAACTGAATGTTTTATACAACAATTAAAAGTAAATTTACATGGACATATTGTCTTTTTGAATTTGAATATAAATATAATAAATTAACAATCACATATGGTATGTTAACCTTAGGTAACAGTTAACAGGATTTCACTTTAATTAAAACATTTATACTTAGTGGCTAAACAGAAGAGGGGAATTATCAGTAAACAACGAAGCTCCTGTTGCATTTACACAAAAAAATACATAATATTCATAATATTTTATTTCTAAAAGTAGATCTGTCTAACAATTATGCTCTTGCTGAAATCTACATTGAGTGTTGCTTTAATTTATGCTTGTGTTTGTGCCTTGTCCTTCCTTCTCATACCAAGGGTTTTAAAAGTGTTCCTGTCACGCACCGCTCAGAGGATCCCTTACATGACCAGCTGGAGGGTTCTGCGTCTGCTTGCTGTGATTTTGCTGGTGGTTGTGTGGTTCCTAGTGGCCTGGACATCAGCAGTATGTCAGAATCATGACACCCATCACGCCCTAATTGACATCGGTGTCACCCCAGAGGGCCAGCAGTTCAGCATGTGCCTACTGGACAGCTGGGACTACATGATGGCTGCTGGTCAGTTCTTATTCTTATATTTATTCTACTTAAACCAACATCAGAGAGCAAAATACATACAGCAGCTCAAATATTCAGACACTTAGGGATAATTTTTTACTAAACAGGGCAAATTAGCACCTATGGGTGATGGGTGTGTTCACATTTGGCAGGTTTGGTTTGGTTAAAACAAACTCCAGTGCAATTGCTTTGTGTGGTTCATTTGAATAACTGAACGCTGCCATCTGAACCCTGGAGCGCACTGAAAAAGCGGACCAAAACACCTTAAAAAGATGGTTCTCGCTCTGTTTCCAAATGAATCACAGAATGCTCAAGCATTCCTGGTTTTTCTCGTCATAGGAGCTACGTTGCACATTACAGTTCGGTAAAGGCATTGGAACTGGTCTTCTTGCAGCAGATCTTTGTTTGTGTGTATAACACATTCCAGCCATTGTTTTGACTCCTTTACATGTTTACTGTTCTCATCTGGTAAATTTACCATCATATGTACGCATATACAATGAGCATATTTTACCCAGCATTGTTTTGAATATTCATCAAGTTAGGACACAAAATATACGCCATAAAAGCATTTTTTGTGTTAATTATTTGTTTTTGTTAACCAAAGGAGCCAAACTACAAATGTGAACACACCCCTATTGACAACGCGCAAATTAAAGAACACAGACACAGCCAGCTCATTTACATTATGACCAACGCAATCTACCAAGAGCAGTGCAAATTAAAAATAATGTGGCTTGGTAAACTATATGTTCGGATAACAGATAATGATGTCCATGCTTTTTCATTTTTTCACAATTTTTCACTGTGTGTCTATAGTGAATCCTGACAGTACTTTTTTACACCAAAAGAGGGTTTGCACTGGTGCAAACTTTCAGTAACCACAACCACAATTAAAAATTTATGAATATCAATAAATGAGATGCAGATTTTAAAAACCAGTGGCATTAATTTGAACAATTTAATTTTTTTTTTTTTTTTTTTATAATATTATATGTGAAGAGAACATAAATAATGAAGTAGATGATGTAGAAGTCTTTTTTTGGTACCAACTACATGTCTGCCTTCTTCATTTGTGCTACCAGTAGTCTTAGACAAGGGAGAATGAGGCAAGAATGGCAAACTCTAAGGGTTACGGATGCAACCCTGAAAGAAGAGATGTGGAATTTATAATCTGATCATTTGAGTGTGGCCAGACAGCATTTAAGGCATGAGGGTGTGAGACGTGTCCAGTGATGCAGAGACAGTTCTCTTTGACAGCTCGAGTACATTCTGCTTACAGCATGAAGCACAGGGAGAACTGGAAACTGCTCTCAAAACTCATGAAATCTTTTCACACACACACACACAAAGACATTCTTGCTAGTATCATTAATGTGCAAGATTTTAATTGAGATTTGAGGAAGGGCAAAGATACCATTCCTTATTCATCCCCTATTTGTTAAGCCAAAACATTTAAAATTTTGGATGAACTATTCCTTCAGCATAGTTAACTAAAACTAAAAACATAAAAAACATTTTTGTTAAAATAGACATTTACTTTAATATAAAAAGGGTGGCTAGCATAAGTGGGTAGAAGTACAAATCCGAGTCTGGAGGCCTTTCTGTGTGGAGTTTGCATGTTCTTCCTGTGTTTGCTGTGGGCTTCCTTCGGGGTCTCTGGTTTCCCCCACAATCCAAAAACATGCAGTATAGGTGAATTGGAGACAATAAATTGACCAATGACAGTGCAAGTGTGTGTCTGTGTGTGAGCCCTGTGATTGATTGGACATCCGTCCAGGGTGTCTACTGCCTGTGGCCCTAGACACTGGGATAGGGTCCAGCATCCCTGCGACACTGCAGAGGATAAAGCAATTCGGAGAATGAATGGCTGGATTGATGGATGAAATAAAATATAAAAAAATATATTTTATTTCAGCTAGTTGTCAAAGAAAGAAAACATTTATAATTAAAAATGTATCATGAATAATTTGTTTCATTTATATAGCGCTTTTCTGGGTACTCAAAGCGCTTTACATATAGAAGGGGGGAATCTCCTCAACCACCACCAGTGTGAAGAATCCACCTGGATGATGCAACAGCAGCCATATTGCTCCAGAACAGCCACCACACACCAGCTTATTGGTGGAGAGGAGACAGGGTGATGAAGCCAATCAGTACATGGGGATGATTTACTAAAATAAATAGCATATGCAACCTGGTTCCCTGAGAAGGGGAATGAGTTTGTGTGTATGGTATTGATGCTATGAGGAATGCCTTTTGTGTGACCAGTGTCTGAGGCATGTGTAAACACAAGCCAATAATCATTGATTGACAGCAGCCCATGACGTCACACATGGAGTGCACGTCAATAAAAAAGGAAGCCTAAGTTACACGTCATTAACTTTTGTCTAAGGGTGAAGTAGACCCGAGGCGTGGCAACAAGACGCAGCTTCCTGTTACCCTTTTCAGGGAACTGGGTTACATATGCCTAAGATGTTCCCTTTCAAAATGGAACTTCAACACTGTGTTTGGCAAAGATGCTATGGGAAAACAATACCCTCTACGCCATTCTGAGGGAATTCCTGCCTCACTAAGCTGTGAATACGTACAAACATAGTGGGCAAAGCATAAATTGACTCTATGGACTACCAAGCCGGCATCAGAAGCATACGTGAACCGCATGGGTGCATCCCATGTGACTCTTTGTGGCACTACTCCCTAAGCAGATATACTAGGAAAGATCCCCAAGCTTCTATGCTCTACAGCAGGGGTGGCCAACGTTGGTCCTAGAGAGCCACAGTCCTGCAGAATTTTGCTCTAACCCTGATAAAAGCTCACCTGCTTGTAGCTTTCTAGTAACCCTTCAGACTTTGATTAGCTTGTTCAGGTATGTTTGATTAGGGTTGAAGCAAAACTCTGCAGGACTGTGGCTCTCCAGGACCGACGTTAGCCACCTCTGCTCTACAGCAAGAGAAGTCCTGGCTGTTATGCCTCCCTTGTTGGAAAGGCCTAAGCCCTATATGAACCCAAGAGCAGAGCTCTAAGGGGAAAATACCCAACATTGCCTCAGTATCACCAGTATTGACTCTTAGGGAGCAGCCTACCGCAGGGGAGCTTCTGCTCCATTTCAACAACCATAGAGTGATTAGGGGAGAATAGCTTATACCCTGACTTGAGTAAGGGCACTTCTCCAGGACTATAGTTAATGGCTAAAATGATAAGGATGCCATCGGCTACTTAACTCTACTGCTCAGTTTGTAACACTGATCATCCCTATAGAAGCTGCCCACCAAAAAGGAACATTTATCCCTTCTTCCAGACCCAAGTTACAATAGTTGGGGAGGGAGGTAAACGAAACAGAGGGATTCTTGTGAAATGCCCATCATAGTTCCATTCACCTTGGTTAACCTAACTCTAAGGGGTACTTAAGCAACCAAAGGGAGCATGCAGGGTGCTAAAAATCTCCCCTCGGTATTGCCACTAATCCAAGGGGGAACGTACATCCTTACCCGTTACTCAGGAAAGGGAGGCAAACGAGAGGCAAACGAGGGCTGAAGAGACACCACCATCTGTCCAATTATGTACAGTATTGGGGCAGCCAATACTGTACATAAGACCCGCTATAGCTTTGTCTTTTCCTTTAGCACTAAACTATAGTAAGTGACATTAAGGAAGGGCACCCTACAAGCGAACTTCCTCTATTTATTAGCATTGTCAAACCAGGGCTATAGTAGAGCCCCCCTCAAAGCACCCATCCAAAGGGGAGCATACATTTCTACTTCAAAACCCAACTGTAGTTAGGGAGAGAAGTAAAAGAAGTAGAGGGATTCTATACTGCCCTTCATAACTCCGTTCACCCGGCATCAACCCTCATGGACCCCCAGAGATGGATATATTTTCTGAAAGACTGCCTTTATGACTGCCTTATTGGCAGACCAAAGAGGTCAGATTGTGAGATCAGAGCATTGAGGAGAAAGATTGTCCCTTTTCCTTATCACAGATGCCCCAATCCTTATCACAGATGCCCCTGTGGCAATTAGCAACCATAGAACGGCTGATGCACTGGCTGTGTGCTTTGTGGCATGGGTGGATAGATTTGTGGTTTGCACAGATTTTTTTTGGGACTGCCCCAGGAGATAGTACCACTCAATGGGCGGGCCTGGAGTCGCCGCAACATCTGTGTCCCAACCTTAGGGGGTGGGTGGGGCTGAAGAGACACCACCATCTGGCAGTACTGCTGAGCGGAAATTGGACAGATTTCATGGTGTGCAGGGCCACACACCCACTGTTCTTATTCACCAAAGTAACCAGTTACCGGTTGAATTTATATCGATGGATACAGTCAAGTCCCGCTTTATAGTTTTTCACATTAGAAAAGCTGTTTCACCCAGAAATATGTCACAATACAGAAGTCAAGTCGGCCATAACTTACATTACATTTTAGTTTACTCAGCAGAATACTGTTAATGAGATAATGTGAAATTATAAAACACAGTTAAAACAAGCCTAAGATACTGACTTAATGACATACTGTAATATTTAGTTAGACTCGACTCTTTTTGCCCTTTTTGTGCTAGGACTTGACCCAGACTCGATTGGTTAAAGACTCAGACTCGACTCTAATAAGGTGGACTTGAACCCAACACTAGTGGTCCCGCTGATGGCGTTCCCCATAGTGTCAATACCAGATGCTGCAAAAGAGCCAATGCCTCCAGAGGAGAGAGTCATATTTTAAAACAAAATGAGATAAGAATCATAAGTAATTTAGTAATTCAGATTCCAATTCCATTTAATGATTCTGGTTCCTGTAGCGATTACATTAATGATTCTTTTAATACTTTTGATGACTTGTGGTTCAGTGAGTAAGTCAAGAATCACTCTAGCTGAGTCAGTAAGTCGTTTGATAGATTTCTATCGGTAGCTCATAAGTTTGACACCAATGACTGCATCTGAAATCACATACTCACTGAGTAGACACTTCTTTTAAATAAGTTCTTGTTTTGCTACCATTCAAAAAGTATGTTCTATATAGTATGAATGTAATCTGGACATACTACATCCGTCGTGTTGTCATTATCATTTGACCTACTTGTCACTTCACTACCATTTACAAATCCTCTCCTGTGGCCTCATGGGATAGTAAAGTGTCCATCACATGCACACTTTAGAATCTTGTCGGAAGTAGTGGGTCATCTGGGTACTATTTCCTTACTGTTTTATGAATACTGTGAATTTAGACACTACTATTTTCACAGTTTTTTGCCTACTAAATAGCAAGGAAGTATGCTTATTCGGATGCAGCCAATTTGTGAGTTTTTTTGGACAATCCATTAAAATGAACGTTTGGAGATTCATGTTGGCATGCAACCATTGAGTTGTGTTGTCTATTTATAGTCATTCTCATTATATTCACGTCAAACTGTAAATTCAACAGATCAGCTAAAACCAAATATTATGCTGTAGATTCAGCAGTCGTAGCATTTTTGTATGGTCTTCAGTCCATGTGGGTGAAAGAATGCAGACGTTCAAGAATGGAGATAAATGTTATAAATTATTATTATTATTATTATTATTATTATTATTATTATTATTATTATTATTATTATTATTATTAAATGTACCTGATTCTGAATAAGAAAGGGTTCTGGATTCCTAACCCTACTGCATACTTAAAATGTGAGAAAATAATATCAACTTCATTCAAATACTAAAATATATTTTGTTTTAGGTTTTAGGTTCAAACGTCGCCTTCAAGATGTTCATGCACCATCGACTTGTTACTTTGAGTGATGCGGCAAAAGAGAGAGGGAGGGGAAAACAGCCTTTCAGGCTGTGTGAAATCACATCTTTTCAGCTGACATTCCCAGACTTGACACGCTAAATAATTAGTGACGGCACTGTGTTGTGTCTCCTTGTGTTCCTGTTCTAGCGGAGTTCCTGTTCCTGCTGTGGGGCGTGTATTTGTGCTATGCTGTAAGGACCGTGCCCTCTGCTTTCCACGAGCCTCGCTACTTGGCAGTCGCCATTTATAATGAACTCCTCATCTCTGCAATATTTCACATCATTAGGTGAGCAATATGTATTAGTTATGAGTTGCAACAGCAGAAGCATGATTAAGATGGCATGCTTTCTATGTTTATTCATGAGACGGGCTGCTTTATGAGCAGAATGCAACACCATACTTGAGGAATAACATGAGAGCTGAAATGCAAATGAAATACAAACCGATTTTTTTTAAGGTTTGTCATGTGCAAGGAGTTATACTCGGCTTAGCAAGTCAGCCCTGGGCCCAAATGCAAACATTTTTTAATGGACCCCAAATAACAAGTGCAATGAGGTGTTTATGCAGAGTATCAAGAAAATATCATACTAAACACATTGATTCATAAAGGACATTTATCTCCTTAAATTCATAATCTCTTTAAAGTAACAGACCATCCAGATCCAACACAAGAGTAGTATCAGTAATAGTCAAAAATTCTCTATTGAGCAAGTTGCATAATTTTATATCCATAAAATCCCATATGCACATGCATACCCTGCTTACCTAGATGCTACACCACTGGCCATCAGTCAGCCTCCAGATTGCAAATTTGAACTGGAAACAATTGTTGGAAACAATGTGACAGGCTGTGTTGTGATGTTATGTTACATTAGATGCAACATTATAGCGTGAGTGAAATTCTAGATTTTGAATGTAGAGATAATTATGAATACAACTAAAGACTTGCATATTATGCTTAACAACATAAGGCTGGAATACACTACACAACTTTTAAATCTGAACAGAACTAGACATTATACACTGATACTGTAACTGGTTACAGAGAAAAACTGGGCATCACATTAAACGACTGAGGATCAATGATTTTCTACACAACAAACACACACAGAAACATGTGCTTCGTTGCTAGGAGATGCATGAAAAATGAAAACAATATGTGCTCAAAATATCAAACATGTCTGAAACCCTCAGACTGGGTGGAATCTTAGTCAACTCTGTCCACTGTCAAAAATCTGCAGACTTTCGGCAACTGGCGTCAACACATCCAGACTGAAAACCAGGGCAGAAGTTGTGTAGTGTATTCCAGTCGTTAGCCTACTGTAGCATTGACTAGTTAAGAACAGCTCTTTTGACTGTTTAGAACAAGACATCCGGATAAAACATTTGTTTTTCATCAGGCATTGAGGAAGCAAGCGGACAGGATACACAACAACACAACAATCTAACCGTTAAAGCTAATCAGAAATGCTTTATGAAATTTAACAAACTTTCAAACATATAATCACTAGCTAAAAGATATGTTGTTTAATTAAACAAGTTAATTTCAAAATCACTTTGTCCTTTCCTTCCTTAGTTGTTTCAATAAGGTGTTAAAGTGATTCTCTACAGCATGTCATTGCATTCCCTCAAGAGTCTCTAAATGTCAGTTCCTACACCCACAACAGAGACTTACTTTTTTTTAGAGAAAGACAGTATAATACCCACATCTTATGAAACTCCAACCCACATCCACTTATATTTACCACAGCAGTCTTGAGAAAGCTTCTTAAAGGAATGTTCAGTGTATTCAAAACACAACACAAGGTCTATTGACGTTATTTGTGACAGAATGTAATGATTATTAACTAACAGTAATTTAAACTCCTCTACGTTTTTAGTAGTTCACTTAAAATAGAAGTAAACCGGGGCAACATACCAGAGGGTTTAAAAGCAAAAATGTGAGGCTTGTATTTTTGTTAAAGCACTGATATTAATTATTCAGTAAAAATGTTTTCATTATTTGAACTGTGAAGTTATCTAAAGCTGTCCTTTTTGAGGTTGGAATACTTTTCTGGACGGGTGCACTTCTTGTTGAGTGCAGTATATGTAATTCCTCTGAATAGAGTTCCATGTAAACAGTTTTTTTATGGATAGTTACCCCTTGTGAAAAATACCTGTGCACTTGTGGTGTACTTTTTCAAATCTTAAAAGTATATTTTTAAAAACTATACTTGCAGATAATATATTATTATCAGAAGTCCAATTTAAGAGAGAAGACTTTGATGACTGTTTCTTAACACACTTAAGTACACTTAAAAAGAGCTTTTCGTAATAATAAAAATCAAAAGTATTACTTTAAAGTACACTTATTTTGATGTGTGGACTAACATAGTAAAGTGCATGTGAAATACTTGAAATTCAAATAACAAGTTACTTACATTTCAATTACATTTTACAAGTTAATATATTTTAATATTCTAAATTGCAACTTCATCATAATAAATGCGTAATTAATTACAGATATATTTAAGTACATGACATACACGTTTCAATTTAAATCGCATTAAAGTACATTTTAGTTTACCATAAATGCTCATAATTAAAAGTAATTATTAAATTGTATTGATGTCCTATTTAAGTGGATCAAAAAGCACTCTCATGTTCAGCTATATAACTATAATATTTTTGCAGTTGCAGTTAATATGCAATTAAGTGTCCTAAAAGCATTACATTACAAAGTACATTATTTCTGTAATAAGTACTCGCCTCTTAAACGTATGCTAAATTTTACTATTTCCAGATGGGATGTCACATCAGTTTCTATGCATGCTAAAGTTACCAGGTTTATTAGTGGCTCTATGTACAGGTAGACACACCATATCTCCAGTTTTTCTGCTGCTGTTATTCAGTGTGACACGGAATTGAAAATTTGAAGGGATTTGTTTAACATGAATTGTTGGAGTTTTGTGTAACCATGCCCCTAAAAATGACTGAAAGTTGTCTGGGCCCCAATTAGAATGTAAAACTTGGGTCACATCAGCAGAACTTCGCACTAAACTTGTAAAAAGAAGGTGAAGACAGCTGGCCTCAGCTAAATGACTAGCATCATGAAGACGGCACTGATAACCCACTTGAGAGAAGGCTCATAAAATATGTCTGCTGCAGACAGCTCGCGCATAAAACTACTCTGCTTAAAATAAACCCACTTACCCTGTTCCTGTCTCACTCTCAATCTGCCATCTTCAGCTCTGTTGCTCCCAAATTTTTACTCTCTTTGACCACAGAAATCTTTTAATTTATTTCTCAGACAAAGTATAAAGTCAAGCCATCAGTCCAGCAAGTGGTAGGTTCAGAAATATTTCAAATATAAATATTAATATAAATATAAATTATAGATAAATTGCCTTCCTTTGAGCTGTGGTTTTCAACTAGTAGGTCACGACCCAAAAATAGGTCACATGCTGTGTTCAAGTGATGTCAGAATGCATGTATATGGGTTGAGTGCATATAAACACCATCATGAAGTCATAATTACCAATGCCTTAATCTTTAATATGCCCTTAAAGTGGAGCTGGAATTATTGTAATTACGAGATCCGAACACATGAATGAATAAACATAGAAGTCGCATTCAGAGGGGTCCTATTATGCCTTTTCACCTTTTCAACTTTAGTTAGTGTGCTGTTTGAACTTAAAAAAATATCTGCAAGGCTACAAAGCTCAAAGTCCACTCCAAAGGGAGATTTTATTTAACAGAATCCACTTTTCAAGCCTAGTTAAGCTGCGCTAGAGAAGATTAAGGGCCCTATTTTAATGATCGAAGCACATGGCGCAGGTGTACCATATTTTGTTTGTTCGAATCCACTTTTTCTAGTTAAACAACAACAACAAAAAAAAACCTTCGGCGTGCCAGGCGCATGGTCCAAAAGGATTGTACCTAGTTAACCTAGTCTTAACAACCTAGTCTCATCTCCCATTCCCTTTAAAAGCCAGTTGCGCTTGCACCATGGCGGATTCACTTTTGATACATGCAATGACTATCCATTATGACTATTCATTATAGCATTCTTATCTTTATGTACAAAATAATATTTTTTTTATTTTTGTAATCCTTTTTTAATATTCGGTATGTTTGTGTGCTGCTGTTTGTGTAATAAGCAGAGTGTACACATGCTGTGGACCAGCCTATAGGCGCATATTACTAACGCGCTCTTTAAATAACAAAAAAAATAAAATATTGCACCATTGACTTTAGACCAGGTTTCAGTTGGTCTATTTTAGTCGATTTCAGTTGCCTCAAAATAGCAATGCACCAACAATGCATGACAATGGAGCACATGGCAGGATCACATGACAAACAGGAACACATGACAAAACCAGGAAACATGACAGTGACCATGACAAAATAAGAACGTGAAACATGAACAAAACCTTAACACACCGAGACAGATCCCCCCCTCTATGGACGGCTCCCGACGCCCAACAAAACCAAAACTATACTAACAAGTCTAGGAGGGTGGTCTTCTAACAATACAGGCATACGGGAGAGTGATTCGATTTAAATTCCCATTGTTAACACACGTTTACAATTGAAAGAGTTTTACATCTTGGTCTAATATTTAAGGAGATGTTTCAGAAAGGGTCGGGGATTGAACTTTTATATTGGTCAGCCCGTAATGCTGAGTGTCTCCTATAGATGCTCAGCGTTATGTAATTTTAAGAACTCAGGTATCCATATTTTATTCTTAACTTCAGAGTATTTGATGTTATGTATGGACTATCTTTGAACTGATTATGTAATCACTGTTATACATTTACCTGACTGTTAATAAATTGTTACATTTTGATCTATTCTGATTTACTCTGGAATTATTAACTATCTCTAGTAGATGAACAGGTATAATTTCAACAAAGGATTAAACAGAATAATTAAATGATAACTATTAAATATAAATGACCAAATAACCAATTGGCATTTTAACCTAAATTCGAAATTATGATTGAGTCAGATAAAGATAAATTGGAATTAAATCCTTTTGCCCAGCTGAAAACACCGAACGCGCAGCGACCTTCGACCTCGGATCGTTACCCTCATTGGAACGATTATAGTGGGCCTTACACTTTGCTTTTGCTAGCCTGCTAACTAACATTACAGTATTGATGTAGTGTTTACTGTAGCTTTTGTAAGCTCTTGCTTTTGTAAGACTGTTCACTGCCCCTTTTTTATTATTATAAAATTATTATTTTGTGATCGATTACTGTTTGTTACCATAGATTTCCAACAAATATGATTAAATGGTGGATAATATAGTATCTAAGAAAATTACAAAAACAACATACCACTCTGGAACGTCCAGCAAAATCTCTGCTTGCAACAATCAAGCATGAAAGCATATTCTAATACACCCCAAAAACAAAATCAAGACATTGTGGCATAATAGGACCCTTTAAGAATGGGGAAAAGTTGTGGCATTGGAACCGTGTTTATTTAAAAAAATAGAAGAAACACGGTAATGCTTTAGATTACAGCATGAAAAGCACTGCGTAAGTAAAGCGAATTTACAGCATAACTTTTAGTAATTATAGTGTAACAATAAAGTAAGTAGGTATTAGGGAACAATATGTAATATTTGGGGAATAAAGGGGTAACTATCAAGAAAATTAACAAATTATTTATACTGTAAGTATTTTTTAATTAAGGTGTAATTATCCATGTAGTTACAGGGTAAGTGTGAATCTACGGGCTATAAATTAAAGTGGTGCTTGTTCCCCACTTGTTTCATGTAGTTACAGGGTAAGTACAATAAAAGCACGTACACAATCTGATCACTCAGAAATCTTTATTTGTAAAACAACTTAATTCAAAACAGATTTACGACACTTATTCGTTTCTCTTGATTGGCTTCTTCTCCTCTTGTTCCTCTTCTTATTCGTCCATGCCACAGATGAATCTTAAGAAGGAATCCTATGTCTCTAGCTATTCTGTATTATGTATTTAAAGAAAATACAGTGCACGCAGAAATGTCCTCACCGTTTACTCATCTTTTACCCTGATGCCATCCAAGATGTATACGACTTTCTTTCTTCAGATAAACACAGAAAAATAAACTCTGCTAATGAAAACTCATTTGGGTTCCTAAAAGTTGAAGCACAGCACATACAACAATAACTACAGTAATCCATACAATCCCAATCGATGAATCAATGTCTTCTGAAGTGAAACGATAAGTGTATGTAAGAAAAAATCCAATATTTAAAAAAAACATTTTAAACTGTAGACTATCGCTTCTGTCTCGTTTTACCTGAATGCAGTACGGTAAAGTTTTTGGGCATGTGAAATAACAAATTATGATAAAATCTATTTGGTATTCTTTATAATAAAATGTAATTGTGAATGCTTTTTGTATACTACTGAGTAAGAATAACATTAAAGCTTTCCAGCTAATTCTGCTCATTTAACTGATTTATGAGGAAACAGACAAACTGCATTTCCCATTATTCTTGGTGATATCATGACAATGATAAAATACACAGATAAAGCGTCAATTACCCACCTAATGTGCATTTTTTGCTCTTCATTTTGTTAGGTTACAGATAAAATACTTCCAGCCTTTGTTAAGAAGTTAAAAAGAAAGGAGATAATTCATGTGTAATTTGAAAGCACAACAGTGGTAATGACAATTTCTTCATGAGTATGAACTTTCCAGGAGAACCTTCCGGAATGCTGCATTAGGCCTGCTCTGACAGGGCCACAGTCAATAAGGAAACAATCATAACAAACAATGCTAAATGCAAATCTAAAATACAAATATCCACATGAATAATTAGAACAGAAAAAATAATAAGCTCAACAATGTTTGAAAATGTATATTATGCACTGTGCATTTCTCATATTCAGCAGTTTCACTTGTAGTTTGTCGAACACAATATGCTTTTGCATTGAATTATTGGCTGCCAACAGCATAAAACCATCAGTGAACACTGCATTGATATGTTTATGTGCCAATTGACTGTCTCATACTCATAACCTTTATAACATATTTGGCTCAGTGTTTGTTGTTTTATGCATTAGCCTGTTAAAACGTGTATGCATTTACAAAAAATGTCAATATTTAGCATGTCATGTTAATAATTGTGAATATTTTGGGGTCTATGCAGTTAATGTTAATAACTTTTAATATTTGATTTTAAGGACATTTATTTGTTTATATTTGTACAATAAACAATTTTGGTAGAGCGTTGGGCTTCCACTTCCACTCGAAACCTTTACCCTAGAAAGTATATTTTCTATATTTATGATGGAGGTATCATAGTGACTAGCCGTTTTAACAATATTTTTCTCCACACTCTCATTCTTTGCCGATGTCTGCAACCCCTGCTGGTTCTTGCAGATAAGCTCTGTTTGTCTGAAAAGTGGTGATGCCCTGTTTTGATGCTTTGCCAAAGCAAGGCGGTGTAATTAATGAGCCTGAATTTCATTACTCTTTGCATAACGGAGGAATGCAGTGACCTTCATTACCCCTACAACATCACCAGGCTACCTAACCCTGTTGACTAAACAGCATTTAAATAAACAGAGCAAGCCCTTAGATGTCACGCTACATTCAATTACATTTGCCCTCGTTATGCTGTTTGAAGCTCTATTTTTTTTATATTTGCTCCAGATCCTAAAATGTTTCTCTCTTTCATTTAGCTTTGATCTGCCATTTGGAAAAAAGTCAGGGGAGCAGCTAACGTGTGGTTGGAGTTAAAGTGATAGAAGTTAGGAAAATGTCAAAAATCGTTTTTGGCACCTTGAACAAGCATTGGTCTCATTTACAGGTTCTCTCTTGGCACTGGGCTGCATCCAGACTGGACGCTAATGTTATTTTTCGTCCATACACACCTGACAGTGACAGTTACTCTGGGATTACTTCTTATTCCAAAGGTGATTATTTTCCTTGTCCTTAAATCTATAGAATGTAGAATAGAAATCTGTAGAACAGCTTATGGGGATTTCCACTGTCCTGTTTTTAATGAAATATTCATAGATTGTTTCATCCTTCATTGCAGTTCTTCTTCACTGGAACTCAAACACGGGAGGATATAGCCACAGAGGCTTATGAAGAAGAATTGGATATGGGTCACTCAGGCTCCTGCCTGAACAGCAGCATAACATCAGCCTGGAGTGAGCACAGTCTGGACCCTGAGGACATTAGGGTAAGACCTCTTTACTGGCCCTTAATCTTTTACACACACATGTTGGGTTTCCATGTTTTATGAGAACTTTCCAATGTGGTTGGGGCCGATAGTGTCGTGATCAGTGCCCTGACCAGAGGCGAACAGTAGGGAAGTATTTTTACTTTCTACTCAAGTGATAAAGTACAAGTATATGTACTTCATCAGTGTTCTTCTTTGAAAAACATTCCAAAGCATGATATTGTACTTTTTACTACACTATTGGTTCTTACTGAAGCTCAAACATGCTGCATAACACGAGAATGAACCTCATTGGTTCTTTTGGAAGCTCAAATGTGCTGCATAACATGAGAATAAACCTCACTGGTTCTTGTGGAAGCTCAAACATGCTGCGTAACACAAGAATGAACCTTGTTGGCTTTTGCAGAAGCTCAAACGTGCTGCGTAACAAGAATGAACCTCTTTGGTTCTTGTGGAAGCTCAAACGTGCTGCATAACATAGGAACAAACCTCACTGGTTCTTGCAGAAGCTCAAACGTGCTGCGTAACACACGAGAATGAACCTCATTGGTTCTTGCAGAAGCTCAAACATGCTGTGTAACAAGAACAAACCTCATTGGTTCTTGTGGAAGCTCAAACATGCTGCATAATATGAGAACAAACCTCACTAGTTCTTGCAGAAGCTGAAATGTGCTGTGTAGCAAATGAGAATGATCATTGGTTGTTGCACGTCAAGCGGACATGCTTGAGCTTCCGTTTACAGCAACTTATGTGTGAGTTGAATGTTTATGTGAATAAAAGTCTAAATTCAGTCTGTTCATCATAAAAAGTTTTTAATGTAATTGTTCTTTTAAAGGGACATAAGTATGAAAATCTTGATTATTTCGTTTTTTTTTTATGTTCTTTGACTTTGTCAGGAGGAGCTCAAGAAACTCTATTCCCAACTGGAGATCTATAAAAGAAAGAAGATGCTGGCTAACAACCCTCACTTACAGAAAAAACGCAGTTCCAAGAGGGGACTTGGACGGACTCTTATGCGGCGTATCACAGAAATACCCGAGACGGTGAGTCGCCAGTACAGCCGGGAAGATCGAGATGGAAGTGATCATGGGAGTAACAGAAGCACCCTGAGGAGAAACCCATTTGACCCATCTCACTCTGGCAAGTCAAGGGAAGACTCACTGAAGAGCAAGATGTTCTCACTAAAGAGATCTCATAGCTATGACCATACACATGACCAAGGTGGGGAAATCAATGGGGTGCCTGAAGATAAAATAGAGAACTCTACTACTGAGGCTTCTCTGCTTGACACCTTGATGGGCCGGAGGTCCAACAAGAAGAACCCTGAGGTGCCAAAGGTTGAGTTAGCTGAATCTACCGAGTCAGTGCCCTTAGTGTGCAAGTCCGCCAGTGCACATAATTTAGCAGCAGAAAAAAAGCCTGCACTTCTTCGAACCTCGATGTTACAAAAGTCACTGTCTGTCATTGCTAGTGCTAGAGAAAGGACGCTGGGCATTGCAGGGAAGACCCACAGTGTGGAAGATGCCAGTAAAAAGGGTCTTAAAGCAAAGGACAGCACAGCGCTTTCAGAAGTCGCTGAATCCCCTGAGTGTGTACCAAAAATGATAATCAGCCAGTCGGTTGAGTACACCAAAACTCCTAGTAAGATGGGCATCATGAAGCAGCAGGTGAGCGGCAGTCAGCCTTCCATTTGTTCTGAATCAGGGAAGAGCAAGGACCTGTACGACCTCTCTGAGGTGTGCCCTTGGGAAATGGAGGAGTTACCCACTCCATCGGAGGGGAAAGCCCAAAAGCATGTTTCCATTGCTCCCACCGAAACCAACACAATCCATGGGAGCAGTGCAAAAACTGGACACAAGTCTCAACACAAACAAAAAGGTTTGGGCCAGTCTCCATCAAATCGACGTCGCTCCAGAGATAAGACTGGGGACAGGGAGGAAGGGAGGAAACCCAAATCACCCCTTAACCTCACTGCCCACAAAGACACTAGTCCGTGGAACTTTGAGGATCCAACGATCCAATCAATGGAGCCTGCAGGACTGTCCCCTGAGAGGACACGACGCAAGAAAAGTGTCACACCCACAGATGGAAAGCCCAAGATCGTCCTCTCAGATATCTCAAAGTCCACAGGAAGCCTTTTACAGCCTCCAGCTCTCATGGTGGATATCTGCCCTTGGGATTATGATCCCCCTCTGTCCCCCAACAAGGTCCAGACTTCCAGTCCCACACACCATTCAAAGAGAAGAGATTCTTGCTCGAAAAGAAAAGGATCCTGCTCTTCCAAAGAGAAAGCCAAGGATAAAGAGGATGATAAACAAAGGTCCAAGAGCAAGGAGCGGAGAAGCTCCTCAAGCAAACCCTCTGAGAAACGACGCACAAGCCAATCATCAGAGGGAGACCAAGCTGCCATGGTGGCATCTGGCAGAAGGAGAAGTTCTAGTAGAGACACCGCCATTAGCAGCAGTAAACGTGCTGATGCTTGTCCCTGGGAGACAGAATCATTGCCAAGTGTTACCTCAAATGATAAACACCCTCCAACAACTGAGAACCAAACAACACGAACACAGTCCACTTACCTCAACATGGCTGAAGTTTGTCCATGGGACTTTGATGAGAAGTTGTCAGGGAAGAGTGCATGACACAATACTCACAAAATTAGAACACTACAGTTGGATTTCTGAGATGGCAGATTCCATATTTGAAAGGCCTGTTCACACCAAGAAAGTTAACTGTAACAATAATTGGCTTCCACACCAACACCAGACGATAACATTCTGTATATAATAAGCGAGCCCTGCAATTATGTCGTCTGCCGCTTTAAATACTCCTTAAAGGGTTAGTTCAAGTGATTCAAGTGATTCCAATGATATCATTCCTCTGTCGTTAATGTTATAGCTGTGGTCTTTGCTATTCTTATAGAATTTGAACGATAGCCGCTTTTCCACCATCGGGCCGAATGGTTCTAAGAATGGTAAGGAACTGTTCCAGTTGTTTCCACTTAAGCCTGGCACTGCACAGCACGATTACAAACCGTTCTCAGCCTAGAATTCTGTGCTGGTAAAATGAAATGACGTCACAACTCAGAATTTATCACTTGTCTGTTGCCTGGCTACCAATTTCCCTGTAGCTGGCTTATAGCATGCTATTTGAATGACGTAAACACAAATTAATAATAAAATTAAAAGAAATATCTCAACATCCTCCACAACGTGGTTGCTATTTACATCTCATATCATCAGTAAACTGTTGCCATACCAAGGCAATGACTGACACATTTGTATTACATTCCAGTTACAAGGGCCGGATTGGCACAGAATGGAGCGGTTAAGCAACCAGAAAGGTTTGGGCTGACGATGGAAAAGCATATAATTATTCAAACTTTATAGTTATCATTATAGTTATCGTCTTTGGTGTGCATAGGCCTTTAGCCTTATGTTTGCACTTATTTACTTAAGTTTTCAATAAATTTGCATATACCAAGTAAAACACTTTCTCAGATGTTTTCAATGTTTGTTAATGTAAAATGTCACATTTTCATCCACAAAAATGTTTTATTTGCAAATGGTTTTCAATCAAAATTAAACTACAGTGCCTTGCAAAAGTGTTCAAACCCCTTTCATTTTCATTTTCAAGCTTGATATATGTATGTGTTAATTTATATCAATATTTTTATGACATTTGTTTCATTCTGTTTTAACATTTCCAGAAAAAAGATCCTGATGGACAGTTTAAAAAAGAAAAGGTGTTTTTCATAGTATAATGGATGTATTACAATGGATACACATTTTGAATACCATAAATCTCTTTTAAGGATGTTTTTATCAGTAAGGACTGGAGTGCCATGTAAAAACAGACTAAATAATGAATAGTGGTAAATAAAATAAAATAAAATTATATATATATATATATATATATATATATATATATATATATATATATATATATATATATATATATATATATATATATATATATATATATATATATATATATATATAATTATAAAATATTAATATTAAGACTATTAAATGAAAATTTATCTCATGGTTCTCTCTATTATTTCTAGTAATAATGATTAAAAAAACTGCAGGAGTTTTGTAATTCAGCAAATTATTAGTTTTTTAGGGTTTGAATACCTTCACAAGGCACAGTCAGAGAGAGTGGGGTAAGATGAGTCATCTCCTGTATCTAGGAAACTGCCATTTTTTTTTAAGATATAATATTTGGCTGTTTGTGATGGAATTGAGCAGACAATCATAACCCTAGCTGTCACACCATTTACTCCAGTAAATAATTATCAGGGCAGGCTTATTATTCATAATTTTGAAGGTCGTGTATAGTTATAATTATTGTATAGACATATACACCGATTAGGCATAACATTATGACCTAATATTGTGTTGGTCCCCCTTTTGCTGCCAAAACAGCCCTGACCCGTCGAGGCATGAACTCCACTAGACCCCTGATGGTGTGCTGTGGTGTCTGGCACCAAGATGTTAGCACCAGATCCTTTAAGTCCTGTAAGTTGCGAGGTGAGCCTCCATGGATCAGACTTGTTTGTTCAGCACATCCCACAGATGCTCGATTGGGATTGGATTGAGATCTGGGGAATTTGGAGGCCAAGTCAACATCTCAAACTCGTTGTTGTGCTCCTCAAACCATTCCTGAACCATTTTTGCTTTGTGGCAGGGTGCATTATCCTGCTGAAAGAGGCCACAGCCACCAGGGAATAGCGTATATAAGAAAGGGTGTACATGCTCTGCAACAATGGCAGGTCCCAAGGTTTCCCAGCAGAACATTGCCCAAAGCATCACACTGCCTCTGCCGGCTTGCCTTCTTCCCATAGTGCATCCTGGTACCATGTGTTCCCCAGGTAAGCCACGCACACACACCTGGCCATCCACGTGATGTAAAAGAAAACATGATTCATCAGACCAGACCACCTTCTTCCATTGCTCTGTGGTCCAGTTCTGATGCTCACATGCCCACTGTTGGCGCTTTCAGCAGTGGACAGGGGTCAGCATGGGCACCCTGACTGGTCTGCGGCTATGCAGACCCATACACAGCAAACTGCGATGCACTGTGTATTCTGACACCTTTCTATCAGAACCAGCATTAACTTCGTGAGCAATTTGAGCTACAGTAGCTCATCTGTTTGATCAGACCACACAGGCCAGACTTCGCTCCTCACGTGCATCAATGAGCCTTGGCTGCCCATGACCCTGTCGCCGGTTCACCACTGTTTCTTCCTTGGACCACTTCTGATAGATACTGATTGATAGATAGATACTGCAGACCGGGAACATCCCACAAGAGCTGCAGTTTTGGAGATGCTGTGACCCAGTCGTCTAGCCATCACAATTTGGCCCTTGTCAAACTCGCTCAAATCCTTACTCTTGTCCATTTTTTCTGCTTCTAACACATCAACTTTGAGGACAAAATGTTCACTTGCTGCCTAATATATCCCACCCACTAACAGGTGCTTTGATGAAGAGATAATCGGTGTTATTCACTTAGTCATAATGTTATACCTGATCGGTGTACCTTGAAGTTCTGGCTTCAAGGTATACCTCCACTGTCATTACCCAGGAAAAAGATATGGTTCAAGTAACTTAATACAGTTTTGAACTATAGGTATTTAAAACCAATATTTTAACAGAAAACAAGCATTTGTGTAACTGCTTTAAAATCTAGCCCTTGCAATGTTCCCATGTGATGACTAGCCCCAGTCTCTGCTTTAGCTATATCATGCTTGTTGGTGACTTGGTAGATGTATATCAGTAAATCGGCTAAATATTAACACTTAAATACTTACTATACTGTAAAAAGTCATCAGTTGACGTAACTTTTTTTTTAAAGTGAGGAACCCATTGCCTTAAAATTAAGTAATAAACGTCATTCATAATTAAAAATATTAAGTTATGTGAACTTGACAGTTCCACAAACCTTTTTTTTTCACTTATGCATGAAGTTTATTTACTTAATAATTTTAAGACAACAGGTTTACTCACTTTTTTTTTTTTTTTTTTTGTCAACTGATCACTTTTTACAGTATACTTTCTTTTGAGGAAAAATTGCTTTGAGGCAAGTTGAGCTTGTAAGAGATCATATTTCAATGGCCCTATATTATGCTCTCAATAGCAATTAATATTAGATGTCCTGACATGAAAACTCTTATCCCATTCTTGCCTATGTTTTAAAATTAATTGTAAATTACTAAAATATACAAAACATTTTTACAACTTTTATGAATAACAATATTCACCTAGTGCCCACTTGAAGTGAGAGTGATGGATAATTATAAGATCTGACTTTTAAAAACAATCTTTTATTTAATCAAATACCTGATGGATGGTAAAAACCAGACAACTGTACACCAGCAGTTTGTGATTTAAATTAGTTGTTTCATCATTCTCTGTAAAGCATTTTCATCGGTAAACTGCATGAATGCAAGTAAAACCAAGCTACTTTTTAAATCCATGTTGAATATTGACAGAGAACTACAGTTCAAACTGCATTTGTTTGATCATTGCATGGGCACACCTATCTGTTGCATTGTTGTTAGTATTGTTTTTCCATTTTACAGAACCCTTCTACTGTTCTGTTGTGATTTGTATCTATAAACTATTAAGTGATACTATTAAGTAATCACCCTATTGGTGATTGTTGCATCAGTGTATACAAAGTCACATTGGTTCTTGCATGACCGTAAATAGGCCTGTCTTTTTACTGCACATGAGATTCCTAATCAGCAGGAGTGTTGTGAGTCTGTTGAATATCTCAAAGCAAAGATACATTCCTAACTTCAGTATTATGCAGTTGTTATGCTCAATAGCAATCCACCCTGGAACATTTCTACTGTAAATATATATTGTGTGCTTCTTTGTGATAGCATGTACATATAATACTTCCTGCAATAAACATATCGTGTTCTGATTTTATTGGTTGGCCTCATGATCCTCATCATTGCTTATGATGATGTTTTTATGTAGTCCATGGAGTGCTTTCCTTGGGTTTTCTTTTTGTCTACTGAAGAAAATCAAGACAACTCACCAATAAAGTCATAATCAAAACTATTAAGTGAGTTAACCTTTGTTCTAACTCTGATTGGTTGATAGCAAGTTTGAGTCTTGTCTTTTTGTATTCAAATAAACAGTGCAAAAGAAAATGATCAAAAGTACAGCATCCCAATATCAAGCTCAGAATCTTATTATAAACACACAACACATATCAGCCGGTTGTTTTCTTATTGATCAACATTAGTCAGTTCATACTCTAAATATACTCGCAGCAGAAGACATGTTGGGAAAACGCATGAAATCCTTTGATAAACTGAGGGGTGTGAAAAACATGAAGTAAGTGCATTTTGTATTGAGTTAAATTAAAAAGTAACACTGCCTCCTTGTGGCCAAACACCTACAGCTCTTCAACAATTCACAGTGTGGCATGACTAAGAAGTGCAATAAGAATGCTCAATTACCTAATCTAACAGCCTATTAAAATTATCAGTTCATAAAATGTGAGGATATGTTTTGTCAATACATTTACATTTGTCATTCAGCATAGTTTCGCCCGGTTTTACAGACAAGGCATAAGCCTAGTCCCAGACTAAAATGCATGTTTGAGCTGTTTTAACTGAAAGCAACTTTATCTCCATTGCATTGTTTTGTCTCAAGATGCACATCAGTAATGTTTTTGACACAGTGTTTGACAAAAGGAGGACAGGGTGGTTATTCTCAATAAAATGAGTTTGAATGGTTTATAACACCATCACGACCCCACCATTCAAAAATGATTGTTGGTTTAACTTAAAAAAGTAAGTAACCTGGTTGCTTTAAAATTTTGAGTTAATTGAAACAAAAAAAGTTAATATAAATAAGGAGATTGATTTAACCAACAGAAATTCAAAATATTATGTTATCTGAACCACATTATTAATCTAATCTAAGTAAAAAAAAGTTGTGATAAATCATGAAAATATTTTTTACAGTCAATCACTAACATCAGCAGATTAGGAGCCAGAGCCCACCGCAGACTTAGAGACCCAGCCATTATCCGCCACGGACATCAAGCCTGAGCCAAAGCCCTCAATTGAATCAGTGCCTGCTGCCAAGTCTATCCTGGTTGCAAAACCTGTGGTCCCAGCTGAACAGGTGTGTCAGCCTGCCACAACATCTGTGCCAGTGGGAAAATTGGTGATGTTTGATGAGGAAAAAGGGTTGATTGACTGGGAGAGGTAGCACTTCCAACCCTGCCCACCCATGAAACTTTTCTGTCGCTGGTCCCCTCCTGGTCTTCATCACCGCTGGTCCTGTCCTGCCAAAGTTCTTCATCACCACCAATCTCAGTCATCATAGAGTGTGCTTTGTCACCACCATCCCTGTCCATCATGGAGCCTTCATCCATACCCAGTCTTCTTCTCCTGCACACTCCACTGAAGCCAGCCATTCCCTTGGCTTTGCCTCCACTGACTCCCTTCAGCCCCTCAGCTCCACCATAATCCCGGTCATGCAGCTCTGATCTGCCTTGGGGCTTCTGGTCCCCATCTCTGCCCTGGCATGAGGAGTCCCGGGCTCTGCCTCATCCCTTGGAGCCCTCAGCTCCACCTGGGACCATCATCCTTCCAGTTCCACTGGACTCTCTTATCCCATTGGCTCCATCCTGGCCAGTCATCGCTCCACCATCGCCACAGACTTCCGGCTGTCTACTACGCGCTATCGCTCCACTTCTACGGCTCCGTCACGCTCCTCCATCCTTCAGGCTCCACTGCAGTCCTCACTCACACCGGCGTCGCCTCAGTCTCCCAGTCCTTTGAAGTCTCTCAGTCCCATGGACCATCTCCAGGCAGCATCTCTGTCAGTTGGGCTCAAACGACCACCTTGGCTCCTCCCTTCATCACTGCTGCCATGGATTGCCTCCATCTTGACCATCTCCTAGTTCACTCTTGGATCTCGTCAGCCGGAGGACCTCCGTTCCTCCCTGGATCCTACCACCATTCACTCTTCCATGGGACCTCCCATCATCTCATCCATGGCTTCCATGGCTTCTGGTTCCTCTCATCTGCTCCCCTATTGGGTTTCAGCGCCTCAGTCACATCCATGCATGAGGCAGCGCCTTCCCAGGAGGGGGTGTTCTATCATGATCTGTGTGTTTAGTTTAGTTTTCATGGAGTTTTAGTTTGTATTCCTCAGTTACCTGTTTCATGTGCGTCCTTTGTTCTTTTGTTCCTGAAACTGTGTGATCCGTTGAGTTGTTGCCTTGGTTTAAACACTTGCTGAAAAACAGAAAAATGTGATGCAACATCCAAAGTCTAAAACAACAATTAATATTGCAGAGAGAATAAAAGAACAGATAAAATATGATCATGCTCATGCGAGGGAGCTCCTTTCTACAATTTACAAAGGCAGTTATGTATTTTCATGTATAAAGACCCTATTAATACTGTGGAAAAATGTTTATTATAAATGTGTTGGTTTTGTTACATTGTGCTTTTATCTATTCTCTGTAGTTTTAATGTCTAGTGTTTTGGTTTTGTTTCATGTTCATGTTCTTATTTTGTTATGTTCAATGTCATGTTTCCTGGTTTGTCATGTGATTCCATTGTGCCCTCATGTGATCATGTCATGTGCTTCCCTACTCTCTTGTGTCATATTGTCATTGATTCATTGTCTTGATTGTTCACAGGTGTGTCTTGTTTAGTCAGTAGTCCTTTATATATATGTGTGTGTGTGTGTGTGTGTGTGTGTGTGTGTGTGTGTGTGTATGTATGTATGTATGTATGTATGTATGTATATATATATATATATATATATATATATATATATATATATATATATATATATATATTTAAGCCCTCATGTTTGCCTTGTTCCCTTGTCTAGTATTGTTCCCTGTACCACTGTTGGTGAGTTCATGTTTCAAGTCTGTTCAAGTCGAGTCTGTTTCAAGTCAAGTCCTTGTTTGTTTTGTTCATTTGTAATAAACTGCACTTGGGTTCAACTGCAACTTGCCCCCAGAGAGGGCTCCAGCCTGTGACCAGTGTCCAGAGATGGTTCCAGCCCCTGACCAGTCAAAACTCATTATTATGCAAAATTGTTATGCAATCATAGCAGTGGGTAACTTTCAAGTCTTCAATGCGGCAATGGGAATGTCTTGGGTTACGACTGTAACCCTAGTTCCCTGAGAACAGGGTCGAAGCGCTATGGGGAATGCCTCAGCGTGACGTTTGACTGAAGCACCTGTAAAATCACGGCAGTCCTATTGGCCAGCAACAGCCATGACATCATACTAGTGTGACCCGGAAGTATTAAAGGGGCACCCAGAGAACATGTCATCCACTTCTTCGTTTGAAGGGATGATGCAGGCAGCCCTGAAGCATGGCCAAAAGACACAATGTCTCATTCCCTGTTCTCAGGGAACCAGGGTTACAGTAACCTAAGCCATTCCCATTCGAAAGGGAACTACATTGCGTTGAAGCGCTATGCGGAACGAGAATACCGCTGTGGAGGCGGGGCGGGGCAGAAACTTGACTCTCAGCAGAATGACCTCAAACTGCAACACCCACCACAGGTTCCAATACACAACATAATACTTTGTAACCTGAGGGAACGGAGGCCCATTATGTGGATAATACCCAGGCTTAATGTGGTGTAGTGAAAAGTAGCTAAATAATCCAGCAGACAATGCATTTACTGTAAACAAGTTAACCACTTTAATTGCTTTGGTTAAAAAAACATAGCAATGTGCAAAGATTCAAGATTCAAGATTCAAGATTCAAGAGTTTTATTTGTCACATACACAGTTATATACAGAATATACAACCGGCAGTGAAATGTAAACAGGTCCGCTCCATGGACAGTGCAAATTCACAGTTAAAAACACAAGGAAGAAATTATAATAGAAATAGGATATAAAAAAGTACTACTATCTATATATATATATATATATATATATATATATATATATATATATATATATATATATATATATATATATATATATATATATATATATCTGTAGTAGAATTATAAATAATCAAGTCAAGAGAAAAAAAAAAAAAAGTAACAAATAAGGATAAAGTGGAATAAAATAATTGAAGTAGACTTTGCAGTGAGTAAACTGTAGACTTATAAATATGTGGTTAACAAATGTATAAGAGTATAATGTGCAAACAGGTTTATAACAGGCTGTTACACAGTAACAACGAACAGAAAGTGCAGTGCAATGTCACAATGTATCGATGTTTATCCTGACGTGAAGTCACGTGATGTTAAGTTCAGGAGTCTGATGGCCTGGGGGAAGAAGCTCCTCCTGAGTCTCTCAGTTTTGGCCATCAGGCTTCGGAAGCGCTTACCAGATGGCAGCAGCGTGAAATGAGGGTTTGCAGGGTGATTAGAGTCCTTGATGATCTTGGTAGCTCTACCTTTGCAGCGTTTGGTGTAGACGTCCTGCAGAGACGGGAGAGCTGACCCTGAGATACGCTCGGATAAGCGCACTACTCTTTGCAGGGCTTTGCGGTCATGACTGGTGCTGTTCCCATACCACGCTGTGATGCACTGAGTTAAAACACTTTCTATCGCCCCTAAATAGAAAGTTTTCAGGATAGCTGGTGAAACCCTGAATTTCCTCAGCTGGCGCAGGTGGTACAGTCTTTGCCTGGCTTTTTCACCTGTGTCTGAATGTGTGCAGTCCAGGTCAGGTCCTCGGAGATGTTTACACCCAGGTACTTGAAGCTGCTCACTCTCTCTACTGGTGACCCGCTGATCATGAGGGGAGTATGTCCGTTGCTGTCTCTTCCTGAAGTCCACAATCATTTCTTTGGTCTTGCCAACATTCAGAGAGAGACAGTTGTCCTGGCACCATGATGTTAGATGCTCCACCTCGTCCAAGTATGCCGTCTCATTGTTGTTGAAAATGAGGCCCAGGACAACAGTATCATCAGCAAATTTGATGATAGAGGTGGAGCTGTGTGTGGACAAACAGTCATGCGTGTAGAGAGAGTAGAGCAGGGGCTCAGGACACAGCCCTGTGGAGCTCCCACACTCAGGGTGATGGAGGTGGAGGTGGACTGGCCTATTCTCACCACCTGAGGCCTGCCAGTGAGGAAGTCCTCAATCCAGTGGCAGAGAGAAGGATTCAGGCCGAGATCCAGGAGTTTGGAGGTTAGCTTGGTGGGAACTATGGTGTTAAAGGCTGAGCTATAGTCAATAAATAGCAGTCTTACGTAGTTCCCACTTTTGCTGTCGATGTGAGTGAGGGAGGAGTGGAGGACATGAGAGATGGCATCTTCAGTCGATCTATTGGGACGATAGGCAAACTGAAGAGGGTCCAAAGTGTCAGGAATGAAGGCGCAAATGGTGTTTTTAATGAGTCTCTCAAAGACCTTCATGACTATAGACGTGAGAGCCACTGGACGATAGTCATTTAGGCAAGAGGGTTTACTGTTCTTAGGGACAGGGATGATGGTGGATTTTTTGAAGGAGGTGGGGACCACAGATGTAGCGAGGGACTCATTAAAGATAGATGTAAACAACCGGTGAGCTGATCAGCACAGGACCGCAGAACACGACCTGAAATACCATCCGGCCCGGCAGCTTTCCTAACGCCCACACGCTTGAGTGCTCTCCGAACTTCATCCTCTGAGACAGAGATCACGTGATTGTTGCTGCTCTGAGTAATTCTCTCTAACGCGCCACTTGGCGGAGTCGCGTTGCCGCGTTACAGTCAAAGCGAGCATAGAAAGAGTTTAACTCATTCACGAGCAACGGATCAACGCTTGCCTCTGCAGAGGATTTAGATCCAAAGGAGCAGATGGACCTCAGACCTTGCCACATGCGCCGCGAGTCGTTGAGTTGGAAATGAGACTCCACTCGGTCTTTATAACGGAGTTTTGCGGCTTTAACTGCTCGTCTGAGAGCATAGCAGGACGATCTGTATTCATTCATATTCCCTGAATGGAGACCGGCGTTGTAAGCAGCAGTGCGTCGTTCACTGCCGCATGGATTGAATTGTCCACCCACGGTTTCTGATTTGAGAAGGACGTTATTGTTATTGTTTGCGTGGCTTGCTCTGTAAGCGTGTTGATGAAGCAAAGCGCCACGTCTGTGAACTCGCTTACGTCAGCTGAACTCGCCGAAACATGTCCCAGTCTACATCGCCCAGAGCTGCCTGTAGCGCGGTCTCTGAGTGGGGTGACCAACGCTTAACTTCCCGCCTCACCGGGGGTTCCTGGAGGAGCTTTTGTTTGTATTCGGGAGTGAGGAAAATGGCGGCATGATCCGATTTGCCAAACGCTGGAAGTGACCGCGCTTTATAGGCGTTCTTAAACGGAGAGTAGCAGTGATCCAGTGTGTTTGCTCCTCGTGTGGGGCAGGAGACGTGCTGATGAAAGTTTGGCAGGACTTTCTTTAGGTTTGCTTTGTTAAAATCGCCGCGACAATGAATGCCGCGTCGGGATGTTGGTTTATGACGCCGCTGGCAACATCATGAAGGCCAGATAAAGCCAGCGCTGTGTCTGCCTGCGGTGGGATGTAAACGGCGGTCGCGACAACCGCAGAAAACTCCCTCGGCAGATAGAATGGGCGGCAAATGATTGTTAAATGTTCCAGATGAGGCGAGCAGGACCGCGAGAGAATGGTGATGTTCCTGGGATCGCACCATTTCTTGTTGATCATGAAACACACTCCACCGCCTTTGGATTTACCGGCCTCGGCTGTTCTGTCCATCCGAAAAACAGAGAAGTTCTCCGACGGCGTCACAGCTGTGTCAAAGGTGCAGAACAATCAACTACAAATAAAATAACTTAAGATAAAAAGTAGGCTTCTGTCTCACCCTCTCCCAACCACAGCGCACTCCATCCCCAGAATTCTAATCACACACACCTGCACATCGTCATCACCTGCAATCACCACCAGCACTTAAGCCCAACGCTCTCTCACAGTCACTGTCCGGTCTTGTTTGCACACAGCCTATGCTTATGCTTACCTTAAGGACTCCCTGAAACATCATCAAGAAGAGTGAAGGTGTCCAAGGTGTGATCTCCATAATGCAGAATTATAGGAACCACTTTGAGCACAATTTGACCTCCGAAGGTTTATCCAGGAAAAACTGATCTGGAAAGGAATTTGTCAGGCAGCTCTTCTCCATATTAACTGAATCCTTCCTCTGGGATGGACTAACATTCACGTCATGGAGAGGGCAGAGATGGTGCCTTGGCAGATGTTGCAGAGCTTCTTGTCACATTGAGCGGCATGGAGTGCCCTAGCACAGCCCAACAACGATTGTTACTACGATTCCATGTCCTGACCTGGTCGGAGGTAAGCTTAGCAAAGGATGCACACTGGCTCAGATAATGCCTTATCACAGAAAAGACAATAATGTTTCACTTTATCAGGCTTGGTTTGTGGAACAGGACCTTTCAGAGGGACAGTAGTCTCACCCTGGGATTCTCCAATGCCATGCAGGATGGTCACGGTTATCTTCCCAGAGTCTGACTTAGCGTGCGAGACAGACATTGCCTCTGCATCGTAGCTGTGGAACCAGGTTTCGTAACAAAGCCAGTTCAAGCCAGGTCAACCAGATTAGGGGTCGTGCCAGGTTGCCAGAACATATGGCGATGAAACTCAGCTCGTTGCTCAGGGGGAAGCTTACACAGAAGGCGTGCAACATGGGACCCACAACTCAGCTCCAGTTCACCATCACATCCCAGCGTTCTCAGTAGGCCCACTAGTTACTGCACCTGGAGAGCGAACCTCTGGAAGGCAGAGATATCACCTCACTTGATGTCAGGGCTCTCAAGAACAATGGCAATCCTTCTTAAGGCTAGCTGATGCGGTTAGCCGAATATCTCATGGAGCGCAGCTGTGGTATCAGTGAATGGGGTAGGTGAGTTCAGATAAGTATCTGCTATTATTCTAGCCTCCTCTGACTTAAGATGATCCACTAAGATCTGGCATTTGAATAGTTCAGTCTGGTCTGGAGGGAGCAAGTTCTCTAAAGCTATCCGGAGTCAAGTATACTCTCCTGGATCAGATCGCCTGAATTTAGGGATCATAGGGGCAGGTCCTCTGTACACATATTCAGACCCAGAATAAGGTGCTACAGGCGGTAGACTAGGCTCTGCCTTTGGTGCTAAGGCTGGATGACTCGAATAAGCAGGCTCCGAGCTGAATCGTGGGGAGATGGGAACTGTTGTGCGGTTGATGGGTAAGGGCATGGCCGCAGGTGTTAGTAACTCTTGAAGCTCTTGAGGGGTAGGAAGTCCACAAGCATCAGGAGCATAAGGCTGAGAAGGGGGTGACTGAGTAGCTGTGAATACAAAGGGATACTTCCTAGTCCCTGGCATAGCAGTTTGGTATGTTGTGGCACCTGTGTCAGATAGCGCAAGGGCACCCACCCATGTCCTCAGGTCAGCTTCAGGCTCAGGCCACAGTGGTGGGGGAAGCTCAGCGAAGTTTCCATCTTCTGCTAAGGTTGTGGATTCATATGGCGTCATTGGGGGATGGGATAACTGCGATGCTGACGTCTCTGCTGGTGAGAGGTTTTGTCCTCTAGCTTGACTGAAGTTGGCTCGAAAGGACTGAGCCACTTGAACTAATTTTCTACTTCTGCATGGATTTCTCTCAACTCCTTTAAGTCTGCCTGGATTGGAAAGCCTGATGGGACTGCATACTGGCGTAAGGCTGGAAGAATAGGGGAGGAGTCTGGTGGAGAGGTGCCTCCCAGGTGTGTGGAACTTCATGCTCAACAACAGGTCTGCCTCAGGAATATTGTACCTTATACTGCATACTGCTGATACCTTGTGGCGCATATGAGCAGCATTCATACAAACATGACGCTAATAACTTGTTTGGTATTAACAGCTTAACGGATCAACATCGCATCATCAAGACATCATTAAAACCCATGACACTGATCCGCATCTTCATTAAGATTGAATAATCACACGTTAAATAATATTACCGATCTGAATAATACAGAACAATCGCTACAGCACATGTTTGGGCATGCGTGTATGACACGAATGCATATATTAGGGGCTTTTGCACCGGGTAGTTCTAGGAACTAGCCACAGGTGGTTCCCTGAGAACTAAGAGTTCCCCTAGGAACATTTTCCTGGTTGCATTCGCACCGCCAGTAAGCACGCTGAAGTTCATAAGCAGTGTTTGTTGTTGTGACTTTTATTTTGACAGTACGGCAGACCTTAATTTTGGCATCGCTGAGAACGGCAGAGCCTAAGCACATAGCACCTTCATTAGTTTATGATATGTTATTAGATAGAGCTGTTATACAAAGAAAGTAGACAGTATATGAAAAGTATTAGTGTTTGCCGTGTAATTGAGGTCTAATGTTGCTAGCTGATCAGAAATACATAATCATGTTTCGCTTGGTCCCATCAAAGTTGCGTTGGATTTTCTCTTTAGCATAAAGGTTGAGAGGTCCATCCATCACTGTTTTCCATGTTCATAGAGTTAGTTTCTGGAGTAAATATATAGACTATAATCTGTGTGTGTACACAGCTTTTTTTTTTTAAATGGTGGGTGCTGGTGTTTCGTGTGCATTTGGCCAGTCAGCACACACTTACGTCACTGGTATTTCCTGTTGTGCTGGGTTAGACCCTACTCTGAAATAGAAGCTAATTTAGTTCCCCAAAAGGAGTTCCTAGAGCTAAAATCGTTCCTAGTTCCTGCCGTGAGAGCACGCGAAAATCCTGGTAATTCCGCCAATAGTTCTAGGAACTATGAAAAGGTTCCACCGGTGCGGAAGCCCATAATGCTGTTCAGATCACTGTTAACACAAATATAATCAAATAAACTTACTTAGAGGTCAGTGACTAACATCTTGATCTTGTTACACAATGGTTGCAAGGAGGGATTCAGCAAGATCTAAGTGCAGCAGGGTTTATTGAAAACAAAAACAAACTAACTAAAATACTCAAACTTTTCATAACATGATAAACATGAACAACCAGGTAAACGCAAACAATAACAGACAAGACAGGACTAAACACGGCAACAAGACAGGACTAAACACAGGGCTTAAATACACAGAACTAATCAAAGAAAGTGACACAGCTGACGAGACACATCTGAAAAGAATTAACAATCAATTAGAAACCATAGTGATAAATGGGCCAGGGAAACTAAGGGTGACAGAACCAATAAACACACTGACAGCAAATCAAGACTAGAACTACAGACTCAAAACGTGACAGTATCCCTCCCTCCGGGAAGGCGCGTCCTCGCGCCTTCATAATACATCAACTGTGGTGGGAGGGCGTGACTAGGTGGACCAGGAAGCCTCCAGGGTGGCGCTGGCATCTCAGGGAACCAAGGAGGTGCCGGCAGTTCAGGGGCCCAGCCCAGGGAGGCACCAGCAGTTCAGGGGCCCAGGGTGGATCAGCCTCCATGGCCTTCACCCATGGCTTGGCCACTATGGCTGCGGACTTATAACACCCCCCAAAAAAATTAAAAATTTTCTTGGGAAGAGCTATGGGGTTGTGGGCTGGAGCGGCCTCATTGGCTCGAGAGGACTCTGAACGTGGATCAGGGGCTGGAACCATCTCGGGACTCTGGACGGGGACTAGAGCCATCTCGGGACTCTGGACGGGGACTAGAGCCATCTCGGGACTCTGGACGGGGACTAGAGCCATCTCGGGACTCTGGACGGGGACTAGAGCCATCTCGGGACTCTGGACGGGGACTAGAGCCATCTCGGGACTCTGGACGGGGACTAGAGCCATCTCGGACTCTGGGCGGGACTAGAGCCATCTCGGGACTCTGGACGGGACTAGAGCCATCTCGGACTCTGGACGGGACTAGAGCCATCTCGGACTCTGGACGGGACGAGCCATCTCGGGACTAGACTAGAAGCCATCTCGGACTCTGGACGGGACTAGAGCCATCTCGGGACTCTGGACGGGACTAGAGCCCATCTCGGGACTAGAGCCATCTCGGGACTCTGGACGGGACTAGAGCCATCTCGACTCTGGACGACTAGAGCCATCTCGGGGACTCTGGACTCTCGGACTCTGGACGAGACTAGAGCCATCTCGGAGACTCTGGAGCGGGGACTAGAGCCATCTCGAGACTCTGGGCGGGACTAGAGCCATCTCGGACTCTGGGCGGGACTAGAGCCATCTCGGGACTCTGGACGGGACTAGAGCCATCTCGGGACTCTGGAGCGGGACTAGAGCCATCTCGAGACTCTGGGCGGGACTAGAGCCATCTCGGGACTCTGGGCGGGACTAGAAACCATCTCGGAGACTCTGGACGGGGGACTAGAGCCATCTCGAGGACTCTGGACGGGACTAGAGCCATCTCGGGACTCTCTGAGCGGGACTGGAGAGCCATCTCGGGACTCTGACGGGGACTAGAGCCATCTCGGAGACTCTGGGCGGGACTAGAGCCATCTCGGGACTCTGGACGGGACTAGAGCCATCTCGGACTCTGGACGGGACTAGAGCCATCTCGGGACTCTGACTCTGGATCTCGCGGGGGGACTAGAGCCATCTCGGGACTCTGGACGGGGACTAGGGTCCCCTCTGAACTCTGGACGGGGACTAGAGCCATCTCGGGACTCTGGACGGGGACTAGGGTCCCCTCTGAACTCTGGACGGGGACTAGGGTCCCCTCTGAACTCTGGACGGGGACTAGGGTCTTCTCTGGACTGTGAGAGACAGGGTCGGATGTCCTCTCTGGACAGGGACGGATGTCCTCTCTGGACAGTGAGAGACAGGGTCGGATGTCCTCTCTGGACAGGGACGGATGTCCTCTCTGGACAGGGACGGATGTCCTCTCTGGACAGGGACGGATGTCCTCTCTGGACTCGGGACAGGAGACGGAGCCCTCTCTGGACTCGGGACAGGAGACGGAGCCCTCTCTGGACTCGGGACAGGAGACGGAGCCCTCTCTGGACTCGGGACAGGAGACGGAGCCCTCTCTGGACTCGGGACAGGAGACGGAGCCCTCTCTGGACTCGGGACAGGAGACGGAGCCCTCTCTGGACTCGGGACAGGAGACGGAGCCCTCTCTGGACTCGGGACAGGAGACGGAGCCCTCTCTGGACTCGGGACAGGAGACGGAGCCCTCTCTGGACTCGGGACAGGAGACGGAGTGCTCTCTGGACTCGGGACAGGAGACGTCACAGGTGCCGACCAAAAGTGTATTAACCACAGTGGCCATCTTGGCTGAAGACTCTGGCATGCTGGTCTCCTACTCGCCCTCACAGATGGTGAAGGGGGAACCATTGTTGAGGAGTACCCACTCCACATACTCCAGGAAAGTCCCTAGAGGCTCATTTCCAGGCAAATGTATACATGTCTTCACATTGAGGTTTGTCCTGGAAGAGCACACACAGGCAGTAGTCATCACATGGTACGCAATGGCAAAGGTCCAGAAATACCTGTGCGTGCTTCTCTAGGGACTGGTTCCCCTGTGAGAGGAGGAGGACTCCCTTTAGTTGCTACTAGATCCATGTTCAGGTCCGTTATTCTGTTACATGCCGGTTGCAAGGAAGGATTCAGCAAGATCTAAGTGCAGTATGGTTTATTGAAAACAAAAACAAACTAACCAAAAGACTTTTTATAACATGATAAACATGAACAGAGCAACCAGGTAAACACAAACAATAACGGACAAGACAGTAAGCACAGGGCTTAAATACACAGAACTAATCAAAGAAATGTGACAGCTGACGAGACACACCTGAACAGAATTAACAATCAATTGGAAACCATAGTGACAAATGGGCCAGGGAAACTAAGGGTGACAGAACCAATAAACAAGCAAAACAAGACTAGAAATACAGACTCAAAACGTGAGAGATGTTACATCTGTAGCAATCACCAATAAACAGGAATTAACATCTTTACATGACAGCTCACACAGACCACACAGACACAGCAGATAGTGGCAGCTCAATTAACTACGCTGCTCACTACTGGAATACTACTGAGACTCCAGTTTCATAATAAAAGTCCCTACTGAATGATACAGGGTTAATGCATTACAGGTCATGTAAATTATGTAATCCGATTATGCAATAATTCAATATGTTATACAACACAAATATACTTTATGTATTTAATCTCACTTTATTGACACAGTTTAATCTCACAGTGTCTTTGCTGCAGACATTTGATGATCCAATGCAACCACACTAATAAGCAAAAATGACTTTATATAAATATCACATTTGTGTTTCATTTTTTGTTGTTATTGCTGAAGTAAGAGTGTTAAACTTTCTTCTCCATCATATTCCTTTGTGATCCAGAATGGCAGAACAGCTGAAAGGTTTGAGCTGTGCCCTTTACAGAACAGGCATGAATTTGCATTTCCTTCAGCCTGAGGCTTATTCATTTCACTTTTGTTGTGAAAGGGTTTGCCAAAAAAAACAACTTTTTTCCCTTGTTATTTAAAAAACAACAAAGCAAGCCAAGCCCAGGTGAGAAAAAGTAAAGCAAAAGTAATGTAATGCATTACTTTCCATAAAAGGTAACTAACAGAATTAGTTATTTTTTAGGAGTAATGCAATATTGTAACATTACTTTATAAAAAAAAAAAAACCTTTCCTAACACTGAAAATAACATGAATGCAATCTTTCGACTGGATGGAATCTTAATTTGAAAATAAACAATCAAAAGTTTGTGTCCATCATACACAAAATTATTTTCTGTGAAATCTGTCAACTCCAACTGCCCAAAATCTGTAGACTGATCTATAAATCTCTTGACTTTCGGCAAGTAGCATTGATACATTAAGACTAAAAATTGGGGCAAATATCTGGGTAAAAGTCATGTAGTGTATTCTGTGTATTGTTTTAAAGATGAAGTCACTGAAGATTATCTGCTGTAGACCTCATCAACATTAACTTTCTTTTTGTTGTCAATATATTGGAGTTTGTTTCTTTTATCTCAGGACTAAAGCAATATACTAATTGCTCTGTGGTCAAGTGTTCATCATTAAAAAACCCACAAACAGCACTACATGATCACCATTACACTGCCAGTAAATGCATCGCAACGCTTTTAGAGAAGATTTTCACAAGCTGTTTGCTCATAGACTTGAAATGCGAAACCCCCAATCCAAAAACCCTAATCCACCGGACCGGTGTGACCGGGTGCCACAGAATAATGGCTGCCCACTGCTCTGTGTGTGTATTGCGTTTGCAGTGTGTTTACTACTCACTACTACTCTGCTCCTAATGTGTGTGCACTAACTTGGATGGGTTAAATGCAGAAGACAAATTCTGAGCATGGGTCACCATACTTGGACTTCACATGTCACTTTCACTGTACTTTCACTATAGACTCATTTGGAGAGCATCTCCATTTCAAGGAATTTGCTCAAAAATGTTTTTTCTTTGCATCATGCATGTAAAATGAATCATGCCCAATTCACACATTATGGCCATCGTGCTGTTCAAATATTTTGCTGATTTTGTCTCACTGAAAAGCTCAAATAACGTGAAACATCAAATTGTGTGATTCATTTTAAACTATATGGTCAATCATGAATACAGAAAATCATTTGGTAACAATTAATTTTAAAGTGATGTAGTTACATGTTACTACAACATACTCACTAAGGTAAAAACAGTAAATTATGCATAATTACAAGTAACTAACCCTAAACCAAAGCCTAACTTGATTAGGTACACCTTGTTAGCAGTGGCGAAGCTACATAAGGGCCAGGCTGGCACTGGCCCACTTAAGATTGTCAGCTGGTCCACCCAACCAATTAAGACACAAAATATTTTTTTGTGGGAATGGAGAAAAAAATCATGCATGCATGACAATAATAATCACTCATGAATTTAGAGGATGTCACTCCAAAACTTTGCAGCATGTCTAAAAGCTATCACTCATCTTTAAATCACCGCAATGACTCAACCTCACAATGTTCCGTTATAATCAATGAAGCTGTCTACACGGCACAATGGAATCTCTTATTTAGTTAGTGTCTGCACTCTGTTATAATGAGAGGTTTTTGCGAGCGAGCAGAGCACTGGACAAAAACTAGCTTTGAGCGGAGAGTGAATTCTACTGATGTACCCTCAACAGCTAGAGAATACCCACAATGATCTCTGCCTCGCCGAATAAATTCCTGTCTCGCCAGAAAATGGCGTCCACAGGTGAATCATCCATCCATCCATCCATCCATTTTCCAAAACTGTGCATACAAGCGTATTATCATACATACAAACCCGATTCCAAAAAAGTTGGGACACTGTACAAATTGTGAATAAAAAGAGAATACACTGATGTGGAAGTTTCAAATTTCAATATTTTATTCAGATTACAACATGGATGACATAACAAATGTTTAAACTGAGAAAATGTATAATTTTAAGGGAAAAATAAGTTGATTTTAAATTTCATGGCATCAACACATCTCAAAAAAAGTTGTGACAAGGCCATGTTTCCCACTGTGTGGCATCCTCTCTTCTTTTTATAACAGTCTGCAAACGTCTGGGGACGGAGGAGGCAAGTTGCTCAAGTTTAGGAATAGGAATGTTGTCCCATTCTTGTCTAATACAGGCTTCTAGTTGCTCAACTGTCCTAGGTCTTCTTTGTGGCATCTTCCTCTTTATGATGCGCCAAATGTTTTCTATGGGTGAAAGATCTGGACTGCAGGCTGGCCATTTCAGTACCCGGATCCTTCTTCTACACAGCCATGATGTTGTAATTGTAATTACAACAGTATGTGATCTGGCATTGTCATGTTGGAAAATGCAAGGTCTTCCCTGAAAGAGACGACGTCTGGATGGGAGCATTTGTTCTAGAACTTGGATATACCTTTCAGCATTGATGGTGCCTTTCCAGATGTGTAAGCTGCCCATGCCACACGCACTCATGCAACCCCATATCAGAGATGCAGGCTTCTGAACTGAGCGCTGATAACAACTTGGGTTGTCCTTGTCCTCTTTAGTCTGGATGACATGGTGTCCCGGTTTTCCAAAAAGAACTTAAAATTTCGATTGGTCTTACCACAGAACAGTTTCCCACTTTGCCACAGTCCATTTTAAATGAGCCTTGGCCCAGAGAAAACGCCTGCGCTTCTGGATCATGTTTAGATATGGCTTCTTTTTTGACCTATAGAGTTTTAGCCGCAAACGGCGAATGGCACGGTGGATTGTGTTCACCGACAATGTTTTCTGGAAGTATTCCTGAGCCCATTTTGTGATTTCCATTACAGTAGCATTCCTGTATGTGATGCAGTGCCGTCTAAGGGCCCGAACATCACGGGCATCCAGTATGGTTTTCCGGCCTTGACCCTTACGCACAGAGATTGTTCCAGATTCTCTGAATCTTTGGATGATATTATGCACTGTAGATGATGATAACTTCAAACTCTTTGCAATTTTTCTCTGAGAAACTCCTTTCTGATATTGCTCCACTATTTTTGGCCGCAGCATTGGGGGAATTGGTGATCCTCTGCCCATCTTGACTTCTGAGAGACACTGCCACTCTGAGAGGCTCTTTTTATACCCAATCATGTTGCCAATTGACCTAATAAGTTGCAAATTGGTCCTCCAGCTGTTCCTTATATGTACATTTAACTTTTCCGGCCTCTTATTGCTACCTCTCCCAACTTTTTTGGAATGTGTAGCGCTCATGAAATCCAAAATGAGGCAATATTTGGCATGACATTTCAAAATGTCTCACTTTCAACATTTGATATGTTATCTATATTCTATTGTGAATAAAATATAAGTTTATGAGATTTGTAAATTATTGCATTCCTTTTTTATTCACAATTTGTACAGTGTCCCAACTTTTTTGGAATCGGGTTTGTACGTGTCTAACACTGCCATGTGATTGGCTGATTATATATTTGCGTTATCGAGTAGTTGAACAGATATACCTAATAAAGTGTTCGGTGAATGTATATAAAAAGTTTGAAAATAACTATTAATAAATATATTACTGTATTACACATTCCCCCATTTTCTGCATACTTAACACTGACTCCTTTGTGTTGTTTACTTTTGTTGTATTTGTTTCAAAACTTTTCTACACATGACTGTTCTACACACATGACTGTTTGTCCACACACAGCTCCACCTCTATCATCAAATTTGCTGATGATACTGTTGTCCTGGGCCTCATTTCCAACAACGAGACGGCATACTTGGACGAGGTGGAGCAGCTAACATGGTGCCAGGACAACTGTCTCTCTCTGAATGTTGGCAAGACCAAAGAACTGATTGTGGACTTCAGGAAGAGACAGCAACGGACATACTCCCCTCTCATGATCAGCGGGTCACCAGTGGAGAGAGTGAGCAGCTTCAAGTACCTGGGGGTAAACATCTCCGAGGACCTGACCTGGACTGCTCCCATTCAGACACAGGTGAAAAAAGCCAGGCAAAGACTGTACCACCTGCGCCAGCTGAGGAAATTCAGGGTTTTACCAGCTATCCTGAAAACTTTCTATTTAGGGGCGATAGAAAGTGTATTAAGCGTGGTATGGGAACAGCACCAGTCATGACTGCAAAGCCCTGCAAAGAGTCGTGCGCTTATCCGAGCGTATCTCAGGGTCAGCTCTCCCGTCTCTGCAGGACGTCTACACCAAACGCTGCAAAGGTAGAGCTACTAAAATCATCAAGGACTCTAATCACCCTGCAAACCCTCATTTCACGCTGCTGCCATCTGGTAAGTGCTTCCGAAGCCTGATGGCCAAAACTGAGAGACTCAGGAGGAGCTTCTTCCCCCAGACCATCAGACTCCTGAACTCAGTCACTTAACATCACGTGACCATCGATACACTGACATTGCACTGTACTTTCTGTTCTCGTTGTTACTGTGTAACAACCTGTTATAAACCTGTTTGCACATTATACTCTTTGTACATTTGTTAACCACATATTTATAAGTCTACAGTTTACTCACTGCACAGTTTACTTCACTTATTTTATTCCACTTCTTTATTTTTATTTTTTTTCTACTTGACGATTTATTTATAATTCTACAGATATATATAGTACTTTTTTATTCTATTTCTATTATAATTTCTTCCTTGTGTTTTTAACTGTGAATTTGCACTGTCCATGGAGCGGGCCTGTTTACATTTCACTGCCGGTTGTATATTCTGTATATAACTGTGTATGTGACAAATAAAACTCTTGAATCTTTAATCTTTTCCACCTCTCTCCAGCACTTGTGGAGTTGAGCATTTGCAGCGTGCTGGAGTCACATTCAGTTTTTGATTCTTTCTACTTCTGCATCGTGACCTTCTCCACAGTGGGGTTTGGAGATGTTGTTCCTGATATCTGGCTCTCCAAGTTGCTGGTGGTTATTATGATATTTGTCGCTTTAATGGTCCTGCCTATCCAGGTAAACTTGTTCTTGATACTACTTTAAGATGATGCTTTATTAACAAAGTTCGGGAGGTAAAAAGTTCAAATGGATCATTCCCCTCAGATAACATTCCAAAAACATAAGTGTCAACTCTTGAAATAGGGTTTTTCAAACTTTTTGATTCCATTTTGATGATCCACTTGCATAAAAATATAATTCTAAAATATAATGGCAGATACTTTTACTGGATAACAACACCTTTATCCACCTTATTTTTAATGCAAAAGCTGGTGCATCCATTTATAACTTGAACATGCAAGGATTCAAGTTTATCTGTACAAAAACAGCCTATTTTTTTTTTTGCAAACTGATATTTGTTATATTATTTTACTGTATTACTGTTATCACAAACACACTGGTATGTATATAGCACAAATAGTTTAGATATATATGAGCTATAATTATGATTGATAAATAAAGTGGATACTGAATGGGGAAAAAGTGTGATATAAAAACAAGACAATTAAATGTAACTATTTCCATACTTAAATAATTAATGTATATAAATAAATATATAATGTATAATAATGTATCTTGTTATTGCACTAAAAGCAAATTAAAATATATTTTAATTCTAATATTTAATTAATTCTTTATTTTTATTACATCACAATGAATCTCATGATTTCTTTGCAATTTGTATGTAATGGGGCCATCCTCAAAAGACTTCAGGAAATGAATGCACTTAACAATTCCCAGATCCCATAAGGGACATCTCAGAGCAATAATCTACAGGCAATGTCATTACAAAATGAGAGCTAAATCTATGCATTATGGTGTTTTCTCTGTGGTATGATGGCACTAGTTTGAGGATCTGGTCTACTTGTGGATGGAGCGGGAGAAGTCAGGAGGAGATTACAGCAGGCAGAGAGCAGAAACCGAGAGACACGTGGTGCTGTGCGTCAGTTCAATCAAAATCGACCTGCTGATGGATTTCCTAAATGAATTAAATACAACGAAAGTAAATGATTTAAAGTAAATGAAATACAACAAATACAAATGATAAAACAGCACTCAGTTCCAATGGATGGTCTTTTTGGCAGCTATTGAAATACTTCATTGTTATTGTCACTGTCTTTACTGATATTATAGAACTGACTTGCCTGTGCAGATATTGTATAATAGGACAACTTACGTTTAAGTTTAAATCATATTATCTGGTCGTTCACATTATGTATTAAAGGATGTTAGCCTGCACCCCCGCTTTTGAAAAAATCCTAAGAAATGGCATACTGACTAAAACGATACAGTTCATGAATCATTTGCTGTAAAATCATAAGTGTGGTCTCATTTGAAAGCAGACACTTGGCAGTTTACTGTAAAGTCATAATTATAATTATTTTCATAATCAAAAATAGCTATAATAAGCTTCAAAGTTTTGTAAAGTTATTAGAAATTTATTTGTATGAAATATCTTTATGAATGAAAATAAAATTGAAGTTGGCCTTGTAGCAATCTAGAAATGCTGAAAAAGTGTGACCATGTAATATTTCAAATCTGAAGACAAGTCTAAAACTCTGAATTGTATTAAATGTTTTACTAGATCATGTCATGTGATATTATGTTGAGATTTCTCTAAAATGTTAACTGATGTTTATTGCCATCTCTTCTGAGCTGTGTATTGCCTTTATTGTTTTGAGGTGCAAACTGGCCCATTCAGTTTCAGTCTCCCCTGCACACGTTCACACCTCTTAGGCCTGGTTATGGCTCAAATTATTATTCTTTTGTCTTCATTGTAATTACTAACGACTCCCTATTCAAACCTCATTTCTTTGATCAAGCTTCTCACTTCACCTTCTCTGTAACTCTATCAAATGCCTTTCTTGAAAATAAACATTTCAGCAGTTTTACATTTCAAAAATGTTCTCTATTTGCTTAGGTGGCAGGTGCATCTTAGGGCTAGCTAGCATGTTAGCTTAGCACACCATCAAAACCAACACGATCACATAAGAAGGCATATCAATAGTATGAGTGTGTAATGTCGTGGAATGAATACCAAAATGAGTTTTGGCGTGCAAGTGGTACGCAGTTTTTCGCGTGCATATGATACGCACTTTATGGCATCGTGTGCGTATAATACGCCATAAAATGCGTATTATATGCACGCGAAAAACTGCGTACCATTTGCACGCCAAAATGAGTTTTGGCGTATACATTACACGACATTGCACTCTTATTATTTATATGCATTTTCATGAGATCTGGCTCATCAAAACACAACAATTTATGAGATTAAAATTGTGTTTTACTCCAAACTTACTTTATATCACAAGTCGAGTGTTTTAAATAACCTTCTGAGATCTCATTTGGCTTTGGGTCAAAAAATCAGACAGAAAATATATAATTTATCAGTATTCTGTACAATGATAAAAGCTATGTAGAAAAGCATTGCATTATAAATATAATCTAATATGAAAACACCCAACATGGCATAAAGAACACAGACCAACCATATATTGTCGCGATGTGTGTTTATTGTCTCCAAATGTGTCAATGGAAGCTTTGTTTATGCCAGAGACTTCCTGGAATGTCACATGGTTTGTCTCTTCTTCATGAGTGCCATATATTGACTAAAATGTACCACAGGGCGCCCTCCGGCTGCCAGTATGAACTGAAAACACAGCACATCACAGTATCCAGCGCTCATAATAATTACATCTGCACATTTTGGATAAAAATGTTATAAATATTACTCCTCTGTATAGAAATTTCACACAGACATGAGGATCTATCAATATTTCTCCACATCTGCACACTTTTAAAGTAAAAGCCCTGAGGGATGTTGTTTTGTCGCGAGTCTTCATGACGACCATAGAGGAGATTTTTATGAATGGGAGCAGCTCACGCGCATATTACAATCGAAAGGCACCGACGCCGGTTTTCATATTCATAATTCCAGACACATATTAACAAATTACGGTCACTATAAGATTTTGAGAATAAAACAGAGGTAAAAAAATATCCAACTTTAGTCTTAGATCTTTTTAATGATGTATAGTTTGTCAAGGTAATTATTTACATCTGACAGTAATTTTGAGCTAATTTAAGCAAAGAAAGCTTCAGTGCGTCCTCGCACAGGTTAACAGGTTTAAGTATGTTATTTTTTTCTATGTTGAAAAACATTCTTTTAACCCAGTTTATTGTTCATTGACTACTATTAGTATGCCATTCATGTAGCCTATATCATTCATGGGTTTATCTCCCCAACAAGTTTAAACATTGAGCTTCCTAGGCACCATCAAAACAGATCTGTCAGCCTCTTTCCAGCTCAAACTATAGAGAGAATTTAATGTGTAGCTACTGTATCAGGTGGAGCCAGTGTGTTTAGCTGGTGTGCGATCATGAAAATTCAATGCAATTAGACCTTCAAAAACTCAACAAGTCCCATGCGAATAGGGCATTGCGATATGTTACGACACTTGGCTCAAGGTAAGCAACAAAAACAGGAGACACACGCAAACCCAAATTATCATCTCAAAAGTGGTTTATTTACTACAAATTTAAGGTAACACTAAATAATAGAATGAAAACAACTTGATGTTCGGCTCTTGAACGAATCGTTCTTTTGAGCTGGTTCTCAGCAAGTGATCGATTAATCGAACTGAATCTAACTTTAGTTCCGGCTTGATGACACAAGACGCAAAAGCCGAAGTAGCACTAAAAAAAAGAACCGAGAGCTGGTTCAAACATCTGTCGAAGTTTGCAGAGGATTCTGATGACTGAGTTGGCGACATGTCTGAGGCACGTAGGCTACTGGAAATATCCCAGCTAACACATAACAGTTATGTAATTTATTTGTACTTTTTGGTAATTTCATGATGTACCAACTGACTCAGTTGCATGCCTGTAACAGTCTCAACGTCGCATGCCTGTAATTTCCTTGAGATCTCTTTTTAAAGGAGTGCCTGAAGCACTGTCACAGGTGTATCACTGGATGCGGCACGACGCGAGCGACAAATCTCCGACAGTAAACTGATGCCTTGTTCTATTTATGACGTAGCCTACTGACAGGAAAAACAAATGCTTTGCAAGGGGTGCTTTTGCTGCTGTAGTAACACCGGCGAGAAGATTCAGCCATTAAATCTGATTGTGTTGTGATAGCACCGGAAGTAGCAATACACTGCTTCACTTACCGAAAATAGGAAGTGTGATAAAGGTCTATTGCAGGGGTACTCAATTAGAAACCTAAAAGGTCCACTCACCAAATTTTCCTTACGTCCAGGGTCCGGAAGAGTGATGGTCAAAATCCAAAAACAGAACTCCAACAACAAAGGTGGTAAATTCCCCAAAACGTTCAAACTATGTACAAAAGGTGATGTGGTCTGGCCTTATTAGTGTGAAAAGTGACACCTTTTTTGTGCCACCAGTTCTTTTAAACTTGGGCATAAAAGGTGTGAGGGCCAGGCAGAGGCACTTACTGATGTAAGTGTTCATTACTGAGGGTGCTCCTGTATGTTCATGGTTGAATATGGTGGATAGCTTTCCTGTAGCTCAAACAATAAGAGTGTGGTGCTAGCAACACCAAGATCATGGGTTCGAGTCCCAGGGAAAGCAAGAACTGACAAAAAATGTAAAAATGTGTACCTTGAATGCAGTGTAAGTCGCTTTGGATAAAAGTGTCTGCCAAATGCATACATGTAAATGTAAATGAAAAGGCAGACTCACAACAGTGAGAATTGGTGAGAATTTGAAGGGCCATCTTCTGCAAGAAAGGGACACCTGCTGCAGGGACCATCTTAGTCCAGAAGGTGGTAGGGTCACAGAGAGACTCCTGCAGATTCAATTAGCTCTGATTGAAGAGAAGCAGCACTAGCCCATGGGCAAATTTGAGGGCTTCAGTTGAAAAGTCTGCAATGTTTTTGACAAGGAATGGATTTTCCATGCATAGTAAGACTTGTTTTCCCAGAGGGAATTCCCCAAAGCGAGTTTGGAAGTTTTCAATCAGCTTGTCCAGGAATTCAGATAGAAATGCAACAATTTCCATTTTTTCTTCATTCTGCATGAATTCCACGAATTGTTTTGCTTTTGCACTCTTCTGATCCAACAGAAAGGTTTCCAACTTTTTCTGTAATGTCCAAAAGCGATCCAGTACCTTGCATTTACTAAGCCACCGGACATTGTTGTGGAGGAGCAAATCATCAAATTTTGCATTCACCTCTGTTAGGAATGAGCGCAACAAGCGATGCTGCAGAGCAGATGATGCCCTCAAAAAGTTCACAAGTCTCAATACTGTTGTCATGACCTCTGCATACTTTTCTTAAAGACTGGTACACAAACCCATCTGATGAATTATGCAGTGATATGCTTTGAGGTCAGGGTGATGAGCTCTCAAGTGTGCCACTAATCCCCTCTCTCTTCCAGTCATACATGGAGCTCCATCAGTAGCAATGGAAATAACATGCTTCAGGTCTATCTCTCTGTCTCTCAACATCTGCATCAGTGCTTCATAAATATCATCCCCTCTTGTGTGTCCATGGAGGGCTGTGAGGCCTAACACATCTTCACAGAATTCTCCCTTCTCTTCATCAAAAAATCTGACAAACACCAGAAGTTGTGCGTTGTCTGTGGATTCATCCAAAGACAATGAAATGCATTTAGCCTTTTTTATTGCAGACTTAATTTGGTGAAGCAAATCATCAGCAAGGACTTTACAGCCGTGAAGTCAGACAAAGATATTTGGTTTATTTTTTGTATCATGACATCTTTTTGAGTTCCCTCAAACAGGGCAATTGCTATTTCTTTCATGCGTTCTTTCACAATCTCCGAGTCAGAGAATGGTTTCTTGTGCTTTCAGAATCAGAATCAGAATCAGAATCAGAATCAGAAAGAGCTTTATTGCCAAGTGTGCTTGCACACACAAGGAATTTGTCTTGGTGCTGAAGCTTCCAGTGCACATATACAATACAACACAACATGAATACAAATATGAAAAATAGTACAAAATAAAATAAAGGTATGTATATATATATATATATATATATATATATATATATATATATATATATATATATATATATATATATATATATATATATATATATTCAATGGCCTGTGGGAAGAAACTGTTCCTGTGCCTAGATGTTCTAGTGGCCAGTGATCGGAGTCGCCGTCCTGACGGTAACAGTTCAAACAGGAAGTGTCCAGGGTGAGCGGAGGACACTTCCTGTTTCCTTTCCTAAGACCCATGCCACTCTTAATAAGAATTCAGTTGCATGCTCTTGTTGGGTGGCTGATCTAACTATTACACTGCATGTTGCTTGGTATGATGATTGGAGTTGTTTGATTTTTCTGTCCCTTACCTCAGATTTATGGGGATAATTGTGGTCATAATGACGTTGCACGTTACCACTCTTGACAACGGCAACCGTCTCCTTGCAAATTAAACACATTGGTTTTGTGCTCCCAATCTTAAATTCGCGATTTTCAGAATCAACTTTTCTCTTTTTGTCAGGTTTTGAGAACGCCATGATTTTCGCTAGCAAGGAAAACAGGTAAGTTACCGTTAGCAGATGGATTAGCGCCTGCGTTGTTGCGAATGACACACACAACCTGCGTTGAGTGAGTGAATGAGTTGTCATGGTGATTACAGTTATTACAGCTCCTGACTGGATCTTTGGATTGGACACAGAAGATAGATAAACCACATCTAGTAGGAAAACAATATAGGAAATCATGCACCAATGAAAACTCGCTTGGATCATAACTGTGTGTGTGCAACAGACTCAGTCTGCAAGGTTTCTGTGCGTGACGAATTTTTAGGATGACAAATACGAAAAAAAAAAAAACGCACACGGAAATTTCGGACGGAGTGTGCAAGGACCTTAACTCTACCGCTGCATCAACATGTGATGTACGTCGAGTTGTACTGGGACGAATGTACGCTGTAGCACGATTCACTAATCACAATACTATGATATTTCTTCAAAAGCAGATCATTGAGACATTTTAATCAACCATGAACAAAAATCGTGATACTGCACACCCCTACATGAACTTTCCCAAAGCGATAAGATACCTAGGCTATGTTAATTAACTACCCGGCTAACGTTAACTCGCACCATAGCCTAGTTTAGTTTACATACATTTTCTTTACATACCTTTATCACCAGAGGGATATGTAATTTTTGTGACATTTATGCTGCAATGCTGCTGCCTCTTCGATCAGCTTCAATAATCAGTCACAGTCTGACTGGGCTTGCATCCTTCAGCCCGTTGACATAATATTGCAGGTTTTTTTTTTTTTTTTTTTTTTTTTTTTTATATAAATTGTGTTTTTGTATGGTTTCCATTGTCTATTGACATAATATATCACAAAAAATAAAAATAAAATCAAGCTGTCATTTCGTGAGCTCTTGAGGGCCCCCTGGTGGCCACGGGGGCCCTAAGCAGCCGCTTTGTTCGCTTATGCCTATGAGAAAATGCTGAGGGGAAGCCGCTGACATTCAACTAATGACATCAATTTGTAATCATTGAGTCTGTCTTCCACACTTACCAGATGTGAGTGTTTGCCTTTGTGCGGGCAGAGAGACAAAGGGAGCGGAACAGGAATCGCACTTTGATATTTTGCAGCTGGACAATTGGAAAAAGTCAAAGAAGAAAAACTGTGGATTTATATGAAGTTATCGTTATCTTGAAAGGAGTTTTTATTTAATTTTTTATTTATTTTTAGCTTTTGGAGAAACATGGCTAATGGTGATAACGAAGTGACATCCATGCCTCTTAAACACCGATTCAGGGATTTATTACTAGAGCAGACACAGCAAAAAGGATGCAAAGTAAGTTTATGAAATGTCCATATATATATATATATATATATATATATATATATATATATATATATATATATATATATATATATATATATATATATATATATAATTAAAGACCAACGTACAAAAGCACTGCTAGAGAAAACAAGCTTTAGTGTAGTAGACTAATTGTAGGTTTGACTGGTTACTGTTTTTGTCACAAGCCAGTTTTTGTCACAAGCCAGTAACTGTTGTGTAATCCTGTACTGTGACAATCTTCCCTATATTTACATTAATTATTGATAGTGTGCAAAAACAGTATTCTGTCTGTATTAGTAATAACAACAGTGTGATGAAGTGCAACCAGTGGTGGGGACACAAACTGGGGTCGTATTTTATGTTTTTAAACCAAAGATGCAGAAAACCCACTATATTTATGGTGGCTTTTGGTGGCTATTACATGGAAAAGGGTGGAGATCCTCTATGTTGTTTGTGTTTGTTTTTGCAATAATGCCACATAAATTTGCAAAAATATAACTAAAATGGCGTAAAAAAAAAAATGAAGAGTCAGATTGTATTCACAAATTATATATTAAAAAATCTAAATATATCTAAATAAAACCAATAGCAATAAGCAGAAATCAATAGGAGTTGTGCATTTAACAGTGTGTGTGTGTGTGTGTGTGTGTGTGTGTGTGTGTGTGTGTGTGTGTGTTAGGTCTCATCTCTTCATATCTGCATTTGTGGCTGATTTTGTTTGCCAAATTCTAAACAAATCACAGTCACACCTGTGTATGTGTTTGTGTGTGTGTGTGTGTGTGTGAGAGAGAGAGAGAGAGAGAGAGAGAGAGAGAGAGAGAGAGAGAGAGAGCATGTGTATTCCACATTGCATTTGTACTCTTGTGCCTGGCCTTAATTTCTGTGTGACAATTTTCAGATTTCTGTCATAACAACTTTCATGACAGTGTTTGGCGTGGTAATGGATATGACAATGTTGATATATTTGCTCTTGGTGGGATAGATCTGCTACTCTGCTACTGCCAATATATCCACAGACACGGTTCTGTGAGCAAGTAATGCATGCTGCTGCTGTACAATATAGCATACAGCACGCATACATGAATTAGTGTAGCACCGTAGCAGATCTGAGATTTTTTTTTTACATCCCTTCAGAACAGCACCAGTTTTTGTGTGTGTGTTTAGATAGATAATGTTACAAAAGTCACTAAATCTCATGCAATCTGAAAGGACTCCAAAGACCCTATGAAGGTTAATCAGTAATTCTCATCCATGTGTTTTGCCGCATAGGGTGCAGGTTGACTTCTTCAGTGAGAAGAGTTTCAAAGAACGCCTCCAGTTCTTCTTCATCAAAAACCAGCGATCGAGTATGTCTGTTCTTTATTTTCCTGTTAAAATCACAAATGCTAAATTAATATTCTTTCTTGTTTCCATAATCACATGAATTCAACACAATATGAAAAAATATGTTTTGAAAATGAATATATTTTTAAGAACATTAGTCCAGAAAAATGCATTTCCAATTAGTTATAATTATTAGTTTAAAATGTGTTGTTCCATATTTACGTTACAAAAATGTGTCTCACATGTGCATGCACATTTTTTTGTACTACTATGTCACCCATGTTGGTAACACTTTACAATAAGGTTGTATTAGTTAACATTAGTTAATGCATTAGTTAACATGAACTAACCATGAACATCACCTCTGTTCAGCATTAATCTTAACTCACACATATATTAATGCATCTATTCACATTAACAGCGCAATTAGTTAATGCATTAGTTAACATAATGTTGGAGGTATGAAGGTAATGTTGAAATAGTGTACACTTTACAATAAGGCTCTCAAAACCATTAATACATGCCTTGTTAATGGAAAGTCATGTTAATAAAAGTCTACAAATGTTAGTAACACATCAGGTAATGTTGAAATAGTGTACACTTTACAATAACGGTCACAAAATGTAAGTAATGATCGTAAAGTGGGTATAAACACGAACAACCTATCCGTTGATGTTCAGATGGTTTCCACTTTAGAATTATGTTTACCAACAGGCCAAAATCAATGGCTTATTAAATAATGTTGATAAGGTACACAAAACATTTTTACCGTGAGATGGTGAGTTAGAAATGTTCATGCTTAATGTGTGTCTGTCAACTGCTATGTAAACTAATGTAAATATGTACAGTTAGATAACCTTACAAAAACAGTAAAGCTGCAGGCACTGTTTATGGTTAGTTCATGTTAACTGATGAATGAACTAATGTTAACTAATTGCACTGTTAATGTGAATAGATGCATTAATATATGTGTGAATTAAGATTAATGCTGAACAGAGATGTTGTTCATGGTTAGTTTATGTTAACTAATGCATTAACTAATTGCGCTGTTAATGTGAATAGATGCATTAATATATGTATGAGTTAACGTTAACAAAGATTAACTAATGCTGAACAGAGGTGTTGTTCATGGTTAGTTCATGTTAACTAATGCGTTAACTAATACAACCTTATTGTAAAGTGTTACCAAAATGTTTTATAAACACTATTTTTATTCCCCAAAATTAAGTTGATCTCACTTGATGAGTGCATGTGACACTTTTTTGCACTACCATGTCTAGAATGGTTTATAAAACGCTATTTTTATTCCTCAGGTTTCAGGGTGCGAGTGTTTTATCTTTCACTCAAGGTGTTAAGCTGCATTTTGTATATATCCAGAGTGCTGTCTGACTCAGGAGAACAGCAACACACATGGTAGATATTTCTCATTGTTTGATGGACAGAAACTATGGCAGGAAGGCTCGTCCTTAGCCATATGAGATTGGTTCCTTAAGATTCTTTGCTATCACTCACTGGATTCATGATGTATTTTTGATGAGGCTTAAATGAAAATGTGTTTATACAGAAAATAATCTTGTTAGACTCTGAGAAACATTAATGGGCTGAAAAACACTGCTCATAAAGGCACTACAGTCTATAATTTCTTGTCTACATACTTCTAATGATGAATGCATTAGGAAGGACAATGGAAATATTGGACTTCCTTTATGTTACTGGCCCAAGCAGAATGAGTTTTGTTTATAACAAATCTAGAAAATACCCAGATAGCATGTAATCATTGAAACAATGTTGAGTCAGTGTTGATGCGTCAACACCAATTACATTGAATTAACATTACAAAGTGATGTTGCTTTAGCATCACTCTTGCACCCTCAGTTAATGTTGAAGCAATACTGAGATTTTAACCACAAATCAATGGTAATAATATTGATTCAACATTACAGTGATATTTTTTCAACATCACTTACAGTGATATTTTTTGCACCCCTCAGTTAATATTGAAATAATGTTGAGATTCCAACCATAAATCAACGGTAATATCATTGATTCAACACTACAAAGTGATATTTTTTCAAGATCTCTTTGGCACTGTTGAAACAATGTTGAGATTTCAACCACGAATCAATGATAATAGCATTGATTCAACATTACAAAGTGATATTTTTTTAACATCACTTTTGCACCCTCAGATAATGTTGAAGCAATGTTGAGATTTCAACAAAAATCAATTGTAATATTGAATCAACATTATGAACTGTTTTCATGACATAACATGATGTTGAATCAATGAAGTGAAATAAAAAATGGTAATGGTAATGCTATTGAATCAGCATTACGCTATGATAGATTCTACATCACTGATGTTGAATCAACACTGAAATAAAAAAATAAAAATCTTTGGTAATATTGTTTGATCAATGTTACAATGCGATGTTGATTCTACTTTTGTTGAAACTGAAATGTAATAACATAAAACAATGTTGCCATCTGATGTACCAAGTTAATGTTGAAACAACATTAATATTTCAACTACACTTCAATGGACCATTTCAAATTTGGAAAAACCTTTTAAAATATAAATGACACCTTCTCAGCAGCTGAGTCAATTTATTTAACGGTTTACCACAATCAGTGACAAAAAAGATATAAAAGATCTAGGACAAGAGCATTACAACCTTTCAAAATAAAATTAGTTTCAGATTTGTCATTGTAACTACAGGTGGTCCAACGGTTCGGGTTTTAAAAATCTGGCTTGCATCAGACGACTGCCTCTTTTCCTTTGGGGTCTCTGAAATCTGAAAAAGAAAGCACGATATTACTTAAGAACAAGTCAATTCAGTTCTCATACATACAGTCACATTTAAAAATGTTAATATACTAATCACAATATGATTCACTTAAAAAAAAAGTTGCTCAACACAAAATATTCAAACTATGATTATAATACTGTTAAATTCTGTATATTTATTCCAGTTTTCTTAAATCTATTAATGCTTCTATATCAAAAGAAAGTGTCTGATTTTTCCCACCGAGTTTATCTCCAGCCCTGACACACCTGAAGCTGATCAAGGTCATTAGGCTCAATGAAAACTTCAGGCAGGTGTAGAGGAATAAACGCCTCTGAGCTATGGCCGTTACATAAATCTCATTTTCTGTGAAACTACATAGCAGTCAAATAACAAGTTAATCTTGACGAATAAAAGAGCTTAGATTTTTTTTCAACAAAATATTCTTTAGAGGGATAATTCAACCTGCAATGAAAATGGTAATCATTTACTCACCCTCATGTTGTTCCAAACATGTATGAGTGTCTTTCTTCTGTTGAACACAAAAGAAGACATTTTAATGAATGTTAGTAACCAGACAGTTTACGGTAGCCATTGATTTCTACGGTAGGAAAAAATACTATGGATGCCAATGGCTACCGTAAACTGTCTGGTTACTAACATTCATTAAAATGTCTTCTTTGTGTTCAGCAGAAGAAAGACACTCATACATGTTTGGAACAACATGACGGTGAGTAAATGATGACCATTTTCATTTTGGAGTGAATCCTTTAAAGCTGCAGATTCAACTTATGTAGACCTTAATATCACAAAATAGTCATATCAGTCACTTTCTCAATAAACACGTTAAATAAAGACGTTTTTTATAATTTGTGTTTCAGTGGAAACAGGCTAAACTGAACGGAGATCAGTTACATTCCCTAAATTTAATAGATTCAGGAATATGAATAATTACCTGATTAGTAATTAAGGGAGCAGGAGATCAGGTGACTATGCTGTCGACAATAACTCAATGTATAATCAATGTCAGCATTATCAGCAGGGTGCTTCCCATTTTTTAAATTGTCCATCTTCATCCTCTTCACTCCTACTAAAAGAGAAATGTGCTCTGCAAGCACACATGGGCTGTGTGCAGTGTGACATTCTTGCTCATGTCTCTTGCACTTCAAGAAATCTGTTAAATGATGTTAGAACTTTATTCAGGAATTTCACAATAAACATTAAAGCAAGATGCATTGTTTAAGAATGTAGAAAAATGTTTCTAACTAGTCAAAATACAATATTCTAAATACAAATCAAACACAAATAACAAGCACGCAAAATAAAGCAACAGAGAAATAATAAGGTAGATGCAGCATTGTTTGAAATTGTGCAAGAGAAGTCATGTATGTCAGGTGGTTCAACACACTACACTGTATAAGATGTACCTGTGTTTTCTCTCTAATGAAGAAGCATCAGTTAGGCTACTGAGAAAACCCTAAACCAAGCCTCCAGTGGATTAGAGCAAATCAGGTAAAGCGATTGAAAATGTCTATCGTGGTTTGAAAACACCCCACTGATAGGGAAACACCCACTAATGTTCTGCAGAGATACACGCCTGCATGATCTTGTGGTCATCAACTACAAATCACTTTTAGTTCAATGTCACTGTCTCCACACATGTGTGCTGTCGACTTTCATCACAATTTCAATGCTGATCCAACACACTTTAAACGTTGACGTCAATCTCAACCAAAATGATGGTTTGGATCAAAACTCAACATTGTATCAATGTTACTATGCTGTCTGGGTACCTTCCTTTATTATGTAAAAGAAACTTTTTATATAAGGATAAGTATTTTTTTCCTATTCAGTTTATACTGCTATAAAATGCAATATATAAATGCAGCTATAAAATGACTGTTCCATAATGATATCTGCTTCAGAATAATGTAGTTCCTCTTCTTATAGCTTCGGCTGCCCTTACAGAAATTATACCCTGCTGGGAATCAACTGGTATGTACTTCCAAACAAACCGATAACAAGACAGAAATTCAATATAAAATTGGTCAGATTTATTCATTTGCATGTTACTAACCCTTTATTGTTACCAGGTCTTCAATTATTTGGGTTAAACGAGATCACACGCTTTGGGCTGTACAGGTAGTTCTACAAATAAATCTCATAATATCCACAATTTTTAGTGTATAGTATATAGTTTTATGGTATGGAGCTGATATATGGTTATTAATAATGATTGGTGTTTAATGTATGGATGTATTTTAACAAATAGATATTTTCTTTAGGTGTCTGTTGCAGTTATATGTTTATTCATAAGAATCCTGCTGATATATCTACGATACAAGGTATACTTTTTAGTATTTTCCAACAGGCATCATCTAAACAATGAGCCTGAAAGAAACAATCTACTGATATATTTTCCATGCAACTATTGATACCATCTGCGTTAATTCTGTTTGTTTATGATCTAGGGAACATATGGCAGCAAGTCCTTCAAATAGCGTTTATCTTGGAAATGATTAACACAGTGCCCTTTATGATTGGAGTAAGTATATAATCGGAAAACTGTTGACATACAACTGACAATAATAGTCATGTTGGTACTTACTACACCTGAACACAAATCTAAAAACGTAGGCCTATTTGATTTAATGCTTAATCCATATATTCTTCTGGTATTTTATTATCAGTGTTGTTTACAATCATCTCTTGTACTATATCTTGTTTTTTTCTTTGGTTAATAACTCATAACCTACCACAATGCACAACCACCCTCAACACCATAGCAGAACACCCTAGAAACCACATACCATTTTAGAGCACATACAGCAATTTGTTAACAATAAAAAAAAAATACAGTGACTTTTCATTCAAAGGGTTAGTTCACCCAAGAATGAAAATTATCCCATAATTTATGCGGGTCAGATGTCCTTCTTTGGCCAGAACTCGACTCACTTTCCGTTACCGGAAGCCCGTAATTATTCTTTATAAAGTTATAAATATTAATATTTTTCTTACAAAAATGCATCGCTTCACTTCAGAAGGCCTTTATTAACTCCCTGGAGCAGTATGGATATATTTTATGATGGATGGGCTTCAAAAAACAAGGGACCATTCACTCCCATTATAATCTTGGAAGAGCCAGCATTTTTTTCTCCGACTGTGTTTGGCTGAAAGAAGAAAGTCATATACACCTCGGATGGCTTGAATTTTTGGGTGAACTAACCCTTTAAGATATTTATGTTGTAGAAACAATTTCATAAAACATTACATTTGAAAGATCTCTGTGGTCCATTTAAGATGATATATGTCTGTTTTGGTGAAATGCTTAGGCTTTCTGTGAAAGTTTAATGGGTTATTTTTGTTGTAACAGATTTTTTATCCTCCACTACGGAACCTCTTCATCCCTGTGTTTCTGAACTGCTGGTTGGCAAAACGTGCATTGGAAAACATTGTTGTGAGTATATGTTTGTCTGCCTGCTGTAGATGGCATTAAAAGGACAGTTCAACCAAGTGACAGTTCAACCAAAACCGGAAATATATATAATATACTCAACATAATTCCATCATCTAATATACTCAACATAATTCCATCATCTTTTTCTCTATGGCTCTCAGAATGATCTTCATCGTACTGTTCACTGGACACAGTCAGCCATGTTCAATCAGGTCCTCATCCTCATCTCCACCATTGTCTGCCTCATTTTCACTTTGTGAGTCAGCTCATGTACACATTCACATACAAGGCACACACACTCAAAGAACTCAAATTCAGTCGTAAGCATACTTAATACTCCCGGTCTTAATCAGTGTTTGCTCTCATTTTACTGAGACTGAAGCATTAGATGTGCAGCTCTGTTCAGGGTCAAAAAACAGATTGAATTGCAGCTCATTTTTGCAGTTTCTGCTTTTAGAGGCAGGAGCACTTACTCACCACAAATATGCTTGTCCGCTTGTGCTCACATCCTTATTAATCCCTGGTGTGTTGCCAGACTAATTGTGAAATCTTCTTTTACATAGTTGCCCAAAAATGGTTTGGACAGCCTGTAATACACTACATGACTTTTCAAATCTGAACGGATTTTAAAATGCCAGGCATCATGAACTTGCCGACTTTGTTTACAGAGAAAAATTTGACATCATGCACTAAATGACTGAGGATCACACACTACCAGACGTGCAAGTCATTCAGAACATTTCTAGGAAATGTGTGACAAATTAATGATGTGATGAATGATTGAATGAATGAATACAGTGAGTGTTGAGAGTAACACATTACAAGTCATGTGAGTTACATAAACAGATTACTTTTTTAAGAAACAAGTTTTAAGTAACGCATTTAAATTTACAACAAAATATCTGAGTTACTTCTTTAAAACAAGTAATGCTTTGTGCACGCTGTGTAAACATGATGGTTATTGTAGTTCTAGACTAAATGTCAGGAGGCATTTACTCATCTCACTTGCACAAAAACAGATTCAGTATTTCTTGAAATTAATAAAAACAGTGAAATTCAAACTCACAAACCTGCAATAATTAAATATGTTAAATAACATAAATATACTTTATGTATTTAATCTCAATTTATTGACCAATGTCTTTGCTGCAGATGTTTGATGATCCAATGCAACCATACTAATATGCAAAAATGACTTTATATAAACATCACATTTGTGTTAATTTTTTGTTGTTGTTATTGCTAAAGTAAGAGTGTTACCCCTGTTTCACACATACTCCGTCTGCACTCCGTATGCGGTATATTACGTTGCTCACGCAAGTGGCAAAACATTTAAACATAGGTTATATGTTAAAATCACAAACATTTTAAATTAAAACTTAGACAAAAACAGCCGACTCTCATCTTTTCTTTCATTTTTTTTAATCTATTTACAACTAATTCTGCAGGTCATTAAGAACTTTGTTTTTCCACCTCCAAGAAAGGACGAGTGCTATCCATTATGTCTCCTTGTTTACCTAAATGCCAGGTAAGAGTGCGTTCACACTTGACGTCTTTTTTTAAGCTGCCAGCGTCTGTTTTACATTATAATCCTATGGAGTAAACCGTGTTTTCAAAGAAGTTGTGAGCGCTTTTTTAAACGCCAATTGCCGACGTCTTTTTTTGCAGCTCAGCGAGTCTTTTTCTGCAGCTCAGAGCGTCTTTTCAAGTTGAAAAAAGTTCCACTTTTCTGAACAAAACGCCCTACGTCAAGTTCCTTTTTGACAGCTGACCAATGACAAGCGAGTAGCAAGACCTGACTCGTTTCCATAACAACAAGAAATATGGAGAAGGTGCCGGTAGATCGACTGAACAGCAGTAGCAGGTCTTCAAACTGACTTTTATTAAGTCTAAAATATGCCGCAATACTGTTTTCTTCCCTGTATAATGTTGCGCACCCACAAATATCGCTGTGAACTGCCAACTTTCTCTTTCTCAACATTTTGAATCTCTGCACCACACAGCACTCTTGTTGCAGCTGTTGTTGTAGCAACAAAAGACGTCGTTGGCTGCTATTGGAACCTTTTTTTTTTTTAAAAGAGCACTCTTGTCAACTTTTTCTTGTCAAAAAAAGATGTCAAGTGTGAACACAGCCTTAGGTGTTGTTTTCCTTGCTTTACCCGAGGCAAAACGCTGTGTTGACCTCGAAACAGAGTAGACTTTAAATTATATGCATCTGTGGTAAAAATTACTAGATTTTTGCATCAATACATGTTTATTTTAATTCAAACAATGCACTGTGATTTTAATTCAGCCTGTGTAGCACAACAAAAAATAGACTCTGTGCGGACACGATCGCTGCCCTGCTGTATAAGCACCGCTCCTGGAATGCACTGCCGGACCGCATCTGTGTGCAGTGTGATAGCTCTAACCAATTAACAAACATCTTGGTTACGGATGTAACCGTGGTTCCCTGAGTAGGGAACGAGATGCTGCGAGCCATCGCTATGGGAACACCTTCAGTGTGACTAATGTCTAAGGCCCTTATAACATAATGCCATCTTATTGGCTAGTAGCGATTAGCACCATCCTGAGGATACGGAGAGTAGCTGGAAGGCCGGGGACAGCGTCTGCTCAAGCATATAAAACCTGGAAGCCAGGAGCCATCCTCATGTCCAGACCATAGAACTTGTTAAAGGTGTTCAGAGAGGACCATCCAAGTCAGAGATGAAGCCAAGCCACGCGCCTCATAGGCCACAGAAATAGCCTTGATCACCCAATGAAACATTCTCTGTTTGGTGACAGCAGCTCCTTTGTTTTTACCTCCAAAACACACAAACAATTGCTCTCCGATCTATGCCACTGGGATGAACAGTCGACGTAGATCATCAACGCCCTCACTTAACCCTTTGACACGTACGATCACACCCGTTTGATCAATCTAGGCTGGTCTCTGGTGCGTACGATCACACGGGTGTGATTAGAACACTCAGTGATCAACTGCCAAATTCAAAATTTCAAATCTGCTTTAGCACGCTGACTGGCGCTGAGCCAAAGACTGAGCGAGTGAGAGACTGACTGAGCTCAGTGTCTTTTAATGTTTAGTTTAGGTTTCATACACTTCAAATTACATTACACAACTACAAAAATAGCAGCAAAAACTAAATATAGTTTGTAATTGCATACTTAATATGCAAATTATGCAGTAATTGCAAGTTTATATATATATAACAGCAAGATATCAGTGTTGTAAACATATAATGGCCCGTGAAAACATTACCGATCAAATAACACAATCATTTTCTACCCTTTGACGCGTACGATCAGTCTGGGCTGTTCCCTCACGTAATGTCACATATATCAGGAGAAGTGGGTGATCTTGTGTTGTAAATCCAGCAGGCTTCGGCTCCCTGGCACTGTTGTAAACACATAATGGTGGCGCCCCGCCCACAAATCGTGATAACTTACCGAACAACTAACATATATTTTTAATAAGTATATAAACCATAAGTAGTTCACTTGCATGCATTTAATTTAGTTAACAAGTTTGAAAATATTTTGTATAAACAAATAATAAAAAAAAAAAAAAAAACATTTGAACAGTCATGCACTGCAAGCATTTTTCCCGCTGACAAGTTGTCACTGTTGACGTCACTGTTACCTCACACTCGCGTTGGTACCAACTTCACATACAATTTTAATAAAATGTACCAGTTTTTAACTACTTCAGAGAAAATGGCAGACAATTTATTTAAAAGAAGACAACTGACAAGTGAGGAAATTGAGGAGATTTTTTTTAATTCTGATGAGGAGAATTTTGACAGTGAGGCAGAGAGCGATGAAGACCTTCCCCTGAACCTTGAAGCTCTTGACAACATTGAGGGTGAAGACGAGACTTCTTCCACAACGCCATATCGCGGTGTCCATCCAAAGGAGGGCGACCTGCCTTAGACACTCCTCTGCACCTTACAGCCAGGCATTTTCTGTCATATAAACATATGTATATAATTATAAAGATTTTTTTTACCATAGTATATTTATTGTTTTGTTTATAATACTATTTTGATTGTTGTTCATTGTAATTATATTTATAATTTGTTTTGTAATTTTATTAGAAAGTGTATATATGTATAATAGTTTAAACAAAGCAAAGATGTAGTTTCTCACTAGCAAAGCAGAGAAAAGGTAACTTACATGGCATTTGACATCATGTAAACTATATATATGCAAGCTAATAGTAAGTGAGACGTGACCATATACCTTTTCTAGTGAGATATAAAACCCAGTAACAATATTAACACTAAAACATAAATAATATATAATATATTCATGTTACGTATCAAGTCAACTGAACCCTAATAACTTTATCGAATGCACGGAGCATTTTTGCAATGTGCAAAACGACAAACATGACATTTGAACGTCCACATTATTGAGGACTGTTCGTTTTACAAGAGAATTTTGTAAATATCTTTATTCATATTTATTGCATGCTTGTAAATAATTATATGTGCTTCAAAATAGGGAAAAAAACTAAAATATACTCACCAATTGTCACGCTGGATGTTGTGAGGAGATGCAAAATGCGTGTGCACGCGAAATTCAAAGCAGTGGGAAAAAATAGCAACATAAACATGTCAACCATAGTGTGTACACGCTAACAAATAATGTGAGAGGTTTTGAATTAAAAAATAAAGTAAAACATTCATAGAGTGCTCACCTGCACGTGGTCAACCACCATGAGCGCCATTGTGACTGCGAAACCTCACGTGTCAAGGTTGATGTGTTACCATGGAAATTAGTACGCACGTCATTGCATAATAACGGTCGCATTAAAAAACTCAAGCCAGACTGCCAGTCTGAATATTTAGAACATACGTGCGAAAGGGTTAACAGAGGCCAAGAGGCCGCACATCACTCCCAGTCTCCAAGTCAGGAGGAGAAAAGGCCTCCAAAAACCACTTGCAGTGGGGGAACGAAAGGGTGTCGAAGCAACCTTAGCAACATAACCTGGCCTAGGTTGCAACAAGACTTTTGGATGGTGTGCTAAACCTTCCAGGACGATAGAAAGATCCCATGAGGAAATATGTACAGGGCAGAAAGGTCTAAGCCGTCTCGTCCCTTGCAGAAAACGGGAGACCAGACCGAAACACCCCCCATAGGTACATGCTCAGCAGATATGGCTACCACAAAAACCTTAAGAGTGGCTGGGGCTGCCCCTGCTGAAAAGCAACTCTGCAAGAACTCCAGTATTGAACCGACAGGGCAATGAATTGGGTCTAGGTCACGTTAACTGCACCAAGAGGCAAACAGCTTCCACTTCAGGCATCTCGTGGAAGGAGCCCTAGAGTTAAGAATAGTATCTGTAGTCTCAACAGCGAGACCAAAATACATTAAAGTGCCCCGCTCAGGGGCCACACCCACAACTTCCATAAGTCCAGACAGTGGTGCCAAATCATACACTGGGCCTGAGTCAGCTGGTCTGGTCTTAGGGGAACGTCCCAAGGAGGGCGACTAACAGACTGACCAGGTCTGAGAACCATATCTGAGTGGGCCAGAATGGGGCCACCAACAACAGATGTCTCACTTCACTGTGCATACTCTGAGCAGTACTGCTGACATTAAACAAATTGGTGGGAAGGCAAAAAATCTGATCCTGGGCCACTCCTGGGCCAGAGTATCCATTCTCAGAGGTGACAGAGGCGATAGGGAGAACCAGAGCAGCCATAACCACTGCCATATGCTTAGTTCCAAGCCTTGCCTCGAAAGTAGGTCCGCTCCCAGGTTCAAATGACCTGGAATGTGAACCGCTCTGACTGACAAGAACCTGGTCTGCGCCCAAAGAAGGACACTCTTCACCAGCATGCACAGGGGATGAGAATGTAGCTCTCCCTAGTGATTCAGGTACGAGAATCATGTTGTCCATTCTGACCAATAAGTGACAGTAAAAAACATCTGAGTGCCAGAAACACTGCCAGCAACTCCAAACGATTTATGTGCCAGCCATGATGCACCTTTTTCCAGACTCCAAAGGTCGGGTGTACTTGATAGACTGCCTATCACCCCGTGAGGGATGCATCTGTCATGATAGTTTTGCGACAACAACAACCTCCTAGCTGGACTCCTTTGTGAAAAAACTGGAGCTTCATCCATGAACGCAGGGCCTGAAAGCCTCTGCGTCTGATCAGAAATCTGCAGAAAGGGTGGCAATGAGGCAAGATCCCTCGGATCTTGATCCATTGGAATGGTCTCATGTGGAGCAGGCCCAGCTGAACCACAGGGGATGCTGCTGCCATAAGACCACATCCTACCCTGAACTGACTCAGACAGTAACAAATGAACGTGTACTGGAGACAACAGTGTCCACACCACACAAGAATACAGGTCTACACCCAGAAAAGTTGTTTGCTGATGTGGCAACAACGCTCTTCTAAAGATTTATTCGTAAGCCTAGGCTCCTCAAATAACAAAGAAGTCCAAAATTGGACGTAAACCACCATCCTTTTTGGTCACAAAAAAGCTGTAGAAGCTGTAGAAGCCTGACTCTAGCTGAGTGGGGGGTATCTGTTCTATAGCCCCTTTTTCTAAGAGTGACAGAATCTCCTGACTCAACGCCAAACCCTCCCAAGGAGCCTCTTGGAAAGAGATGGAGCTTTCCGGAATTGGATGGTGTAGCCATGGTGTCGAATGGTGCATAACACCCATTGTGAAATCCTGGGCAGGTGTTGCCACATACACTCCCCTAGGGGCGTTAACCGTCTATTTTTGGAACCTGCTGAAATGCCGAAAATCTGCTGAAAATCTAATACATTCCCTGATTGCAGAGAACCTCTGGTGTCTGCGGAAAGAGGAAGCACATATGGAGCTAATCAGACTAATAGACTGTTCTACCTACATAGGGCCCAGAGGCACATGAGTGGCGGGAACCTCTAATACAAGGAGCTGTTCAATTACCTGATCGGGCCGGCCCCCCACATCGACAGTGGGGAATTTGAGCGTCTTCATAAACGACCACGTGCACGTGACCCTAGGGCTTTTCCCCAAACTCTGAAGGCTGGGACGCACGGAGTGTCTGAGACATTGCTTGTTGATAGGGCTCGGCCTAAAACCAAGGTGAATTTTGCGGCAGTTAAGACTAGAGCCAGGAGGCCACAATGAGAGAGGTGAATAAGCTTGCTTGGTTCGTCCAAACTCGGGCCTGTCCTCTGGAGACGAGCGAAGGAATCAGGAACTGCTGTTGGTGGCCTGAGAAGGAGAGGCCTTAGCTGTCAAACTCAGGTATATCCATCTGCATTGGCGTTAGCGAACCGGAGGGCAGGTCCTAGGACCCCAGTCTCTGTGAGGGGGCTCCATAGGCGATGGCTCACTACAATGTATCTCATGGGGACACTGTAGAGAAGACGAGTGCAAACGAACTGGTGGTGGTTGGCATTTGATCTCCCTGGACCTGCGTGGGATGAGCTGGTGAAAAGCAGCAGTCTGCTGCTTTGCTGCTCGAAATTTGTCTACCACAGCAGTCACAGACTCTCTAAATAGGCCGTCTTTAGACATGGGCACATCTAACAGGAAAGACTTATCTTTCTCTTTGATGTCAGTAAACCACAAGTGGTGCTCTACTGATACTATTCCGCCGTGGACCTGCCTATTGCGCGGGCAGTATGCTTGGTAGCTCTAAGTGCCAAGTCAGTAGCCCATCTAAGCTCCATAACAGGCTCTGGAGTCAAGATCTCCCCCTCATCCAGCTCAGTAAATCAGCTTGATAAGCTTGAAGCACAGCCATGGAATGAAGAGTGGCTACTGCCTGTCCAGCGGCCATGTAATATTTTCCAACCAATGGAAGTAATTCTACACGGTTTGTACTGCAGAAGGGGCCGTATCTTCCAAGATGGAGCTGAAGTCAGCACAAGATGGGCCGCGAGAGTATCTTCCACGACCGGCATCACCGCGTAGCTGTGACTCTGACACAGTTACTTTTTAAGGAGTAACGCAATATTATAACACATTACTTTTAAAAAATAGCTTTCCCTAACACTGAAAACAATGTGCATGCTAAAATCATCTCAAAATATCAAACATGAAATCTTTTGACTGAAGATAAAAAATTGCAGTTTGTGTCCATCATACACTAAACGATTTTCTGTGAAATCAACTCCGACTGCCCAAAATTTGCAGACTGATCTACAAATCTCTGGCTTTCGCCAAGTAGCATTGACACAGTAAGACAAAAAAATGGGACAAATATCTGGGTAAAAGTTAGTGTAGTTTATTCTGTTCAGAGAAAAGCTCTAGCATCCTTTGTTTTTCCAATGAAGTCACAGCAGATTATCTGCTGTAGACCTCATCAACATTAATTTTCTTTTTATTGTCGATATATTGGTTTCTCAGGACTAAAGCAATATACTAATTGCTCTGTGGTCAAGTGTTCATCAATAGAAACCCACAGACAGCACTACATGATCACCATTACACTGCCAGTAAATGCATCGCAACGCTTTTAGAGGAGATTTTCACAAGCTGTTTGCTCATAGACTTGATGTCATTTTGAGAGCTAATTTCCTCATCCCATCACTTCATGACCATTTGCCACATCAGCCAATGTGTGAGGTTTTACCCAGGAATTGAGCTTGTATATCTCACATCTCTCCACAAGACATTTGCTCAAAAATATTTTTTCTTTGCCTCATGATGTAAAATGCATCATGCTCAATTCACACATTATGACCATGATGCTGTTCAAAAAATAATTAGCTGATTTTGTCTCTTTGTAAAGCTCATAAATAACATGAAACATCAAATTGAGTGATTCATTTTAAACTCTACATATGTTCAATCATGAATACAGAAAATCATTTGGTAACAGTTAATTTTAAGGTGACGCGTTAGTTACACGTTACTACATGTACTTACTATAGTAATGGTAACACAGTAAATTATGAATTATACACAATACAGGTAACTAACTCTAAACTAAACCCTATACCATAACTCTATAGTAAGTACATGTAGTTAATTAATATTACTCAGTACTTATTTGAGTAAGTACAATGTAACTACGTCACCTTAAAATAAAGTAACCAATCAAAAAATATTTTTGCAACATTCATATGAAATCTTTAGAGAGGAAAAGTGTCATTACTATTCAATAGTGACTAGGTGAAATTGTACTAACGAAAAGCAAAACCATGACTGCAATGCAATTTTTTTGCATAATTTAAAAATACACAGAACATTTAAAGTAATAATAGTGAAATTAATCTTTTCATTATGACATCATTTCTGTAGGAGTGTGTTGTAGTAAATATTTAAATTCTCTTCCATAATGAATAAGAATGGTATGCATGTATTCCCCGGCCACTTGATTACGTACACCTTGTTAGCAGTGGCGAAGCTACATAAGGGCCAGGGTGGCACTGGCCCACCCAGATTGACGACTGGTCCACCCAGTTAATCAAAATATTTTTTGTGGGAAAGAAGAAATAAATCATGCATGCATGACAATAATAATCACTCATGAATTTAGAGGATGTCACTCTGTCGCTAATCTTTAAATCCCTGCGATGACGCAATCTTACGATGTTCCGTTATAATTAATGAAGCTGTCTACATGGCACAATGAATCTCTTATTTACATAGTGTCTGCACTATATATGAGAGGATAATGTATAATCTATAGTGAAAGGATTTGCATGCGAGTAGAGCACTTGACATAAACCGGCCAAAGTTGTCCCCTATACCGGACAGCCATTTGTAATGGTGTCCAAAATCATTGTCATTCAATATGCACCGCAATAACGTGTACAAATGATGTACACTCAATGGCTAGAGAATACCCATAACGCACTCTGTTTACGGCAAACAAATTCTTGCATCTCGCCAGAAAATCCATGTTCCAAACCGTGGGTACATTCCTTATTAATTGATTATTAAATTGTTTAATTAAGGTTTATACATGCTGCACACACTGCTAACACATCTACATGCCTAAATGCATTGAGTTGCTGCCATGCGATTGGCTGATTATTATATATATGCGTTAAAAGAACAGTTGAACAGGTGTACCTAATAAAGTGGCCAGTGAGTGTATATTAAAGGTGCCCTAGAATGAGTTGAAACAATATTTTAAATTGTTCTCTGATATCTACATAGAGTGTATGTGGCTTATTTAAGGGCAGAAATTGTCCAGATACGGTTTTACAGGTCCATTTACAACCTTAGAAATTGTCCCTAGAATTAAATGGTTTGTTTTTGCCTTATTTGGAAGGGTCATGAATAATAATGTTGAGCTCTACTCTGATTGGCTCATTTCAGTAGCTCACACAAGCTCTGATTGGGGGTCTAAATTACTGAAATCTGGCAATCGCAAGCACGAACACTTGGACACGCTCCTCATGAACATAACTTATGCACATAAACTAAGATGGAAATACATTTACCGAATAAACTCCTCGATGCGCATAAAAAAAAAAAAAAGACTTTTGTGACTTTCGCGATGTAACAGCATAACTACTAACCAGCGGAAACATCTTGTTTGCAAAGTATCTGAAATGCTGTTTCGGTCATTCTGAAGTCTGTTGTCAAAGATGCTCAGTATATTTCCCTCCTAGAACTGTCTTACATGCGTTCCCAAACAGCAGCATCTGCCTCTGAAAGCAACACAACACGTTTATTGAGACGCACAAGTTTCTCTGAGATGCAAATAATTTATTATATGAAAATTAGTATATATGGTGGCTTCTCCTATGTTTCTTAGTGATTTGTTTTAGCGGTAGTTTATCAGGAAGTGACGATTATGTTCTCTTTGACTCACTGGATGGAAACTGTGCTTTATTCGCAAATGTTTTATGCGATATTGCAGTTTTAATTGAAGTTACATGCGCAACTTTGGATGTAAACATAGCTACTGAAAATGTTTCGTCATATTTTCGTTAACGACTAACAACTTTGAATTCAATTGGTGCTATTGTATCCTGTTATAGATAAACATCAAGCATGCCTGTTGACAGTTCTGTTCTGTGGGAGCATTTCTGCAGAAAGTGTCAAAAGTGCTTATAACCCTTGCACAGCCTGGAACATAACATTTATATCCACGATCTGCCGTTTTCACTATATTGTCCTCATCTTCACAATACCTGCATAACATCTGATGATGCAGGTCCACGTTAAAACTGCCTGGCCTTGGACATGGACTGGTTATATGGAAATTTGGGGAGGCATAAATATTAATGATCCCAACTGTTACATCACAGTCAGTGTTATATTGGGATTCACTCGCTTTTCAGTGGTCTTTTTCAAGCACAAGATTTACATATGAAGGAGGAAACAATGGTGTTTGAGGCTCATGGTATGTTAGTTCCATGTACAGAACTCTTATTATTCAACTATGCCAAGGTAAATACAGTTTTCCATTCTAGGGCACCTTTAATAGTTTTACAATAATTAGTGTATTAATACATAAATTACTGCAGTATTCAGTCATTTTCTGAAAACTTAACATGGATTCCTTTGTGTTGTTTACTTTTGTTGTATTTGTTTCAAAACTTTTCCACCTCTCTCCAGCATTTGTGGAGTTGAGCATTTGCAGCGTGCTGGAGTCACATTCACAGTTTTTGATTCTTTCTACTTCTGCATCGTGACCTTCTCCACAGTGGGGTTTGGAGATGTTGTTCCTGATATCTGGCCCTCCAAGTTGCTGGTGGTTATTATGATATTTGTCGCTTTAATGGTCCTGCCTATCCAGGTAAGCTTGCTTTTGATACTATATTTTAAGATGATGATTTATTAACAGAGTCTTGGAGGAAAACATTAAAATGGAGCCCTCCCCTCGGACAGCACACCAAAAATCATTACTCCTTTACTTTATCTGCTTATTTGTAAGTGTAAACTCGTGAAATAGAGGTTTTCCAACATTTTGATGCCAGTATGATGATCCCCTTGCATGGGAATACAAATATAATTCTAAAATGGCAGATACTTTTATTGTATAAAAACACATTTATCCACCTTATTTTTAATGTATTTATAACTTGAACATGCAAGGATTCAAGTTCCCTTTCAGTCAGTACACTACGAGTTACGTCACTTACTGACGGAATGAGGGTTTCGCTTAGAAGCCAATCGCCTTTGGGTTCTACAAAACGAGTCCATGGCATGAAAATGCCATGGGTCTGCGGAATTTGCATAGCACATCTCCGCCCCGCCTCGTGGGTATAAAAGGAGCTGCGCGGCAATCTCGCATTATGTTTTTGCTTCGGAGCTGACTGTTCACTTGCCTTCCTGAGCTTTCTCTACTCTTCAAGACGAGCGTCTCTCCAGATTGTCAGTGTTATGATGCGTTCCAGCAAGTTCTGCATTCCTGTCTGATCTGTGCAGTGATCCCTGGGCACTTCAGCATTTCTGCAGAGTAAATCTCCTCTCTAAAAGAGCTACACATGGCACATCATTTTCAAGATGACTCGCCCATATGTTTCTGGGTATGGACGGCTGGTTAGACTGTCTGACGGGCATGATCGCTGTCGTGCATGCTTGGGCCTCATGCACGCCAAGAGAGCATTCGTGGATGAGTCATGTTCCCAGTGCTGGAACATGACCATCGCAATATTGCGATCGCCACATCACAGGGTGGCTGGTTTTCTACGGAGATGAGGTTTCGGCTGTGCTGCCTCCCTTGGGAGCCAGATGCCTGTCAGGCCTGGAGGCTGCCATGGAACGCTGGTCCTTCCCTGGCCTCCTCTGTCAGGGCGCGAACACGACCCCGGCCACACCTCGGGACACTCCAATGCCTCCCATGACTGGGCCGGTCATTCCGCTTCACTGCCCCATCATGGGTACGCCTGTCTTCCGCATGACCCTGCTGGTTCAGTTTTTGGGAGCCTGGCTCGCTTACATGATCAGCCTTGGCTATGCAATTCAGTCTCCTCCCCGAAATGAGCTGAAAAGAAGTGCGGTGGGTTACGACCAATCCTGGACCTGCACGTCTTGAACCGAACCCTTCACAGGCTTCCATTAAAGATGTTGACAGCCAAACACATTTTGGAATGTGTTCGTCCATCGGATTGGTTTGCAGTGATTGACCTGAAAGAGTCAAACTTTCATGTCTCCATTCTTCCTCAACACAGACCATTTATACGGTTTGCCTTCGAGGGACAGGCATATCAGTACACAGTTCTCTCATTCAGGTTAGCTCTGTCTCCTCACGTCTTCATGAAAGTCATCGAGGCAGCCCTTGTGCCACTCAGGCAACACAGGGTTTGCATCCTAATCTCGACGACTGGCTGATAATAGCTTACTCTCGAGACCAGGTTTGCGAACACAGGGACCTGGTGCTCCAGTACCTCGCCTGTCTGGGCCTTCGGGTCAACTGAGAAAAGAGCAAACTCTCCCCCATGCAGAGGATCTCTTTTCTCGGTATGAAAATCAAGACGGTCGCCATGTACGCGCAGCTTATGAGCGAGCACGTGCAGTCACTGTTGACTTGCCTTCGTTAATTCGCTAAGTTATTTCAGAGACTCCTGGGGCATATGGCATCCGCAACCACATTCACGCCATTCTGACTGCTTCATATGAGACCGCTTCAGCACTGGCTTCGCGATCGAATCCCGAGCTGGGCATGGCAACAGGGCACACTCCGGGTCCCAGTTACTCGGGCCTGCCTTCAGACCTTAACCCCATGGTCAAATGTCACCTTTCTTCGGGCCTGAGTGCCCTTAGACCGAGTTTCCAGACATGTTGTTGTATCAACAGATGCCTCTGCTACGGGCTGGGGTGCCATGTGCAATGGTCATACTGCCGCGGGCTCCTGGAAAGGACCCCAGTGCCTATGGCATGTCAATTGCCTCGAGTTGCTGGCCATATGCTTAGCCCTGCTAAAGGACAAACACATACTGGTGCGTTCAGACAGTAGTGTACATCAACCAACAAGGTGGTCTACACTCCCGCCGGATGTCGCAACTCAGCCGCCATCTCCTCCTATGGAATCAGAAGTATCTGAGGTCGCTTCGTGCCATTCACATCCCGGGGGACCTGGAATGTGCAGCCAACAAGCTCTCGCGGTTTCAGTCACTTCTGGGGGAATGGAGTCTCCATCCGCAGTTGGTTCAGCTGATTTGGGAACAGTTTGGTGACGCACCGGTAGACCTGTTTGCCCCCCACGACTCTTCCCATTGCCGCTGTTTTTACTTCCTGACCGAGGGGACCCTTGGCACGGATGCACTAGCGCACAGCTGGCTGCAAGGCCTACGCAAGTCCGCGTTTCCCCCAGTGAGCCATCTCAGGTCCTGTGCAAGATCAGGGAGGACAGGTAGAAGGTCCTTTCGCCCCATATTGTCCTGGCAGAGCCTGGTTCTCCGAACTCATACTCCTTGCGACAGCCCCTCCCTGGCCTATCTCTCTGAGGAAGGACCTCCTTTCTCAGAGACGGGGCACCCTCTGGCACCCAAGTCCTAATCTATGGAACCTCATCCGCCTTCATTGGTTTGAGTATCCTACCACCACAGGTGGTGGCTACCATCACTTCTGCTAGGGCCTTGTCCACGAGACAGGCCTATACGTTGAAGTGTAACCTCTTTGTCACCTGGTGCTCTTCTCACTGAGAAGACCCCAGGAAATGCCTGATCAGGTCCGTGCTCTCCTTCCTCCCAAGAGGGGTCCTTTGTGGACTAAAAAATGGTAGGACACCACGACCTGGTCAGCAGGTTCCTTAGAGGAGAGCTCCCTTTGAGCCCTTGCATTCCACTTGAAGTTTCTTTCTATGAAAGTAATAAAGGGATTAAGGCACACTCCACTAGGAGTGTAGCCTCCTCTTGGGCTTTAGCACGTGGCGCCTCACTAACAGACATTTGTAGAGCTGCAGGCTGGGCGACACCCAACACTTTTGCAAGATTCTATAATATCTGTGTAGAGCCAGTGTCCTCTCGTGTGTACTCGCTCCAACTGGACAGGCCCAGGTGTCTTCGCTTGCTGTGCCATTCCACTTCACGGACTGGATACATGCGCTATTTCACTCAGGTGAGTTTCTCAATAAGCCCTGAGTGCATGCCCAGTTGGTCAGCCCTTGTGTTAGGCTAGGTGCCTCCATGTGCATGGTTCCCCCTTTTGGCAACCCCCACATATGTATTTCCACGGTCTCTCCGAGCACGTGTCTTCCCTTGGCAAGACACCTTGCCACTTCTGGGGTTGAAACATTCCACCTGCGGCTGAATATCCCAGTGTGCTCCATATGCAGCCCATACATGGGTCATATGTGTATTCTAAGTCCTCCCTGTTCGTGCTAATCTCACGGCAGGGAGCTCAGGTCAGCGCAGGACACTGGAAGACAGCCGTTGTGGCGAGATTAGATTGAGAACCCCCATTCCATCAGTAACTGATGTAACTTGTAGTGTACTGACTGAAAGGGAACATCTCAGTTACGTATATGTAACCCTCGTTCCTTGAAGGTAGGGAACGGAGACTTTACATCCCCATGCCACAACCACTGTACCGCTGGTACGGCTGGGGCACTCAGCTTCGGCTCCTCAGCAGGTAAACATAATGCAAGATTGCCACACAACTCCTTTTATACCCACGAGGTGGGACAGAGTTGCGCTATGCAAATTCCGCAGACCCATGGCATTTTCATGCCATTGGCTCGTTTTGTAGAACTCGAAGGCGATTTTCTTCTACACGAAACCCCCATTCCGTCAGTAACTGATGTAACATCTCCATTCCCTTCCTTCAGGGAACAAGGGTTACATACGTAACAGACATTATTTTATCTGTACAAAAACAGCCTATTTTTTGTTGCAAACTGATATTTGTTATCATATTATTTTACTGTATTACTGTTATCACAAACACACTGGTATGTAGCACAAATAGTTTACCATTTATATCAGATGATGAATCAGAAGTCTCACACATTCACAGGAAATAGCTTACTTGCGCATTGAAAAATAAAGTGGATACTGAATGGGAAAAAACTGTGACATTATAAAAACAAGACATTTAATTAAAACATAACTATTTCCATACTTAAATAATTGGCATTTATCTTATCATTGCACTAAAGCAAATTGTTAAAATATTATTAAACATGTATATATATATATATATATATATATATATATATATATATATATATATATATATATATATATATATATATATATACACTCACCTAAAGGATTATTAGGAACACCTGTTCAATTTCTCATTAATGCAATTATCTAATCAACCAATCACATGGCAGTTGCTTCAATGCATTTAGGGGTGTGGTCCTGGTCAAGACAATCTCCTGAACTCCAAACTGAATGTCAGAATGGGAAAGAAAGGTGATTTAAGCAATTTTGAGCATGGCATGGTTGTTGGTGCCAGACGGGCCGGTCTGAGTATTTCACAATCTGCTCAGTTACTGGGATTTTCACACACAACCATTTCTAGGGTTTACAAAGAATGGTGTGAAAAGAGAAAAACATCCAGTATGCGGCAGTCCTGTGGGCGAAAATGCCTTGTTGATGCTAGAGGTCAGAAGAGAATGGGCCGACTGATTCAAGCTGATAGAAGAGCAAGTTTGACTGAAATAACCACTCGTTACAACCGAGGTATGCAGCAAAGCATTTATGAAGCCACAACACGCACAACCTTGAGGCAGATGGGCTACAACAGCAGAAGACCCCACCGGGTACCACTCATCTCCACTACAAATAGGAAAAAGAGGCTACAATTTGCATGAGCTCACCAAAATTGGACAGTTGATGACTGGAAAAATGTTGCCTGGTCTGATGAGTCTCAATTTCTGTTGAGACATTCAGATGGTAGAGTCAGAATTTGGCGTAAACAGAATGAGAACATGGATCCATCATGCCTTATTACCACTGTGCAGGCTGGTGGTGGTGGTGTAATGGTGTGGGGGATGTTTTCTTGGCACACTCTAGGCCCCTTAGTGCCAGTTGGGCATCGTTTAAATGCCATGGCCTACCTGAGCATTGTTTCTGACCATGTCCATCCCTTTATGACCACCATGTACCCATTCTCTGATGGCTACTTCCAGCAGGATAATGCACCATGTCACAAAGCTTGAATAATTTCAAACTGGTTTCTTGAACATGACAATGAGTTCACTGTACTAAAATGGCCCCCACAGTCACCAGATCTCAACCCAATAGAGCATCTTTTGGATGTGGTGGAACGGGAGCTTCGTGCCCTGGATGTGCATCCCACAAATCTCCATCAACTGCAAGATGCTATCCTATCAATATGGGCCAACATTTCTAAAGAATGCTTTCAGCACCTTGTTGAATCAATGCCACGTAGAATTAAGGCAGTTCTGAAGGCGAAAGGTGGTCAAACACAGTATTAGTATGGTGTTCCTAATAATCCTTTAGGTGAGTGTATATATATATATATATATATATATATATATATATATATATATATATATATATATATATATATAATATATATATATATATATAAAGATTAAATATTAAAAAACAACACAAAACTATATGCACATTTTCTTACTGTCAAAATCTGGTGTTCTTAATAGAATAAAATGAATTTCATGATTTCTTTGCAATTTGTATGAAATGGGTCCATCCTTTAAAAGACTTCACAATATTAATGCATTGAACAATTCCCAGATCCCAAGAAGGACATCTCAGAGCAATAATCTACAGGCAATGTCATTACAAAATGAGAGCTAAATCTATGTATTATGGTGTTTTCTCTGTGGTATGATGGCACTAGTTTGAGGATCTGGTCTACTTGTGGATGGAGCGGGAGAAGTCAGGAGGAGATTACAGCAGGCAGAGAGCAGAAACCGAGAGACACGTGGTGCTGTGCGTCAGTTCAATCAAAATCGACCTGCTGATGGATTTCCTAAATGAATTTTATGCCCACCCCAGACTTCAGGTACAACAAATACAAATGATAAAACAGAATTCATTACAGCTCAAAGGTAGCACTCAGTTCCAATGGATGGTCTTTTTGGCAGCTATTGAAATACTTCATCGTTGTTGTCACTGTCCTTACTGATATTATAGAACTGACATTTGCTTTATATGCATAGTTTGTGTATAGTTATATGTATAGTTTGAGTTTGCTTAATTTATTCAATTCAGCAACAGTTCAAGGAGTCAATTTATTACTACATTATAACTACATTATAATGATTTGCCTGTGCAGGTATTGTAGTAATAAGACATCTTACATTTAAGTTTAAATAATAAGATAAGTATTCAATTTAAAGACTTACTTTAGCTGTGCAATCTGGTCATTCACTTAATGAATTAAAGCATGTTAAAATACATTCTCTTAACCCAGTTTATTGTTCATTGACTACTATTAGTATGCCATTCTCCCCGTAAAGTACCATCATTGAGTCCCCCGGGAACCATCAAAATCTGTGATGATCTCCATTAGTGTTTAACATACTGTAACAATGTTCAAAGTGAGGCAAGGAAAAAGACAAGGGTCGGCTTACTGGGTCTCGTAAATGCTCCTTATTTCTCCTTTAAGTCAGTAAACAAACTGTGTGCACATCGCTCAAAACATAAACAAAAACAAAAACTCTCTCTTTGGTCTTGTTGGTTTCTTTAGGCAGTTCTTCTCTGCTCTCCTGACATGCAAGTATTCACTTCTGGCCCGAGATCCTCTTCTCCACTCACTGCCATTGCTAGCATCAATGGCTCCGCCTCTCTCCATTTTTTAAGGAGGTTGAGGTGGTATATTTGATGTGCTCCGCTCCTATCCGACTGAATTACCTCATAATTGAGATCTCCTGTTCGCTGTGTGACCTCAAAGGGACCTTGCCACTTTGCGAGTAATTTTGAGCTAGAAGTTGGGAGTAATATAAGCACTTTATCTCCTGGTGTAAATTTGCGCAGTTTAGTTCCCCTGTTGTATATATGTCTTGGGTCACTCGATACAACCTTTCAATATGGCAAAATAAGGATAGGAAACTGGTTGACCAGGGTGGAGAAACTGTCCTTCGATCGAGCGGACCTGAATAAAAGCATTTTTTGATGACTCATCCTGGGACTGTTCCAGAGGAAAGTCATCGGGTTATGCGAGGTTCAGCCTCTCCACAACGCTCTGTTCCTCTGATTCAGTACCCAGCGGTCCCGGCTCAGCCTCTCCCACCTGTGCAGCCGATCCCTCTCCCCGCCCTCTTTTCCCCCAAGAGACATCCGCACATAAATGCCCCAATAAACTACTAAAAGCCGGCCAATTTGTTGTCTGTCAAAGGCTGTATCAGGCTTTGATGGATCGAGGTTTGGTTACATCCTGAATCCACGAAAGCCGGATAAGTACCCCCCTAGATACTCACTGGTATCTGGTACAGCCCAGGTTGATCGGGGGCAGCCTGTGGCTCGTCCGGGACCCGGATCAGTGTACCCACCTCCATAACTGGACACCGATCTATAAAATGACCTGGATCATTTTAATTTATTTTTTAATAATTGAATGGGATTTAAACTGTCCTTTTGCTTAGTAACTTTTTTTGCACATAATGTATAGCACAGATATACCCTTACGAAAATGAACCATGGTTTTATTATAGTAAAACCATGTTTTTGGCATAGGCTATTGATTACCATTTATATAACCACACAAATGCCAGTTAAACTATGGATTTAAAGCAAAACCATGGTTCATTTATGGTTACCATGATGGAGTAACTACAATAGCCCTGTTTTATTTACTTATTTATTTATTTATTTATTTTGTTTTATTCGTTGTAAAACCATGGTTAATTTGTTTAATGGTAGATATCTTCACTATGTATGTTTTCATAGCACTCAGCTGACACATTTGTTTAAAGGACAATATTGGGCTAGATGTGGAATAGTGTGTTTTGTCCCCAAAAAAAAAGGCTTTTTATCTGATTAATCGGAAAAATAATCGGCCAACTAATCGATTATCAAAATAATTGTTAATTGCAGCCCTAATAATATACACTCACCTAAAGGATTATTAGGAACACCTGTTCAATTTCTCATTAATGCAATTATCTAATCAACCAATCACATGGTAGTTGCTTCAATGCATTTAGGGGTGTGGTCCTGGTCAAGACAATCTCCTGAACTCCAAACTGAATGTCAGAATGGGAAAGAAAGGTGATTTAAGCAATTTTGAGCATGGCATGGTTGTTGGTGCCAGACGGGCCGGTCTGAGTATTTCACAATCTGCTCAGTTACTGGGATTTTCACACACAACCATTTCTAGGGTTTACAAAGAATGGTGTGAAAAGAGAAAAACATCCAGTATGCGGCAGTCCTGTGGGCGAAAATGCCTTGTTGATGCTAGAGGTCAGAAGAGAATGGGCCGACTGATTCAAGCTGATAGAAGAGCAAGTTTGACTGAAATAACCACTCGTTACAACCGAGGTATGCAGCAAAGCATTTGTGAAGCCACAACACGCACAACCTTGAGGCAGATGGGCTACAACAGCAGAAGACCCCACCGGGTACCACTCATCTCCACTACAAATAGGAAAAAGAGGCTACAATTTGCATGAGCTCACCAAAATTGGACAGTTGATGACTGGAAAAATGTTGCCTGGTCTGATGAGTCTCAATTTCTGTTGAGACATTCAGATGGTAGAGTCAGAATTTGGCGTAAACAGAATGAGAACATGGATCCATCATGCCTTATTACCACTGTGCAGGCTGGTGGTGGTGGTGTAATGGTGTGGGGGATGTTTTCTTGGCACACTCTAGGCCCCTTAGTGCCAGTTGGGCATCGTTTAAATGCCATGGCCTCCCTGAGCATTGTTTCTGACCATGTCCATCCCTTTATGACCACCATGTACCCATTCTCTGATGGCTACTTCCAGCAGGATAATGCACCATGTCACAAAGCTTGAATAATTCCATGTACAAAATGGTAGTACAAAATGGCGCAGCTGTGTTTGGTCGCCCACAGTCAGATCTCAACCCCGCGAAGACTGTGCTTTTATTTACTATTTTACTTTCTTTTACTCTCAGTTTTTACAAACTTATCATCTGCATTGATCTACTACGACAGCAAAACTCTTTTGGACATTGGTTACCTCTACACTGGACTGTTTCAGGACACTTTCGCCGATCCTCTGTGGCCATCTGAGATACTTCGGAACGCCGAGTTGAACAATGGCCAGAGCCAGCGGCGTAGAACAAAGAAACACCGTGGGAAACGCGCTGGTATCCGTAACAGACTGAGGAAAAAGGGCATTCAGCCCTCCTCTCCCGAGCATTCTTCTAGAATGTTCAATCCTTGGATAATAAGATGGACGATCTTAGAGCCAGGATAAGTTTTCAACGGGACATGAGAGACTGTAATATCTATTGTTTGTCTGAAACATGGCTCACGCCACGGTCCCGGACACAGCTGTGGACGCCGTCGGAGAACTTCTCTGTTTTTCGGATGGACAGAACAGCCGAGGCTGGTAAATCCAAAGGCGGTGGAGTGTGTTTCATGATCAACAAGAAATGGTGCGATCCCAGGAACATCACCATTCTCTCGCGGTCCTGCTCGCCTCATCTGGAACATTTAACAATCATCTGCCGCCCATTCTATCTGCCTAGGGAGTTTTCTGCGGTTGTCGCGATCGCCGTTGTACATCCTTACCGATAGGCAGACACAGCGCTGGCTTTATCTGGCCTTCATGATGTTGCCAGCGGCGCTTAAACCAACATCCCGCAACAGCAAGCATTCATTTATTACTACATTTTAACAAAGCAAACCTAAAGAAAGTCCTGCCAAACTTTCACCAGCACGTCTCCTGCCCCACACGAGAGCAAACACACTGGATCACTGCTACTCTCCAATCTGGTTTAAGAACGCCTTAAAGCATGTTCACTTCCAGCGTTTAACCCAATCGGATCATGCCGCCATTTTCCTCACTCCCGAATACAAACAAAAGCTCCTCCAGGAACCCCGGTGAGGCGGGAAGTTAAGCGTTAGTCACCCCACTCAGAGACCGCGCTACAGGCAGCTCTGGTGCGATGTGGATTGGGACATGTTCCGGCGAGTTCAGCTGACGTGAATGCGAGTTCACAGACGTGGCGCTTTGCTTCATCAACAAACTTACAGAGCAAGCCACGCATAAACAATAACAATAACGTCCTTCTCAAATCAGAAACCGTGGGTGGGCAATTCAATCTTCTCTGCTCTCCTGACACGCAAGTATTCACTGCTGCCCGAGATCGCCGGTCTCCATTCAGGGAATATGACTGAATACAGATCGCTCCTGCTATGCTCTCAGGAGGTTGCAGTTAAAGCCGCAAAACTCCGTTATAAAGACCGAGTGGAGTCTCATTTCCAACTCAACGACTCCGGCGCATGTGGCAAGGTCTGAGGTCCATCTGCTCCTTTGGATCTAAATCCTCTGCAGAGGTGAACGCTGATCCGTTGCTCGTGAACGAAATTTAAACTTAGTTCTACGCCGCTTATGACTGTAACACTGATACGCCGACCTCCGCCAAGTGGCAAAAATAGATAGAAATTACTGAGCAGCAACAATCACGATCTCTGTCTCGGAGGATGAAGTTGAATAGAGCACTCAAGCGTGTGGGCGCCAGGAAAGCTGCTGGGCCGGATGGTATTTCAGGTCGTGTTCTGCGGTCCTGTGCTGATCAGCTCACCGGGTTGTTTACATCTATCTTTACCCAGAGTCCCTCGCTACATCTGTGGTCCCCACCTCCTTCAAAAAATCCACCATCATCCCTGTCCCTAAGAACAGTAAACCCTCTTGCCTAAATGACTATCGCCCAGTGGCTCTCACGTCTATAGTCATGAAGGTCTTTGAGAGACTCATTAAAAACACCATTTGCGCCTTCATTCCTGACACTTTGGACCCTCTTCAGTTTGCCTATCGTCCCAATAGATCGACTGAAGATGCCATCTCTCATGTCCTCCACTCCTCCTCACTCACATCGACAGCAAAAGTGGGAACTACGTAAGACTGCTATTTATTGACTATAGCTCAGCCTTTAACACCATAGTTCCCACCAAGCTAACCTCCAAACTCCTGGATCTCGGCCTGAATCCTTCTCTCTGCCACTGGATTGAGGACTTCCTCACTGGCAGGCCTCAGGTGGTGAGAATAGGCCAGTCCACCTCCACCTCCATCACCCTGAGTGTGGGAGCTCCACAGGGCTGTGTCCTGAGCCCCTGCTCTACTCTCTCTACCATGACTGTTTGTCCACACACAGCTCCACCTCTATCATCAAATTTGCTGATGATACTGTTGTCCTGGGCCTCATTTCCAACAACAATGAGACGGCATACTTGGATGAGGTGGAGCATCTAACATCATGGTGCCAGGACAACTGTCTCTCTCTGAATGTTGGCAAGACCAAAGAAATGATTGTGGACTTCAGGAAGCGGACAGCAACGGACATACTCCCCCTCATGATCAGCGGGTCACCAGTAGAGAGAGTGAGCAGCTTCAAGTACCTGGGAGTAAACATCTCCGAGGACCTGACCTGGACTGCTCACATTCAGACACAGGTGAAAAAAACCAGGCAAAGACTGTACCACCTGCGCCAGCTGAGGAAATTCAGGGTTTCACCAGCTATCCTGAAAACTTTCTATTTAGGGGCGATAGAAAGTGTTTTAACTCAGTGCATCACAGCGTGGTATGGGAACAGCACCAGTCATGACCGCAAAGCCCTGCAAAGAGTAGTGCGCTTATCCGAGCGTATCTCAGGGTCAGCTCTCCCGCCTCTGCAGGACGCCTACACCAAACGCTGCAAAGGTAGAGCTACCAAGATCATGCAAGGACTCTAATCACCCTGCAAACCTTCATTTCACGCTGCTACCATCTGGTAGCGCTTCCCAAGCCTGATGGCCAAAACTGAGAGACTCAGGAGGAGCTTCTTCCCCCAGGCCATCAGACTCCTGAACTCAGTCACTTAACATCACGTGACTTCACTTCAGGATAAACATCGATACACTGACATTGCACTGCACTTTCTGTTCTCGTTGTTACTGTGTAACAACCTGTCATAAACCTGTTTGCACATTATACTCTTTATACATTTGTTAACTGGAATATTTATAAGTCTACAGTTTACTCACTGCAAAGTCTACTTCAATTATTTTATTCCACTTTATCCTTATTTGTTACCTTTTTTCTCTTGACTTGATTATTTATAATTCTACAGATATAGACATATATATATATATATATGAGTACTTTTTTTTATATATCCTATTTCTATTATAATTTCTTCCTTGTGTTTTTAACTGTGAATTTGCACTGTCCATGGAGCGGACCTGTTTACATTTCACTGCCGGTTGTATATTCTGTATATAACTGTGTATGTGACAAATAAAACTCTTGAATCTTGAATAATTTCAAACTGGTTTCTTGAACATGACAATGAGTTCACTGTACTAAAATGGCCCCCACAGTCACCAGATCTCAACCCAATAGAGCATCTTTTGGATGTGGTGGAACGGGAGCTTCGTGCCCTGGATGTGCATCCCACAAATCTCCATCAACTGCAAGATGCTATCCTATCAATATGGGCCAACATTTCTAAAGAATGCTTTCAGCACCTTGTTGAATCAATGCCACGTAGAATTAAGGCAGTTCTGAAGGCGAAAGGTGGTCAAACACAGTATTAGTATGGTGTTCCTAATAATCCTTTAGGTGAGTGTATATATAATTTTTTGTTTATTTATATTTTTATTTAATATGTGTAATTTTAGTTTGTATTTTCTTGCTGTAGAGCTACAATTGTAAATAACTGTAATTACAATTTATTTTATTTATGTTCTGTTTTGACCCCTAGTAGGTGTTTTCCATAATATTTGGAGGGGGGTACCACAATACAATTCTGCTTAGAGCACACATTTGGCCAAAAGCGACCCTGCCTTCAAAGATTCAACAGTGAATAGGGAATTGTGATGCAACGCGCTACAATGGATACTTCAGTATCTTGCACCCATTCAGAAAGATAAATGTTCCAGTTTATATTGTGTATTTTGATGTGTGAAGTGTCAAAAATTTCCTGGTACAGATATGTTGAATGGATTTTATTAGCGAGGCGCCCACATTCACTCCAGACAGAGTGTTAGCCTACTCCGTTGCTTACTCATAGCACATAGCAACACAGCTAAAAGTAATATCCTGTTGATATCCTTATAATATAATATATAATGTAATATCCTTACTTGTTGAGACATACCTTCACAAGCACCCGTAAGAGCTGCATGGTGTTGTTTGAGTTGGAGGAGGCACGATACACGAAAGCAGTGTTTTTAAAATATGCTGCTTTTTTTATTTGAATTACTCTAGATGCTACTGGTGTCGCAGAAACTACATATTTCACCTTTAAGTAATGTCAGTACACCCTGATGAAAAATACAGCATTGATTGTCGCTAGCATAATGTATGTTTTGGGATGCTGGTTTGCTGGTCACCATCATGGGAAACGGGAGTGCTGGTGAACTAGCTACAGCAGCTCAGTTTTGCTTGAGACAAGCATGTCTGTGCTCGTCCACCAGCTAACTAGACCAGCACTATACCAGTCCTAACCAGATTGGGCCAACATAAAATTCAGGTTGGATTATGCTGCATTTTTCAGCAGGGCAGTCAGTACAGTTCACCCAAAAAACAAAAGCTGTCATCTTCACTTACTCATTCAAATTCAATTAAAAGTTACAATGCTACACCCCTCAGCCCCCACCACCACCAACACCCCAAAAAAAGAGCTGTTGATCTGTATCTGTATCAGTGAGTTTATATGAAATGTATTGATCAGATAATTTTCCAGGAAAGAGAAAATAGATAGTTATTGCTTTAATTAGAGTCTTGACAAACTTCCTTTGTTTTGGCTATTTGATGTTTTCCAGGACCACTATGTCATCATCCTTTGCCCAGCAGAGCTGGATGCAGCAGTGAGACGTCTACTGCGGATCCCAATGTGGTCACATAGAGTCATATATCTGCAGGGATCTGCTCTCAAAGACCAAGATTTGGTCAGAGCAAAGTGAGTTCATACATCCCATATCAACATTTGGGTTTCAGCTGTAAAACCACTGCAATATATGGTGTTATACTCCTAATCTTTAATCAAAAACGTTAACTTCCCCCTTGAAACAATGTCTATTCTCTTCATGATATATGTCTTAGTGGACGGTGGGACAAAACATCCTCCACAACTGACTGCAAAGTGCAAACTGCCGTTTGCGTTTCTATTTATTTTATTTTATTTTATTTCAGAGCTTGTTGAAGTTGGATCACGAAGTGTTGGTATTGTTCCATCTTTTAGAAGCAACTTTTGTGCAAATACTGCGTTTTACTGACCCTCATTTGCAAAGCAGCCCAGTGTACATAGATTCACACAAACATGTTCTGTAAACGTGATGGAAGGACTTAAATAGGACCAAAAAATAACATTGTAGGTTGGTCCCCTACAAGTCCTGCAAACGTTATGGGAATGTATTGTAGAGGGAACATCCTATAGTAATGGTCCCCTAAACATTCCTGCCCAGAATGTTCCCTGCAGATCCGCCAAATAACGTCCCCCAACACTTAAAAGAACTCCACATTGTGAACTATCTCAGAATGTTCTGGGAATGTTACCAGGCGACGTCCTTGACACCAGCAGAGATGTTCTGAGAACGTTCTGGGAACCTCAAATTTCAAAATAAAATATGGTCCCCTAAATGTTCTGAGAACATCCTGAATGTTCCCTGAAGGTCCGCCAAATAATGTCCCTGAACCCTTTAAAGAACTCCACATCATGACCGTCTCTGAACGTTCTAGGAACATTACTAGACAACATACTTGACACCAGCATGGAACGTACAATTTCTAGCAGGGTATAATTCAAAAGGAAAACACACAAGTTTTCACATTCAACAGAACCATGAGATCTCTCAAATCTGGTGCAGGCCAGGGTAGAAGTGAACCTCTCTCAAGCAAATGGTTCCCATAACCATCATTCAAATTTTCTGTGACTACTGTGCTACATTAGACCATCCATCAAGTTGATTATGATAACTGATTTTTCACTAATCATCTAATCTACTCAGCCACGCTCCTTCATCTCTGCTGGTCCTGTCCAGCCCTCCATCTCTGGCTTCACCTGGTTCCCCAGCTCCACCTCGGCCTGTCGATCCATCGGCTTCACCTTGACTCCATGTACCATAGCCTCATGGTCCATTGGTGAAGCATCACTCTCGTTTTGACACAGACTTCCACCCCTTTGGATCCACCAGGCTCCTCCTTCCCTCTAGCTCTTCCTTTGTCCTTACTCCCTCCGGCTCCGCCATGATCTGCCGAGCCCCCAGCTTCACCTCAGTCCTGCAAGCCTGAAAAGGTTAAGAGTGCTGAAATGGATCCACCTCTCTCTCCTTCATCTTCCTCCGCCTGCATGTGACAGTAGTTAAAGAAAAGCACTTAATATAAAATGTGGTCCTTATTGTAAATTCTAACATAAATCTAAATCTGTCAAATCATAAATATAACTACATTTAGAAACCTATAGGAAAGAAAAATCAAAAGTGAGATCCCAACAATATCTCACACTGTGGTTATATTCTTCTCTTTACCTAGAGACTCTAGTCTCGAAAGAGATTGCAGAAAGACAACAATGAGAATGTGGTAGAAGAAACAGAACATCTCTGTTTTAACTCTTTGTGTCTCGAATATTTGTGTCTACTTTTATGTCTCCTAAGGGATTTTAGGAGAAACATCTGAAATGCTGTTGATACTAAAATTAGAGATATATGACAATCACAACTAAGTCTCCCGAGCTTATAGGAAAAGCAACTACTGAGCAATAATTTTTTTCTCTGGAAAGGTTTTCAACGGCAATGGTGTAAGAAAATTGTAGAAAAAAAGAAAAGAAAAAGAAATTCAATATATATTTTCTTTCTATGCAGGCTGGATAATGCTGAGGCTTGTTTCCTTCTGACCTGTCGCTGTGAGGCTGATCGCAATGCAGCAGTATGTATTCTTGAGAATTATTGTTAAAAAAAATTTAAAGCATTGCCTTTAAGTTATCACTGAAGCGATGGGACATACAGTATAGAATATATTTTGCAGAGATTTATTTATGTAATTACTATGACTATTCCACCATTAATAATAGCTGTATTGCTTTTCAGGATTACCAGACCATCCTGAGGGCTTGGGCAGTGAAGGACTTTGCTCCAAACTGTACTCTTTTTGTTCAGATTCTCAAACCAGAAAACAAATTTCATGTGAAATTTGCAGGTATTGTTTAATCTGTCTCAATTAATTTATTCCAGTAAATTTCATTTGCAGAGAATTAACCAGAATACTTTAATGAATTTCTTTCTTACACATTGTAATGTGATGTTCCCCTTTAGATCATATTGTTTGTGAGGAAGAGTTTAAATGTGCCATGCTGGCCCTGAACTGCATCTGTCCTGCCACGTCCACCTTCATCACCCTGCTGGTGCACACCTCACAAGGCCTGTGGGTACACCAGCCCGATGTCATATCAAAACCCCTTAAAGTCAGCATGAAACGGAAGTTGAAATAGTCTTTCCTTCCATATTGTGAAGTATATCCGAGTGAAACGACTTGTAGGAAAAAATGTAGGGCGGGACTTGATTTTGTCTGGAATTGTTTATAGCCTATTGTTGGATGGTTGTGGTTTGCTATGGCTCTGATGTCATGTGAGTGACAGGTTGTCCCGCCCTCACACCAGTAAACACCTCATCAGAGAAGAGATGAGCTACAATAGAGTGGGGAAGTTATTGTGATTAAAGATTATGAGGGCACATTAAGATTAAAAGATTAACAAATCATTTATAGTAATTATCGCAATATTCCATTAAAAACAAGAATTGGCTTTAAAAGGTAATTCATCCAAAAATAGATTGTTATTTACTCACCCCCTTGTTTTCGAACACAAAATCATAATTATATATGATATGAGATATGATATTATATGATATGAGATATTATATTATATTATATTATATTATATTATATTATTGATATATGATATGATTGATGATATGATAGATGATATATGATATATGATATGATATGATATGATATGATATGATATGATATATATATGATATGATATGATATGATATGATATGATATGATATGATATGATATGATATATGTAACTCTGCAGAGAAGGTCAACACTCTCCTGAGGACTGGCACAGAATTTATGGAAAATGCTCAGGAAATGAAGTGTACAACATTGTTCTGGAAGAAAGCATCTTCTTTTCTGAGTATGAGGGAAAGAACTTCTCTTATGCTTCCTTTAATGCATATAATAAGTGAGTATGTTGAATAAGTATACAGCATTTGAGAAATGCAATACATGTCATAGTATAGAGAGAATTGCATTTGATTCCACAAAACTGGCCATTTCTCTCTTCTGGATCTTCAATTCATTCAATTCATGCCATATTTTTCAGAAATATAATTTGTGATATCGCTCTCATTTCTAGGTATGGCATCTGTCTTTTTGGAGTGTGCCCTGAGGACACAAAGAGTATCCTCCTGAACCCTGGTCCTCAGCACATCATGAAACCCTTGGACGTGTGCTACTATATTAGTCTCACCAAGGAGGAGAACTCCTGCTTCAAGATCCAGACAGCATGTAAAAACAGCCCCATGACTCTACCCCCAACAAGCAGTCCCATTACTAGCATGGGTCAGACAAATGCATCTCATGATAGTTCAAGCAAAGATACTGTAAATATCACAGCAGTGCCATACACTACTGTTCAAAAGTTTGGAGTCTGTACGATATTTTAATGTTTTTGAAAGAAGTCTCTCATGCTCATCAAGGCTGCATTTCTTTGATCAAAAGACCCACTTTATATTAGGTGGCCGTAACTACTATGTACTAACATTTAAATTAATAATTTGATACAATGCACTTATTGTATACATACATGTTTTTACATTGTACTTACATTTAAAAAATTACCTGCGTGTAATTACATCTGTAATTAATTTCTGTAGTTACATTTATAATTACACTGTTGACACTTCCCTTACACCTAAACCTACCCTTAAACTTACCCATACCACCACACCTGTCCCTAACTCTACCCGTATCCCACCTCAATATCTGCAAAAGTGCGTGCAATACAATATGAACACAATAAGTACATTGTACTTATTTTTTGATGTACGTACATAGTAGGTAAGTCCACCTAATATAAAGTGGGACAGTGAAAATAGTAATATTGTAAAATATTACTATTTTAATGAATATTAATGAATATTATTTTAGATAAAAGTTCTGATAAAAGTTCAGAAGAACAGCATTTATTTGAAACAGACATTTTTAACAATATAAAAGTTTTACTGTTACTTTGAATAAATTTAAAGGGTTAGTTCACCCAAAAATGAAAATTCTGTCATTAACTACTCACCCTCGTGTCGTTCCAAACCAACCCGTAGTTAAAGTAATGTAAGTGATTGAGGTTAAACCACTGGCATCGTAGATTACTTTAATGATGTCTTTACTACCTTTCTGGGGCTTAAAAGCGGTAGTTGTGTATGCTGTCAATGGTGGGGCAGAAAGTGTTCAGATTTCATCAAAAGATCTTAATTTGTGTTCCGAAGATGAACGAATGTCTTGACAGAATTTTTGGGTGAACTAACCCTTTAATGCATCGTTGCTGAATAAAAGTATTAATTTCTTTCAAACACTTTACAATAAGTTTCCATTTGTTAACATTAGTTAACATGAACTAACAATGAAAAACACATTTAAAGCATTTATTAATCTTAGTTTATGTTAATATCAACAATTACTAATACATTACTAAAACAACATTTTTAACAGTTAATATTATTTAATGGACATGAGCTAAACTGAACTAACAATGAGCAGTTGTATTTTTATTAACTAACATTGACGAAAATACTGTAACAAATGTATTGCTCATTGTTACTTAATGTTAGTTAATACTTTAACCCAATGTAACCTTATTGTGAAGTTACTAGAATTTTACTATAGCCATTTACAGAACTTTACTATAACTTTTGAACAGATGCGTATGTACTAGGTGTTACGTTTAAAAAAAAATTCACCATAAAATTCAAATTTGTCTTCCATAAAACACAAAAGGTGAATGTTTGAAGTGTGTTTTGCCTGCTTTTTTCCATATTATGAAATTGAATGGGGACTGGGTGTGTAAACTTACAACATGACCAAAAAATAAGCACCATAATCTTCCCCTCTGCAAAAACATGAGGATGATAAAAATAATGTATTGTCATTCCCAATTTTTGTCTGAAGGTTTTTGTTTGTATTTCCTAAAGGTACCATGGCCATAGATGTGCAGGAAATAAGCATTCCATCCAGTTTAGGTCCATCTCTCTCAACTGAAACAAATATATCTGAGCCCAGAAGAGCAAACATGGTTCCTGTTCTAGAAGTGCCTGATTCACCTTCCTTTCAGACGGACAATCTGCTCAGCGATCAGTCAAAGAGTCCATGTCAGCCCTTCAGTGGAGATAAATGCAGCGATGGGTAAAATTCTTTACCTTAGAGAGAAAATCATCTGTTCATGAAAGTTGTTTTTAAGTCATTGTTTTAAGTCATTGTTTCTAAATGTGAAGTTAGCTGTTCTTTTTTTTTGTAGTTACATTAAAGGATATCCCCCAAATTTACCCTACATCGGAAGCTCACTGATACTTTGCCATTTACGGAAAGAGAAAACACCCAAATGTTGTATGCGGCTAGAAAAGGTAATACATGTCTTGATTACATTTTGGTGGACAATAATATGAACAGTTTACAGTACATATACACTGATCAGGTGTAGTGAATAACACTGATTATCTCTTCATCACAGCACCTGTTAGTGGGTGGGATATATTAGGCAGCAAGTGAACATTTTGTCCTCAAAGTTGAAGCGTTAGAAGCAGGACAAATGGGCAAGTGTAAGGATTTGAGCGAGTTTGACAAGGGCCAAATTGGGATGGCTAGACGACTGGGTCACAGCATCTCCAAAACTGCAGCTCTTGTGGGATGTTCCTGGTCTGCAGTGGTCAGTATCTATCAGAAGTGGTCCAAAGAAGGAACAGTGGTGAACCGGCGACAGGGTCATGGGCGGCCAAGGCTCATTGATGCACGTGAGGAGCGAAGGCTGGCCCGTGTGGTCTGATCAAACAGATGAGCTACTGTAGCTCAAATTGCTCAAGAAGCTAATGCTGGTTCTGATAGACAGGTGTCAGAATACACAGTGCATCGCAGTTTGTTGCGTATGGGGCTGCATAGCCACAAATCAGTCAGGGTGCCCATACTGACCCCTGTCCACTGCTGAAAGTGCCAACTGCACGTGAGCATCAGAACTGGACCACGGAGCAATGGAAGAAGGTGGCCTGGTCTGATGAATCACGTTTTCTTTTACATCATATATATTTGAGTTTGAAATGGATTTAGATAATTGGATTTGATAATTATGTTGCACAATAATTGCAAGTAAAAATTATACAAGTAAAAAATTATTGTCTAAAATGATGTTGCAGAAATATACTACGGTTCAAAAGTTTGGGGAAAGTAAGTTTTTTTTGTTTGTTTGTTTGTTTGTTTTATTAAGAATTGAATATTTTTATTCAGCAAGGATTCATTAAGTTGGTCAGAAGTGACTGTAATTACTTTTATAATGCTACAAAAGATTTCAAATAAATGCTGTACTTTAACTTTCTATTCATCAAAAATCAAGAAAACTTGTCAACATTGATAATAATAAAAAATGTTTCTTGAGCAGCAAATCAGCATATTAGAATGATTTCTGAAGGATCGCGTTACACTGAAGACTGGAGTAATGATAGAAAACAGTTATGCTTTTACTGTATTTTTGATTAAATAAATGCAGCCTTGGTGAGCATATGAGACTTCCTTCAGTAACATTAAATCATTTTTTGATCTTTAGTGTGTGTTTTGTGAATATGCTTTAAGTATCACTGGTTTAACGTTGAGTTGTAATATTACATTGCTTAATCATCTTTTTGTGATATCAGTTTTTGTCTAAGACCTGCGACCATAAAGACGATGAAGATGTCAAAGCGTACGGTTTGAAGAATAAGCTCATCATTGTGTCCGCTGAGACAGCAGGAAATAGCCTGTACAACTTCATCCTCCCGTTACGAGCCTCATACAGACCACAGAATGAACTGTGGCCCATCGTGCTGCTCTTGGAACATGAGTAAAAATTCTTATTTTACACATCACTCTCTTTTACCTTGTTCATTGAGCTTTACTAACTCTTTAGTTGCCAATGTCTTGTAGTTATGATGACTTGCACATCTCCTGTCTTTGTAATAAGCGATGTCTGCATAATGTTGTGTTTCTCTGTGGACTGTCTTTTAGGCCAGATGCAGAATTTCTTGAGACTGTCTGCTGGTTCCCAATGATCTATTACTTGCATGGATCGATCGACAGGCAAGATACATTATTATGAAACATGGAACATTATAATGTTTGTTTGTATCCTGCCCACAAATAATCAATTTTTTGTATCTCCTTACAGCCTGGATGACCTGTTGCGTTGTGGTGTATCATTTGCTGCCAGTATGGTGGTTGTTGATCGGGAGAGCACCATGAGCGCTAAGGAAGACTATATGGCTGATACAAAAACCATTGTTAATGTCCAGACCCTGTTCAGGTCAGAGAATGCTTGAGATTTTCTTTTATTTCTCAAGAGGTTAATCACTTACATGCATCCTACCCCTAAATGCCAAAACATCACACTGTTGGATATGCAGCTAGTTTTTATTCATTTGTTCATAAACTATTTTGTTTTCCAAGTTTTTATGTGCAGAATACAGCTGTGTGCAGTAATAAATGCATGTTTGTTGAACAAACCTTGTGATAGAGAAGTATAGTTTTTCACTAAACACTAACTGCTTTCTATTCTATACAATAATGTCAGTTTTGTCTAGCTGAATGCACTTGTGGATCACACTGAGCTTTTTACTGTCAGACAGTAGGTAAAAATTGACTAGGAAAAGTCAATAATGTAGTACACAAAAAGAAAATGTATTTATACAGTACATTTATTTTTTGAAGAAATGTGTTACATGTAAACCTAAAATTCAGTTTGTTCATTTTTACACATTCTATTATGTCTTTCTCTAACACATACATATCTTCTTACAAATCTTTCTATTGCTCTTCCATGACAAGAATTTTCAGCTTACGCGCAACACAATTCTACAAAAATAAATGTACTGTATAAGTACAAATGAGTAAGTACATACTGCATATGTACAAATAGGTACTGATGTAGCTGCTGTTCAGGGTTGTGATGTTTTATTTATATAGTGTGTGTGTGTGTGTGTGTGTGTGTGTGTGTGTGTGTGTGTGTGTGTGTGTGTGTGTGTGTGTGTGTGTGTGTGTGTGCGTTGCAATTTCCTAAATGTTCCATGTCATACATATTTATGGAATATAAAATGTTGTATATAATCAAGTTGTGAAGAGTTTGACAGTTTCACTGAGAATCAACTCATCAGTTTTGATCAACAAGCCATGTGTATTTAGTCATTGTTCAAACTATAGACTATTGTACTTACGCTTTTGTCAAAACAAATACCTAGTTCTGGCATGAAACTCTAGTGGTGCAGGCTGATAGGTCTAACTCATTAGGTAGTGATCACGTCATTATCTACATAGCAGCTGATTGGTTGTTGTTGCATCAGCGGCCAATAAGATGTGGCTTAACATCAAACAAATACTTGCATGTTTGCTGGTAGTAATCTGCAGCACGCTTTCAAAAACCCTCCACCTTACCCAGCTGCACCTGTACAGATCTGCTATGGGGGTTAATTCATGTATGTTACATATGCAGCAGCATGTCTTACATGCTCACAGCAATGTCTGTGAATGTATTGGCAGCAGAAAGTCTCAGTACGAGTCATAAAGGCCTGTAAGTCCATGGTGATGGCAGATCAATGCCTGACCAAGGCAAAACCGGAAGGATGAGGAAACCCAGATGGAGCCATGGTGCTGAAATATAGAGATGGGCACGGAGGTTCTAACAGGTCGACAGTCCAGGGCTGAGCTGGCAAACTATTAGCCCGAGGCAGATCCATGAAACACAGAGCAGGTAACGTAGGAGGAGATGAAGGCCTGATGAGATGCGGTGAAGATAGGGCTGATGGACTGGGTATTGCAGGCAGGAGTTTAACAAATGGCCTTCCAGGTACAGAACCGACAGACACCTTGTTGGCCGCCACGGAACAGACAGAATTCTCAGGATTCTCAGGGTGCTGGGCGACTGTCACAATCTCCATTCACCAGTCCAGTCACCTCAGCACACTACAGAATCCCTGAGAATTTCCCACAGAATTTCCTGAGCCTGGGGCTTTCCTATGCACCATATTTCAAGATGGCAGGATAGAGGTATATGTACAGGAATTCCTGGAATACTGTTGTCTAACGATGCGGGATGATTGTATCCTTATCTGCTGCATTAAAGATGGATTAGATGTCAATGTCTGCCATCTGGTTTCAGGGAGGTGGATGTAAGATACTATTATAATTTTTGGACCTCGTTCTGTGGCGGTGTAGTTCCGCATATACTGTTGAACCATCAGTTTCATCATTTTAAGACTACAGAGAAACCATCACAAGTTACGCCTCTGTCTGTCCTGATTCCACCATAAAGTCAGTTCTAGTCAAAGAACCACTAGTTTCTCCAACCATCATTGCCATCATGCCAGAACCCTCAGCTGTGAGTGAAATCTCATTATCAGTTCTGGTTGGTGAGATCTGAGTTCATTCCAGTGAGAGAAATTCTTAAGTCTGTTCCAGTGAGAGGAATTCCAGAGTCTGTTTCAGTAAATGAAGTTCCAGAATCCGTTCCAGTGAGAGACATTCTTGAGGCTGCTCCAGTGAGAGAAATTCCCCAGTTCATTCCAGTGCATGGAAATCCAGAGCCTGCCCTTCCTGTCTGCCCTGGTGGAATCGAAGAGGTGGTCCTTTGGAGTCCAGTGATGGCTCCAGCCCCTGACCAGAGTCTAGTGATGGCTCCAGCCCCTGAGCTCAGTAACGAGTCTGCTCCAGAGTTCAGTAACGAGTCCGCTCTAGCCCCAGAGTTCAGTATCAAGCCTGTTCCGGCCACTGAGTCTGCACTGGAGCTCACTCTAACCCCTGAGACTGCATCAGACGCAACTCTAGTTAATAAGTCTGCTCCAAAGCCAGCTTCTTCCTGTGAGTTACCTCCAGAAATAAGTCCAGTCTATGAGTCCATTCAAGATTTAACTCCAGACTCCCAGACTGAGTCCGCTCCTGAGTCTACCTAACCCATGAGTCAGCTCAAGAGCCTGCTCACGCTCCAGAGTTCATACACGAGTCTGCTCCAGAGTTCATTAATGAGTTCGCTCCAGAGATCATTCACGATTCCTCTCATAAATTCAGTCAAGATTCCTCTCCAGAGTTCAGTCCAGAGTCATAGCCAGGAACACGCTCATTTCCCTGAACTCAACCAGGTGTGCAATCACTTCTCTGAACTGTCAAAAGCCTGCTCACTGCCCCAAACTCAGCTGGGAGCTCACTCAATTCCCCAAACTCTCTCAGGAGCGTAACCCTGTGCCTGTTCTCATCCCAGAGCTAAACCCAGAGCCCACTCGCTTCCCAAAGCACAATCTGGTGTCCATCTCCATCCACGAAGCAAGCCAAGAGACTGCAGCCTTATGTTTACTGGCACTAGTGATTGGGTGTTGGGTGGCACACACCTCTGGGATTCTCCCCAAGGAAGTTTTGGGGGAAATAAAAAAAAATTGTTCCCCTGTCTCCTGTGTCCCAGCCACCAAGGTCAATGTAATCTCCTATGTTCCTATCTCCTGTGCTATTGACTCATGGTCCCCTGAACTACCTACATCGCCATGGCCCCCTGAGCTACCTACACCTCCATGGTCCCCTGAGCTACCTATTCTGGCATGGCCCCCTGAGCTACCTTCACCACCATGGCCCCCTGTACTACCTTCACCAGCATTGCTCCCTGAACTACCGGCTCCTACCTGGTAACCTAGGTTACTGGTGCCGTCCTGGAGTTTTTTTGATCTGCCCATATTGACATGTTCACCTGCCTATCACCTGCCTTCCTGGTTTACACCTGCTCTGTGATTACTCTAATCAGCACTTCTCTATAAAAGCTAGTACCACACACAGGTCTTGTCTGTTCTCATCATTCCTAACATGAACTACTTACCTGACTACCTGCCGCTGAGACACATTAACCTGTGCAATCATCTCAGCTAATCTTCAGTCTTCTCCAGTGATCCAGTCATCTGCCATTCACATCGCTTGTTCTCTGCATACCTGCAATAAACCTCTTATTTGGCTATTACATGTGTGTTGTATTCTTCTGCTTTGTGACAGCGACAAAACTGTCCTTCATATCCTCAAATAAATTCAGGGGTGCTGAGTCCAGCACATCTATATCCACCACAGAACGAAGGGAACAGGGAACAGGTATTCCACTAGGATTGCCTCTGGGACAGAGGATATTAACGGCTCACCCTGGTCAGATTTGTATGGCTTGGGTTGGGTGATCTTCCTCCATCATTTGGTAAAGGGGGGTCCGCAGTGATATTGGACCCAGTCCATGTACTCCTGGAAGCTCCCTCAAGGTCCATCTCCAGGCAGGCATGCGTTTGTCTCCACGCTGAGATAAAAACACACACAGATAATCCCTTACATTTTCATAAAAAAAAAAAAAAAAAAATCATAATATATGTTTTCATAAAGCATTTTATTCTAGCTTCATGCATTCTTCATTCTTCTGTCCGGATCAAAAAAAGGAACGATGATCAAAACATAGATGGAGTAGATCACTTCCATCAACACCCCAAAGCTTCACAGTCATTCTTTGATTGTTTTTGGATCCGTAGATTCTTCATTCTGAGACTTTTTCAGACGATGTATAATAGCGCCCCTACCATATAATAATGAAAACATGGATTGCCATAAAATGCAGTCAATTGTATGGAAAAAGTTGATATGATTTATATTGACACATGAATGTCATGCATTTAAATATATTTGTAATTACACAGTTATAATGATGAACTGGCAATTTACATTTACATTTGCATGGCAATACATGGCAATTTAGATGTACATTTAAAATATATTAACTTTGAAATGTAATATCAAATAACACTACATTATAATCTAGTATTTTACATGTACATCTTTAAAGCATGAAAGATTATTAAACATGATTGAAAATGTGCTTTACAGTTTTTCTCAATCAATTTCACATTTCTCCAAATGAATGTAGTTGCTCTCAAAACAATTAACACAGAAAGCTAAACACACTTATATGTTGGCAAAACAGTTAGTATTCACTGCATAATGAAGCACTGCAGTTTATTCTATTAATGCATTTATCAAAAATAAATACTAACATCAAAACTACAAATGTTTTCTCTGTTGATTTGATAACAAATTCAGCTGTAGAGACACAAAAACATGAATGAATATGTTGTTCATGTTTTTAATTGTGTTCAAAGAATCAGAGTTCTTTAATGACGAGTTTAGTTGTATAATGATGAGTTTTAGCCCAAAATAAATGATCTACTGCAATCATTGAATCAATGAACTTTATAAATCTTGCCTCTCATCTCATCTGGTCGAAGAATTTCATCAACATCAACATATTTTTTTAAGTCATGCATCATGGGAATAAAAGCTGTGAATGCTGGATCCATCGTTGTACCTCCACAGACCTCTTCCATCGCTCTAAAAAGACTTACTTGGTTGTAAGGGTTGCGATCATATACTTTCCAAGAGGAGAATATGCTGGAAGGAACACCATCCTGAAATTTAAGTGATGCTCAAAGCACTCTTGCATCAATGCTGAATTTGGACAATGTTCCACACAACTACACAATTTTGCTCAATTTGCTCCTGGTCACCTTGTGGAAAGTGGATTTCATTGAGGGAGTTAAAAAAATTAGGAAACTGTTGTGCAGCCCCAATGCAGCGTTGTGTGTCACAACACCAGTGGATTGCAGCAGTTCTTGTCCAGGGACATTGACTGTGGCACATACACTCACCTAAAGGATTATTAGGAACACCATACTAATACGGTGTTTGACCCCCTTTCACCTTCAGAACTGCCTTAATTCTATGTGGCATTGATTCAACAAGGTGCTGAAAGCATTCTTTAAAAATGTTGGCCCATATTGATAGGATAGCATCTTGCAGTTGATGGAGATTTGTGGGATGCACATTCAGGGCACAAAGCTCCTGTTCCACCACATCCCAAAGATGCTCTATTGGGTTGAGATCTGGTGACTGTGGGGGCCATTTTAGTACAGTGAACTCATTGTCATGTTCAAGAAACCAATTTGAAATGAGTCGAGCTTTGTGACATGGTGCATTATCCTGCTGGAAGTAGCCATCAGAGAATGGGTACGTGGTGGTCATAAAGGGATGGACATGGTCAGAAACAATGCTCAGGTAGGCCGTGGCATTTAAACAATGCCCAATTGGCACTAAGGGGCCTAAAGTGTGCCAAGAAAACATCCCCCACACCATTACACCACCACCACCAGCCTGCACAGTGGTAACAAGGAATGATGGATCCATGTTTTCATTCTGTTTACGCCTAATTCTGACTCTACCATCTGAATGTCTCAACAGAAATCGAGACTCATCAGACCAGGCAACAATTTTGCAGTCTTCAGCTGTCCAATTTTGGTGAGCTTGTGCAAATTGTAGCCTCTTTTTCCTATTTGTAGTGGAGATGAGTGGTACCCGGTGGGGTCTTCTGCTGTTGTAGCCCATCCGCCTCAAGGTTGTGTGTGTTGTGGCTTCACAAATGCTTTGCTGCATACCTTGGTTGTAACGAGTGGTTATTTCAGTCAAAGTTGCTCTTCTATCAGCTTGAATCAGTCGGCCCATTCTCCTCTGACCTCTAGCATCAACAAGGCATTTTCGCCCACAGGACTGCCGCATACTGGATGTTTTTCCCTTTTCACACCATTCTTTGTAAACCCTAGAAATGGTTGTGCGTGAAAATCCCAGTAACTGAGCAGATTGTGAAATACTCAGACCAGCCCGTCTGGCACCAACAACCATGCCACGCTCAAAATTGCTTAAATCACCTTTCTTTCCCATTCTGACATTCAGTTTGGAGTTCAGGAGATTGTCTTGACCAGGACCACACCCGTAAATGCATTGAAGCAACTGCCATGTGATTGGTTGATTAGATAATTGCATTAATGAGAAATTGAACAGGTGTTTCTAATAATCCTTTAGGTGAGTGTATATGTGTTTATATTGGGCTGAACTCTCTGTCCAGCTTCCCTCAAGGAAAGACCATTATTTATGACATGGTAAATTAGGGTGGCTCTGATTTCATTTGAAACCCATCTGTACCCTATCCTTCCTCTTCTCCCTCCTGTTACATTTGCATCCTGTTACATATCTTCTTTTATTTTATTCTCTTGCTCTTTCCACTAAAACCATTGCCTTCCACTCTACCATCTCTTCTTCCTCTACTCCTCTGTTTGATTTTCTGAGTTTGGAGAAGTCGACTGAGAAAATCTGTAAATGGAAAAACTTTAAATTTGGCTATTGGAAAGTGTATTTTCTTTTTTTTTAAATACTGAAGTATGTTAAGCAACACTTATGTGACCTTTTATTTGATTAATGTTATATATATATATATATATCTGTTTTTAAAGTACTTTGAAGAGTTTAAGTATAAAATTTAAATAGTCACTCTCCTGTAAATTACTTGTTTGTAGGCTGTTTTCTGGTCTCAACATCATCACAGAGTTAACTCATCCCGCTAACATGAGATTCATGCAGTTCTGTGCAAAGGACTGTTACTCAGTGGCATTCTCCAAACTGGAGAAGGTGAGCAGACATTCATAACATGCTTTTTGGCACTCTTATTATTACATTAAATCATAAAAATAATGAGTTTGATTGATTAATCTGTTTGGTCCTAACCCTTCATTCCATGTTTGTCTGCATGGCTTCATGGAGCAGATGGAAAGAGAGAAAGGCTCAAACTTATCCTTCATATTTCGCCTGCCTTTTGCAGCTGGTAAAGTGTTCAGCATTAGCATGCTGGACACACTCCTCTACCAGGTAACATCCCTTCCTTTGCTAAAAGAAATGTGCTGGCTGTTGGCCTGAAACCATTTTTGAATGTCTGCCTGCTTAATGCCCATGGCAACATGGAGATAAAAATAGTAAACTAGATTTCGTCACAATTACAGAAATATATATATATATATATATATATATATATATATATATATATATATATATATATATATATATATATATATATATATATATATATATATATATATACACACACACACACACTACTGTTCAGAATTTGTAGACAGTATGATTTTTTTAAGAATAAATACTAAGCAAGTACTTTTACTGAAGATACTTTTGCAAAAGAGTTTTCTTTTCAACTTTCCCCTAACATGGTTTCCACAAAAATATTAAGCAGCACAAAACTGTTTTCAACATTGATAATAAAGATAAATGTTTCTTGAGAAGCAAACTCATATCAGAATGATTTCTGAAGGTTCATGAGACACTGAAGACTGGAGTAATGAGTAATGAACTGAAAATTCACCTTTGCATCAAATTAATAAATTACATTTTAAAATATATTTAAAAATAATTTAGATTTTAAAATATAATAAATTCTAATAATATTTCACAAAATATTACTGCCTTGATAAGCACAAGTAACTTCTTAAAAAAAAACGTCAAAAAATAAATAAATAAATACTGGCCCTAAACCTTTGAACAGTACTGTATGCTCTTGCTGCTGGAAATTGTAAATGTCTAGAAGTTCTTCTGTTGTTTCAGAGTTTTGTAAAGGATTATATAATAACCATCACCAGACTACTGCTTGGACTGGAAACTACACCAAAATCTGGATTCCTGTGTGCTGTAAATATGACTTTTACAATATTAGCCAGTCCACACATCCTCATTTAAATTACTTATGTTAAATGCTTTTAATTTTATGTTGTTTCTGCAGTGTTAAAATGTAGTGTATTACATTTCAGTTGAGTATCAAAGAGGAGGATTTGTGCATCCAGACGTACGGCACACTGTACCAAGTCCTGTCCTCCACTGAAGGAGACATTCCCATCGGCATCTACAGGACAGAGTCTCAGAAAGTTGAACCTGCTGAGGTTACATTACGTTCTGTGCAAAACATACTTACACACTTTTAGATCAGGAAAAACAGTTCAATTGGAACAGAAGGGAAGGAGCCAGCTTTACTTGTTACTTAATTATCAGTTCAGTCAGGACCGCTTTTGTCAAATGTACAATATATTTGAATATAATGATAATGCATACAGTTAGTGTTGGCAGTATGGTTCTGTTCACTAGCGGGGAGAGCAGCAAGTCAAACCCCATCTGGTGTAACAGAACAGATCCAGAAATCATGCATACATAATTACAATTTACAAATTTGAGTTGATGTTGTAAAACATCGCAAAACAGACATCGATTACATTACCGATTTCCAGCTAGGTGGAGTTGGGTATGGAGAGGGCAGTTAGATGTAGTGGGCAGGCAGCCATGCAATAGAAGAGACTTTCATTCATCTTCGGGACACATAAAGATATTTTTGTTGAAATCTGAGCTCTCAGATTTCAAACCTTGTTGCTTCTTGCGGAAGCTCAAACGTGCTGCATAACACGAGAATGGACTTCATTGGTTCTTGTGGAAGCTCAAACGTGCTGCGTAATATGAGAATGAACCTCACTTGTTCTTGTGGAAGCTTAAACGTGCTGTGTAACACGAGAATGAACCTCACTGGTTCTTCCAGAAGCTCAAACGTGCTGCATAACACGAGAATGAACCTCACTGGTTCTTGTGGAAGCTCAAACGTGCTGTGTAACATGAGAATGAACATCACTGGTTCTTCCGGAAGCTCAAACGTGCTGCATAACACGAGAATGGACCTCATTGGTTCTTGTGAAAGCTCAAACGTGCTGCATAACACGAGAATTAACCTCATTGGTTCTTGCAGAATCTCAAACGTGCTGCGTAACACAAGAATGGACCTCATTGGTTCTTACTGAAGCTCAAACGTGCTGTGTAACACAAGAATGAACCTCATTGGTTCTTGCGTAAGCTAAAACAGATCTATTCAGTCAACATCTGTTTTATCAATGGATTTACCATGGACCGTTCAAATTTAACAGGTAAATATTGAAATGTTTGTGAGTAGTTCTAGCACTTTAGTTATGTACACTGTAGAGTGGAACAACTTTTTTTCCAGTAGTGTTGGTTCCGGAAGGTTTTTATATATATATATATATATATATATATATATATATATATATATATATATATATATATATATATATAGGTTTATTGCAAAATATGCATATTTATTCTAATTATTTTGAGGCATTGGGAGACTGACTCAATTACTTCTATTTTCAGAGCTTCGTTGGAGTGGGCGGAGCTAACTTTTGCCATGTTTTGCTTGTTTCAACTCTCTGATTGGTGGAATTTTCTGTACAGCATCATGGCTAATTTTTAAACAATTAGTCTTGTTATTTCTTTCTTCTAGACTCCACAATCCCAAATGTCAGACAAAGTGTCAGTCTTTGAAGAAGAGGAGCAACCTCAGGTTCTTCAGTGTGAACTACCATACAACAATGCACAGACTCATTCTCTGCGTCGAAAGAGCCTGCAGTGGGCTTCGAATCTTCTGGGGCCATGGCACGCAGAGCGAGATGCAGACAGATTGAGCCAGCAGCGGGGAGTCCTGCCCTCATGCTCAGAGAGACAGGAGCTTACTGAGCTGGTCAAGAAGCGCATGAAAAACCTGGGGCTCTCCACGCAGGGATTCGGTGAGTCGAATTTTACAGGGAAATCATGTGCAGAATGAATTAGGAAGTTTCTATGCATTATTTGAAATGAAATTTTTATTTGGTTTGTTTTTAAGAACCGTATAACCAGGCAATTAACATTTTGCCACACACTAATAATAGGCTAATAGTGCCAATGGCTTGACTGACAAGCCAGACCCATATCAAGATATTGGGTCTGGGAATTCACCGTTGGCAGGGCTCAATCCCAGTGGCGGGATAAACGGTTGTCTTTCAAATGCCCTCTGCACGCAATAGGATAGCGCTACAACCAACCAGAGCAACGAAGAAGGTGAAGCCGAGCTAGTTGATAGATTAAACTTTCGCCATATCCGGTCAGCAAAAATCCGAACACATCTTCCTTTCTTAAGAATGACTTCAGTGCCATTCTTTGTTTTTTTCTCAAAGAAAAGTTTAACAACAAGTCTCCCAGAGTCACGGCCAAAGCCGATTCGAAAGACCGCTGTTCAGCAGCTTCTTTGTTTTTAAGTAGCACGCGGAACCTCGGCAACTCTGTCATCATTATGTTAATCCCGCCCACCGACTCAATACACGATGTGATTGGCCTGACCAGAGATTGGTTTTTCCAGCTCGCAGGTCTACCAAGAGTTGCTAGACTACACTCGCTGCAAATTAGATTTGCTGCCGCTAGGGTGCGTCTAGATTTCTAGGCTAGCCAATGGAAACTGAACGATGAAAAAAATAAATAAAATAAAATAAAATAAAAGTTGACTAAATAATATTTGACTAAAATTGTATTATGCATAACTAAGTAACATTTATTTTAAACTAATATAGCACAATCCCTTTTCAAGGAAAATGTTTGTTTGGTTTAAATAATAAACCAATAGATATATTGCCCAAAATAAGATGCTTTGATATTTGATTTTATACCTCATATTTTCAGTTGAGTAACTTGTTACTACTAGGACATGGTTCTGGAGAATAACACACTCTTATTACTGAAATGCCTTATTATTCTATTAACATGTGTTTCTCAATCCAGATGAGCTGAATTTTAACCAAAGTAGCCACTCTTATGTCTTAATCAACCCGTCACCAGATACAAAGCTGGAGCTAAATGACATCGTGTAAGTGAAGCTAAATCTTTTGTACTTCATAGAGAAGTTATATCAAACTCAAAGAAATTATGATTTACTAAAAGAAACTGTTTTCTTTTTTATAGACATTTTAGGAGTTGTTTTGCATTGTAACAGACACAATGTTTTTTTATATATATATATATATATATTTTATATAATTAAAATCATACTAAATTAAATCCAGTATAGCCAACATACACTGCCTGGCCAAAAAATTTCACCACCTGGATGTAACTAAGCAAATAGGTAAGAGTCTTCATTGAATAATTACTGTAATGATTAATGTGTTTCAGCCGGCTACAAGTTATTTAACCTTAAAGGAGGGGTGTAATGCTATTTTGTGCATTCTGATTTTTTTTACTCTACTAAAGACTTGGATTCCCATGCTAAACATAGCCTAAGTTTCCAAAAATAAGTTGGACGTTTGATGGAGTATTTCTGTGTTAAAAATACTCCTTTCGGTTTCTCACAAGTTTCTGAAAGTTTTTTTCGAGTATGGGCCTATGTGACGTCAACAAGGGCGGAGTTTCCTTGTACGGGCACTTCTCCCGGAAGGGCGCACGCGCACATGTCGACCAGAGCAAAAGCACGCCCATCAACGCGCTTTGCTCGGCTTTAGGGAAGTCGTCGACTGTGCTGCACAGGTCACAGGACTTCACGAAATCAACAATGTCACCAAAGAAGTGTGTTTTTGATTGTTTTATAAACAAGGCCCAGTTCATCTCTGGATTTGCAGATCGTCTAATGCTGAAAGATGGAGCGTTCCCAACAATAAAGGTTCACGGTCATGCGTTGGAACCGCAGGCGGTTAGTAAAACTGCTTCAAATGTCTGTGTGTTGTTGGCTATCGGTGTGCAAGTCCACATCAAGTAACATGAGCATGACTCTTAAGCTCCGCCCACACAATACGCCTCCAGCTGCTCGGTTTTGTACAAGCCTGTGAGGGCAGTGTCATAATCCGGGGTTGCTTCAGTTAGTCAGGTTTAAGTTCAGCGGTTATGAGCCCGAAAAAATGAAGTAAGCTGACTACCTGAATATACTGAATGACAGGTTTTTCCATCAGTGGATTTCCCTGATGGCACGGACATATTACAAGATCTGAAAGACTGGTTCAGAGAGCATGAGACATCATTTTCACACATGGATCGGCCACCACGGATATCAGACCTTAACCCCATTGAGAATCTTTGGGATGTGCTGGAGATGACTTTATGCAGTGGTTCGACTCTTCCATCATCAATACAAAATCTTGGTTAGTGCAGAAATTAGTGCAACTCTGGATGGAAAAAAATGTGGCATTGCATAAGCTTACCGAAACGATGCCTCAGCGAATGCATGCTGTAATCAAAGCACCAGGTGGTCCAACAAAAAATTGTTTGACTTTTTTTTTTTTTGGCCAGGCAGTGTATATAATATGCATATATTATTCAAAATATACTTTTTATTTAATTTTGCATTACAGTAGTGTATAAGGGTTTTTTTACTCTGAGAATTTGGCGGGGAAATTAGCTTAATTGACAAAAATAATTTTTATGCAGTTTTTTTTTTTTTGTTTAGTCTTTTACCATTTCTTGTATGTATGTATGTATGTATGTATGTATGTATGTATGTATGTATAGTTTCTTTTCTATAATGTCCTTCTGTTGGTTTTAGGATGCAATATGACCAAGTGATCTGTAAATCTGTTTCTTGAGATTCACCCTAATTGTAGTACTTCTTACATGTGCCTGTAGTTTTATGTTTTGTTTGTTTTTTTCCCAGGTACATAATCCGTAAAGATCCTTTCTCACTAAAGCTGAACGGTACCGAGAACAGTAAAAACAGCATGATGAGCGGGACACAAATAAGAGAGAGGAATCAACTCTGAATAAAGATCACACTCACAACAGCTGTTTATTTACACTGTGACATGAGTAATTTCTCACTAGCTGCAAACCTTTAATGTATTATCTATACATGGCTGAGAATAATGCATGTTTCATTCATGTTTTTTTCTTTATCATATTTATTCTTGCCTGCATGTTCCCACCTCATATTCAGACTGACACATGGAGGTCAAACATCACAGAAAGTGATCTTTCCATGTCTGGCTGGAACTCACGTAGGCATCTGCTGGATTCCTGCCAGACTTGTGTTAACACTTGGCAGTGATTGATCCTTCTCCTGAAGACTGCAGTAATGCATGGATCTGCATTTTCCCACAGAACATAATGATAATGTAATCAACGCATAGACCACAAAAATGATTTACCAACAAAACTGCATGTCAACAATCATTTAATTAAAGGAATATTTCACCCAAAAATGCAAATTCATGCAATGTCATTATTTACTTGCTCATATGCTGTTATTGATGTGAAACCAAAAGTTAGTTACAGATTCAGCTGAGAGCCAGATTTAGTTTGATTAATCTCTTTAATAATTTAATAAATGTTTGCAAAACAATATTGAATAAATGTACATGTTATCAAACACTTATAAACATGAAAATAACTGATGTCTGTCATTAACGACAGAAAAAATTATCAGCTGATTTATTTTTTAATAAACAACTGGAAAGGAACCAAAAAACACCTATTTCCATCCACCTATTTTTGTGCATTTTTAAATATCCCATGGCATGCAAGGTTAATTGTTAAAAAAATTAAAAAATAAATACTGGATGAAAAAGATTTGCATCAATTCTAAAAAAGCACTAAAAAAGTTTTGTCCAATAAGGAGACGTGCACATAAACTACAATGGGAACACATTTACTTAAATCCCTCGATGTGCAATAAAAATCTCATGTGACTTTGCCTTGTATAACTGGACTAAGCAGCAGACCGATTTCATTGATCGTTCTGAAATGCCTGAGCCAAAGTCTGTCATCAGAATGATCCAGAAGCATCTCACATGATTATGTTGCCAAACTCCAGGCAAGATAACATGACACCGTCTGCGCACGAAAGTCACTTTCGAAAACAGAGCCACAGTGGCTTTCCCGATTGCAGCAGGTTCCATTTTTATTTTAAATATGTTGTCAATTTCTCAGGAAGTGACTGTTTTGTTCTCTTGAACTTGGAATGAAAACAGTGCTTTATTCACAAATGTTTTATGTGATATTCCAATTTTTTGCACAAGTAAAATGTTCAACTTTGGATAGAAACATAGCTACTGCCTATGTTTAAAATCAGGCTGTACATTCAATTCTCAAAAGGCGGCAACCATGATGGCTACTACACATTTAGGCTCAAAATGAGCATGTCTGATCAAGCCATGGTCAAGGTTTGGATATTAGGTTCAGAGTGACAGGAGATCCGCACAGCCTGTGGCTTCAGCTGAGTCTTTCTTTTTGCTGACATGCATCAGTTCCTCTTTGAATCTACACAAGTGACTACTGACTGTGCCTACGGACTATAAACGACTACTGGCAGGATGCAACATGAGGCTGATTCTAAGTGTCCCCATCGTGCTATTTTAAAGGTTCCTCATCATATGCTTCAACTGTAATTCCTTTTAATTCAGCTAAAATGTCACACTGTGGAATATCACTGTTTCACTCCAAATTGTTATGCCCTTCACTCTCTAACTTCCCAGATGAAAAACACAGTATACTTGAATGCGCTAAAAAAATACTTAAACACAAGCAAGTAAATTTGTAGTGCATTATTATATTTTATGCTAAATACAACTGTAAAATGCATTTTAAATACACTAATTAAGTTATTTCTATTTCAGTAGTACTTCTGTGCACTTGAAAAAGTATACTAAATGCCACTAATACTTAAACTGATTTTTAGTGCATTGAAATAAAGTATACTAGTATACTACAGAGTTTTATTAGTGTGTTTCTTAAAAGTGTGCTTTGAATGCTTTCAAAATTAGTTAAATCTTAGTAGACTTTTATAAATATATTACTAATGTACTAGTTATAATGTCTCGGTTACGTATATGTAACCCTTGTTCCCTGAAGGAGGGAACGGAGACACCACATCGGTGACCGATGAATAGGAATCTCGCTAGAGAGACCAATCTACTTCGAGTGTAATTAAACAAGCCAATGCACATTGACATGCGATATTTGCATTAGCTTCTTCGGCTCGCAGCGTGAACATATAATGAGCAGCAGGTGCACCCAGCTCGAACTCCAGGCACAAGTTGTTGACCAAAAATGTTTGCAGGTCCCCTACCCTCTTAATGGAGACCAATGCAACAAGACTTTTAACTCTTGGCTCGAATGGGGCATTCTGAAGTGCTCTCAGCACCAGAGACAAATCTCAAGAGGGCATGAGGGAGGTCGAGGAGGGTTTAACCTTCTCGCCCCCTCTAAGGAACCTGACGACCAGGTCATGCTTCCCAACTGCCTTACCTCCTATGGGGTTGTGATACGCAGATATTGCAGCAGCATAAACTTTAAAGGTGGAGGGAGACCGCCTTCGCTCCAACCCATGCTGCAGGAAAGAAAGCACAGCTCTGACTGAACACCACTCGGCGAACAGGTTCCACTTCGAAGCGTAAGCGCATCTTGTAGATGGTGCCCGTACCGAAGTGATGGTGTTCACCACCTCTTGGGATAGGTCATCTAGAACCTCTGCATCTCGTCCAGGGACCAGACATGAATTTCCAGAGGTCTGGATGTGGATGCCAAAAGTTGCCCCATCTCTTAGAAAGTAGATCCTTCCTCAGAGGAATACACCAGGGAGAGGCTGTCGTGAGAAGCATCAGTTCTGGGAACCATGTTTGGTTGGGCCAATGCTGCCCTGCTGGCGATGGAAGAGAAGGATGAGAGTACTCCGGTTCTGCACCGTCCGCTACTCTCTGTGCCCTCTTGGGACCCAGAGATAGAGGAAACTGCTCTTTCATTGAGAATTTGGGTTTACGGCTGGCTGTAGGGCCAGTGGCGGAACAAAAACAGAACAAAAGATTCTCCACCCGGCCCTCCCGGAGGGAGTGGTGAGAAGATGCAGGGGGACAGGAACAGCCCGAAGGGGAGTACTTTGTACTAGTAAAGCGCAGGAGCGGCCTGTGTTGAGGGAGAATCGAGACATGAAAGTACGCGTCCTTCAGATCGATCACTGCAAACCAATCTCAGGGACAGATGCATTCAAAGATGCGTTTTTGCGTGAGCATTTTGAACAGCAACCTGTGAAGGGCCCGGTTCAACACTCGGGACCAAGACTGGTTGTAATCCACCGCTTTTCTTGGGTATAATCTAACTCACAGACTCTGTTTTGGAACCAGCATACCTCGAGTAAGCAAGGTTTGGGTTAATCAACCGGGAGTTCAAGGTATATGTGATGGTAAGTTAACCTTGCTATCATTCGCCAGGTTGTTATTATCATGTGACCTACAAGCGTCAGTTACATTGCTTCACTGCCATTCATAAATCCTCTCCCATGGCCTCATGGGATAGTAAAATGTCCATTATATGCACACTTCAAAATCTCACCGGTAGTATTAGGCCATCCAGGTACTTTTTGCCTACTTTTTTTATGAGTACTGTGAATTCAGACATATTCTTGTCACATACTGTTTTTTCGCCATCTATATAGTAAGGAAGTGTGTGATTGCAATATTGTTAAGGGCCTGTTAGCCTGCGACAGAACTTTGTATTTCACTGCAGGTTCAAAAAAATATTTGATAGAAAAAAAACGAAAAAAAAAAAACCCAGAGACCTGCGGCAATTCTAATGCAAACAGATGTGAAAAAAAATAATTCAATCTCTTCACAGCAATATCGCGCTTCTTAGACCTACATTAAAACTAAATTCTCCCTAATGAAACATTATTAGGATAAGAACTTTACTGTTCAAAACGTAGATCCATTTATGTTGTGAAACTGGAAGCAGACATTAAATGTGACATTGGACAAATACACGGTGGCATTTTTTGTTCTGTTCAAGTTTTTGATAAAACCGCTCAATATAACCTCCTACAAAGCGCTACACAAATAAATATATTGAATAAGAAATATTTTATACATTCATGGATGCTGGTCCTGCAATGACAAGTGCACTCCTTCAATGACTCTCCGCGCACTTAAAGGGATAGTTCGCCCCAAAAATGAAAATATTGTCATTTATTCACCATCATGTTGCTCCTAACAGCAGCTGTAGTGATGCGATGACTTCACCAATTTAGAAGACGGGACCATATTTCACATTGCAGTTTCTCAAATTCATAAGTGATACAAGTGAAGCATTTCGGTGGATATGCAGTCTTTGATTTTGCCTGCAAAATTTCAACAATCAATTGTAAATGTGACCTCAGATTGAGAACAACCAACCTTTTGTACCTCTAAAATGGTAAACCTCAAATCAAAATGCATGACTAGTATTGTTTTTAAGTATACTGTAACGCCACATCTTCATCGTGCGTGACCGTTGAGAGCTTGAGGGCGCTTGCACTTCAATGCAAAATTTTTACTGTTGTCGGAAGTAGCACAAGTGCTTAAAATTTGTCAGAAATTATTTACTGTCTGTGACAGTGTAGACACAGTGTAAGCCTTGCAGTTTACAAACTTATCACAGGCTCTTCTGAAACAAAGGGGAAAGACATGCATCACCATTTGTTTATACTTTTTAATATTATTTTTTTAATAATAATCCACATTCAACAGAAATGTTTAAAAACAAACATTACTTTCAAATGCATTTATACAAAAACCAACCAACCATCAAAAAAAAAAAAAAAAAAAGGTGTACCTTGTAAATAACTGACTTTGCCTTATGGAAGAAACTGCATTTTCCATTTCAAAAATAGCAATTAGATGCAAGCAGTACTTGGGATTCTGGGTAAAACTTGAACAAATTTTCCAATATACTGCAGAATTACAGAGCATATTGACCATGAACAATCTGAAGTACAGATTATATATAACCGTAGCATTCTGGACATTTATATGCCTGCGGTCTTGTTGGTTTTAAACAAGGGCGTCTCACCCTAAACCACAAGGCCTTCTTCTAGTCTGACTAATATTTACCATTTGCATTTGTGCAGTGAACGTCAATGCACTACTCTACGCTTCATAGAACAGAAGGCAGAAGAAAGAAAGGAAAAAGAAAGGAACAAAGTGAATCGATTATTACGAAGAGCTTTAGCAGTCATTTTATTCACATCAGCGAGTCACCATTTTTAATGGTTCTCCAGTATCCAGCTCATGTTTTTACAAAAAAAAAAAAAAAAAAAAAAATAGCTCCGTTTTGAATCTGCCTTGATTACCAACTGCTTTACAATTGAAAAATACAAATCTACTGAGAAAACATGACAAGGACCAACCCAAACATCCACATTTCCTCTCGCCCACCCTGACCTGTTCATCTACGGGTGGAGGAAGAGACTACAAATCATACTGGTGTCAGCAGAAGGTGAAGCAGATTGAAATCCAAAGTGCTTTCAGGAGGGCCGAGAGGAACGTGGGTCTAGTAGTCCATCTTGACAGGTCTCTGGAAGGAGGGAAGATCTCAACGGCCTCTATAAGCTGTCGGGTGAATGGCCAGTGGTCTCAGAACCTCAGATGGGACTTGTGTTTGACCATGTATCTGTGGGGAAGATATAAGGATAATAAGCTATTATAAGTTTCATTGCTCAAGCATTTAATTAACCAGATAATCTAAAAATAGATTCATAATAAACTATTGAACAAATCAGAGGACCCATTTTCACCACAAGAAACTTCAAAAGACACCAAGCAACAAAAGATACGCATGTTTACATAGACCAAAAACCCAGAACTCAATTGAAATTTTTTTTTTTTTGATATGGACTGTAGGTCAGAGAAACAGAAATGTGTTCAATAAGAAATGAAAATAATTTAACTTCTAAAGTAATGCATTTTACATAGGGCTGGACCAGAATATTCATCTGGTGGGTTGGTATTCGATTTTCAATTTTGGGATTCGAATATTCGTTGTTGGGTTTTTTTCCCCCCTTGAAACGGTTCTCATTCAGGCTTAAATACATTTACACTATAAAATCTGGTGAAACAACACTTTTTTTTTTTTTTTTTTTTTATACAATTACCTTATATCTTAGTCGTTTTTAATAGGATGGACACTTGAATAGGAATCCAACCTTGTTGTACTTAAATATATTTGCTGCTTCTTAGCATTCCCTGCAACGGCGTGTTCTCTGTCTAGAGCACACAACTGCATGAGCTTATATGGAAAAGGCGCATGCCTGAGCTTGTATTTTGGGTTAAGCTGCGTTGGTTTGACATTGTGGAAAATAGAATAATAGAATCAAAATGTATTAGCCTTTTTACCCATTAGGGATGCTATGGAGAGAACATTTTCCCTCACCGTCACATTACAGTGCTTGTGCGGCCGGGAACGAATGAAAATGCGGTCAGTGCGGCCGTGAACGAATGACAGTGCGGTCAGTGCGGCCGTGAACGAATGACAGTGCAGCCGTGAATGAATGTCAGTGCGGCCGTGCGCATTTTACTTTCGGTTTGGAATTGGCGCCAATTTGGGGTTGGGTTGCTTAAATAGTGGGTTCATTAGCCTATTATTCTTAATGAAAAACACAACAGTACAATGACAAACTCCCTTAAATAGGCGCTTTTACATTTCACTTTGAAACCAAATCTTCCGCGCTCATCTTGTCATTCAGCTCCTCACTCTCGTGATGAATGGAATCTGACTCCTGCTGCTGATGTGCCGCTCTCGTTCGGCTCATGTGGCACGTTCAGTTTTTAATTGTAGTTAATCTGTTCTCTAACTGAACTATATGATTTTTACTACTATAAAATATCAAAATGATGGTGGGGGCGGTGCCGCGGTGGGCAAGTGATGTAACCCGTGTTATACCTGAACACCGACTATCGCAGCAAGTCTATTACCCATTATTATCATCAATCTAAATGAATCTACTGAGAAATATAAGAGCTTGTTACTGGGTCGTAACAGACCTGTGTTTTTTATCACTAGGGCAGTGTCCGTTCTCAGAACAAATAAGCCCTGCCTGCGTGAGGCGCGCCACTTCTCGAGATTCCTGCCTTTATTAGAGAGAAGAACACATTCAGCCCCCTTCCTCTGAAGCTTCAAATATTCAGTGTTGATTACTACTGAAGCGTCAAAGCTCAAAAAAATGGTATTCGGACCAGCCCTAATTTTACAATACTGTTCAAAAGTTTGGGATCAGTAAGATGTTTTTTTTTTTTTTTTTTTGCTCTGGGAACATTTTCGGGATTTCAGCCTGGATTTGGCCAACCTAAATTAAAAAGCTTACCATACAGTGGTTTAAAAGTAAACCCTTTGAAGTTACATAAACCATTGCTAAAAGTGAAAAACATGCAAGTACATGTTGCCTGAGCTGTAATAACACACCTCCTTTTTAAAGAAAAAGACTTGTTCTGCAAAGTCACATTAAGTTGCTCAAAAATGACAGTAAAAGACATTTATAATGTTTCAAAAGCTTTCTAACTTGAACTTTGATAAAAAATTAAAAAAAATTAAGCAGCTCAACTGTTTTCAACATTGCAAATCATCATATTACAATGATTTCCAAAGGATCATGTGACACTGAAGACTGCAGTAAAGATGCTGAAAACTCAGCCTTGCCATCACTACCATAAATTACATTTTAAAGGGGTTATGAATAGGAAAAGGAAAAAACTAATTTTCCTTTTTCTTTTGACATAGAAGAGGTCATTGTACTATAAAAATATCCTGTAAGTTTCAGAACTCAAAATCCTCAGTCCAAACAGTTTTATTGAAATCAAGCTGCCAAAATTACTCGTTTTGGATGTCACATTATGACAATAGTGAGATGAAAAACGGAAAAATCAGCACCTAAATAATAATAATTTATTACTTTTATATAGCGCTTTTCTGGGTTCGTATAACAATAAATGCATCTCTACCACAGTGAAGCATAGAGGAAGAGACTGTTAACTACTTCACAGGGAAATGTCATTTAATGCTTCAGCATACAGGAGAATATTGCAGAATGGCTCCCTCAAATGAAAAGCTGTTAATTTAAAGAGGAATGATCAGATGTTATTTTTCAACAAGATGCTCCTGCACAAAGTACAAAGACAACCAAGAAGTGGCTTGAGAACAAGTCCATCAGGCTCATGTTTTGGCCTTGAGTCCAGATTTAAACCCTATAGTGAATATTTGATCAGATATTAAACTCAAATGAACTGGGAGACATTTTTCAACGACTCATGAACTGTGTGAAGCCATTATCATGGAGTGAAACAACATCCTGTAAGGCTTTTCCGTGCTGAGTTATTTTATCTACAGTATTTGTGCAATCCTTGCCAATTTCCTGACCAGTAATTTGTGATTCAAATGGTTAAGACCATTAAAAGACAACTAAATATTTTGTCATTTTTGGCTTGGCTCATTTTTTTAGCCCAGGAGTTTATATAGCAAAAACACATGTTGGTAGTGCATGTTTGACGACAATGCACTCTCAGAACAGAAGCCATTCCTCTCCAGTGTGTGCTATGCTAAACATAGTTGAAAGGGCATCAACTGAGGGACACAGGGTTGCAATCATTACCTGTCCAGTGTTTCCCAGAAGCGGAGGAAGACGGGCCGGTCCAAGTGTCGTTTGTGGTGGCTCAGCTCCAGCACAGTCACGTCCCACTTCTGTACGTTTGGGTCCATTCGTGCCTCATCGTACTTCAGGTGAAAGGCTCGGACTAAAACAAAAGCATGACATAAAACACTCTCTTTCTAGTACATAACCAATGTGGTGCATTATACAGGGTTCACTCTTTCATGAACACCAGTTTCAAGGACTTTCTAAAGTACCTTTCATTTCATATCAAGCACAATAAAGACGATAAAAGACAGATTTGTTACGGTCAATCATTACTGCTTTAATGTTAAGTCATACACTGACTACTAAAATTATATTTAAGGGTAATATGACTTTTTTTTAAAAACCAATGAGGATAGAGGGATTAGTAGAGTGTACGAGAGACAGCATGTTTGAACAAGAGATACAGTTTGCAGCTCTCTTATTCCTGCTTTTCCTATTTATTCAACATAAATATTTATTAAAATCACCTGTACAGGGCATCTGCAGGGTTTATTATATATATATATATATATATATATATATATATATATATATATATATATATATATATATATATATATATATATATAATATGATAAATGATTGCATATATATATATATAATATCATTTAAAATGATAAATGATTGCATATGCCTATATTCATTTAAAATATGATTAGATATTATAAATTCGACATTTTTGAAAACCCATTAGATTGTTATTCCACTACATGCAAGCTGTCTAGAAATATGAATTGGTCTGAACAAAACCAGCAGATGCCCAGAATGAAAATGCAAATTCAACCTCTGGCAATAGATGATGCTTATGGAACAGCAGAAATATATTGCAGGGTTCCCACACCTTGGTTAACTTTAAAATCAAGGACTTTCCAGGTCCAATACCCTCAAATTCAAGGACTTAATGAGGGGACACATTTCAAGCAAGGTTACATGTTACCTGGTAAGATACATTGTTACAGTTTTCATGTGTCAAACGCAACTAGTGAAAAAAAATGTTTTTCTGCAAAGCACTGAAAACGTTGAGGTACCATCGTAGTCATGGCAACGTACAACACAAAGTACCTCACGTGGGAAACACTTAACATAACGTGTAAATGCGCGTAATTAACGTAAAAATCAAGCAAGCTAGTATGCATAGGCCACGAAACAGAGAGAATAATATGGAATGTTTTCCAGACAACTTACAAAATAAGATTTAAGCACTTTCAAGGACCTGTATCTATGCATGTTTATTTTCAAAACCTTTCCAGGGCCTTGAAAGTTTGTGAATCAGAAAAAAAAAAATAGGAAAAAAAAAATATGAAAGGTTTTCAAGGACCCGTGGGAACCCTGATATTGATTTCCACAGTGACTTCTGTAAACAACACTTAAGGTAACACAAACTACAGTTACCACGGTAAATACACAATACTAAAATGAACTTCTAAAACATACACTAGGGCTGAACGATATATTGAAATATCGCACATGTACAGATCGCGATATAGCCTGACTTCGTCATATTCAGATTCTAGTCAGAATATGAGTTTGATACTGCTCCAATGGGCTGTGATTATGGGGCGTGTTTCAACCGAACCATCAATTGGATGGACCTACAACCAATCAGAGCAAGTGACGCATGTTGACTTGTGGCGACACATAGTTGTCAACAGAACTCAGCTGCACGCACGCTGGAAATAGAAGAAAAAGATGGGTAAACGATCTTTGCCAGTGTTGTAAAAAGAATTTCAGGATACACGGAGTACTTATCAACACAATCATAATTTTTAGAGAAATAGTAAAGGTGAATGCATATACGGACAAGTTCTCCGTTTAGGATTAGAACAAATTCAACCCAAGCGCTCTTTGGTGACGTGGATGATTATGTTACTGTTGATCATCTGTCCATCATCGTATAAAGCCCGCCCTGACAATTTGCTTGGTCCGAACAGCTCTGGTTTGAGCATAGTTGCTCCACAACGGATCAAGTCCAGACCGAACTGCCAGACCTCAAATGTTGTGGGCGAGGCTAAGTTCAGCTGGCATCCAGGCTAATCACGATATGCATATTGCAACGATATCTGAATGATTTCAACAGGCTACTTCAAAAAGATGTGAAAAGTTACAGTTTTAGGCCAACGCATATAGCAGATATTCACTGGGCATGCGACTATTACGCGTGACTTGCCTTGACGTTAAAAACAGTTAACCGCGATAAGCTGTGGAAAACTACTCATTGCGGTAAACGCACTGTCAGACACATCCAAAGCTGCGCTTCTAAACACTTCTTTATGGATACTTCTTACTGTATTATTCATTGGAGCTTTGATGAACCACTTTTTATGTAGCTCAACAATGAGCCAAGCATCACTGACACACGTTCAAGCATTTAAACACTTTCAAGGACATATGTTTCTTTTCACAGAGTTTCCAGTCCATGTGTGTGAAAGTCAAGTACTTTCAATAAGTGTGGGAACCCTGATTGTAAATAATGTGTTGCATTTCCCCAGACCAAACCCACTTTTGGCAAATATATCCACAGGAGATCCATCAGGCAGTAGCCATGGCCACCCCTTAAACTGCCAGGCAGGTCCCTGGACAAAGACGGCCACTACACGATCCCTGTGAACAAACAACAACAGTCTCAAATAAATTCTTAAATCCCAAGATCAATCTTTCAGTTGATGCATGAGCAAAACTTCTAAACTAAACAATTTGTAGCTTCACATCCAATAAATAACAATAAGCTTTATATTTTGTTACGTTTGATATGAATAGGAATTTTGAAATTGAGAGATCATTGAGAGATCAAATGAATTCATCTCAATCAGTGTCTCAACCGTAGAAAGACGTCAATACAACAGCTTGTAAACTGTCACGTAACAACACTAACCTCAGGAAAGCCATTCAACAGCTAGAGCATTTTGCTAAATGTATGCACTATTACATAGTCATTCTTAACTTGTTTTCATGATATCAGATTTATTCAAACAAATTAAATCAAACGCCACCATTTAAATGTTCAGATTTAAATAACGAATTAGAGTAGAAAAAATTATATAAAATGCCTTTTATATTATATGTCTTTTTGCCTTGACATTTTTTTATTTGTATTGTAGTTTATATTAAATTTACTTAAATCGATTATAAACTTTTTTTTTTTGCTAAATAAAAACTTTATTTCTGCGTTTCAGCAAAAAAATAATAAAAAAAAAATATTCAAGTGCACCAGTACTCATGTTTAGAAACGGATGTATTATCAACAAATGTCCAAAAATTAACCCAGGTAAATCCTGTTGATGTAGCACACAGAGCTCTTAAAATTATAAGCACTGCTTCTATATTGTGAGAGACAGGCTCACCAGTCCTGTGGAGCCAGTTTGAGGGGCTGGTCGATGACTCTGTAGGGTACCGTGACGCTGAGCGTGGCACCGCCTGGCTGAACCTGATCTTTACGTCTCTGCAGAAGTACCTCATTGTCCCTCTGGATGCCCTGCTTCTTCTTATCCTCTGACGTGACAAATCTGTAAAATAAAACAATTCCAACAGTGACATAAAATACATTTTCGGACATTGTCTAGCACACAATTGCATCAGGGCACCAGACTAACATTTGAAAGCACTAGCACCGGTACCACTAAGTGCTGCAGATGGTGACACAAGCACCTGATCTGGTAGGGGTAGGGGGATTTTTACATTTTAAAACTTTTTTTTATAGGAGACATGATAGAGAGCATTTTGACCAGCAGCCTCTCAGTCTGGATAACAGCTGCACAGCCACAGACCAGAAGGCCCTCCAAAGAGTGATGATGACACCAGAGAAAATCATCAGGACATCCCTCCCATCTATACAGGAACTAGTCACGCTGCCTTAAAGCCGCCAAAATAATCAGTGACTCCACCCACCCCGGCCATGAACTGCTAAGACGCCAGCAGCCATATCACCCTGTAGCCCGAGACTACAGCTAAGCAGAGTTGAGCCTGGTCAGTACCTGGATGGGAGACCTCCTGGGAAAAAAAAAAACTTGGTTGCTGCTGGTAGAGGTGTTAGTGAGGCCAGCAGGGGGTGCTCTCCTGGTGGTCTGTGGGGGTCCTAACACCCCAGTATAGTGATTGGACACTATACGGTCAATAAGCACGGTCCTTTGGATGAGACGTTAAACCGAGGTCCTGACTCTGTGGTCATTAAAAATCCCAGGATGTCCTTCGGAAAAAGAGTAGGGGTGTAACCCCGGCATCCTGGCCAAATTTGCCCACTGGCCTCTGCCCATCTTGACCTCCTAATAATCCCCATATACTGATTGGTTTCATCACTCCATCTCCTCTCCACCAATAAGATGGTGTGTGTTGGACGTTCTGGCACAATATGGCTGTCGTCGCATCATCAGGTGGATGCTGCACATTGGTGGTGGTTGAGGAGATTTCCCCTTCTATATGTCAAGCGCTTTGAGTGCCTAGAAAAGCACTATATAAAATGTAACTTATTATTATTATTATTATTATTATTGTTGAAGCTACTGTATTAAAGTTCTTCAGTCAAGAGCAGTGGGTGATTTTCTCTGTGTTTTGTTGTTTTATTAACATTACTCAACTCAAATTTATTTATAAAGCACTTTCAAAGCCATTAGAATGAACCAAAGTGCGGTCCATAAATGGTAAAAATAGTAGAAAAACCAATCACTCACAGTTCTCAGGCCTAATCAGACGCCTTAAAGAGTCTTAAAGGGATAGTTTCCCAAAAATGAAAATTCTGTCATTTACTTTTGTCTGTTGAAAATAAGTTATTTTGAAGAATTTGGGTAACCAAACAGTTGCAGGTCCCCAGTGACTTCCATAATAGGCAAAAAAAAAAAAATACTATGGTCTAATACTAAGTCAACGGGGACCAGCAAATGTTTGGTTACCCACATTCTTCAAAATATATTCTGTGTTCAGCACAAGAAAGAAATGAATACAGGTTTGGAACAACATTAGAGTGAGTAAATAATGACAGAATTTTCATTTTTGGGTGATCTATCCCTTTAAGGACAAGCGGCAGCATGTTTAGTGTCACTTTAAGACCTGCACGCATAGACACAATTTTCTAAGATTTTAGAAAAGATTCTCTCTCAAATGAAATATTTACTTTCACTATAGACATAACCAACTGTGTTTAGGTAAACCTTGTGTGTATTTGACCGTATTAGCGCTGTAAGACTCATATCTTGGTCTAGGTGGACGCTGTTTTATCAGGCTTTTAGTGCCTGTCAAACAGCGCATGTAAAAGTGAAAAGTCTGTAAAACCCACAAGTATTTCCATTTTGCATATTCTGATATGCATAGTCTTGTTTAACTTCAGACTAAAGCGTCGGTGGGCGCATGAGTGTAAAACAGATGGAGAGCAGTAGAATAGGAGTGCAAGAATTCTGACTAAAATATAGCCTGACAAGCCAGACCCACACCAAGATGTTGGGTCTGGGAACACACCATTGGCAGGATTCAATCTGAGGGGCGGGATAAAGGGTTGTCTTTCAAATTCCCTTTGCACGGAATAGGATAGCACTACAACCAACCAGAGCGTTATCAGTGGTGAGACAACAATCACGAGCAGGTTGTGGCTGAGTCCCATATGTTTTCCCACCAGCGGAGCTGGTTGATTAAACTTTTGCCGTATCCAGTCAGCAAAACTCCGAACACATCTTCCTTTTTTTTAAGAATGACTTCTGTGCCGCTCTTTGTTAGCAGGGAATTCAACCAGAACCATTGCAACTCTGCAGTCATTATGTTAAGCCCGCCCACCGACTCCATATACAATGTGATTGGCCTGACCAGAGTTTGGTTTGTCCAAGCTCGCAAGCCAACGGAGAGTTGATGATACTGGTTGCAAATTATATTTGCTGCTGCTAGGGTGCGTCTAGATTTCTAGGCAAACTAAAATACACATATTGCTCAAATATTTTTTTGTTAGGAATTAAGGTTTGAAAGTGCATGTAATCATATTTCATCCGATTAATTGAGTATCACAATCATTAGATGCAGCCCTAATCTCACCTGACAGCAGATACTGAACTGATCTGAAAAAGTCTGGCAAGTAAAGTTAAAACAAAAATAATTGAGCTTCAGTGTGTCTGTAGAGAGTTGGAATTACTTTTGTAACTTTACTAAGAATAAAAGTATTTTTTTATTTATACAGTGAAGACTATGCTGTGTTTTTTGTACATTTGTTATCATTTATGCAGTATTTCTTATTTCTAGTGCTTGAAGTTTTCCCAGGTATGTCCATTTCATTCGTGTCTTTGTTCTATTGTAGTTTTCTGTCATATTGCTTGTAATTAGTTGCTTTGTTCTTATTTTAATCACTGGCTGTCTTCAGTATGGTTAAACAGCACTGTTTCTGACCATGTCCATCCCTTTATGACCACCATGTACCCATTCTCTGATGGCTACTTCCAGCAGGATAATGCACCATGTCACAAAGCTCGAATCATTTCAAATTGGTTTCTTGAACATGACAATGAGTTCACTGTACTAAAATGGCCCCCACAGTCACCAGATCTCAACCCAATAGAGCATCTTTTTTTTCCATTTACGATAGATAAGGATTAAAGACTTGAGTTGTTTTTAACTTTTTTGTCGAGTCAAGTCTGAAGTAATTTCAGGTAGAGTGAATTTCAGTCAAGTCTGAAGTCTCATAAAATGCGACTGGAGTCCGAGTCACTAACTCGAGTGCCCATCTCTAGTGAAAATAACACCAACAACTTTTAATCAAAATAAAAGTCAGCCACGTCAGGCTAATTAACATGGCCAAGCTTGACATATTACTGAAATACTGAAAGTTTATCATAACATTTCTTTAACAGACGTACCTTAATGGGGTGGGCGATATGACCAAAATCTTATAAAAAAATAAAAAAAATAAAATAAAATAAAAAAATCACAATAAACGTTAACGACTGGCTATTTATCATGATATAGTTATTTTTGCTTTAAATAAGGATTTTATGATAGCAATATTTTTGATACTATATAATTTCATAATTCTGGTCACCAATGTTAATATAAAAAAATAATAATTCCTAGCCTAAATAAATAAAACTCAAGCACACTAAAGACAATTAACAGTTAGTGATGAAATAAGAATAAGTATAGAATAAAGTAATTACAAGCAATATATAGGCCAAAAAAATCTACAAGAGAACAAATAAATAATAAATACTAGTCTGTTGATGTCATTAACTGTGACTCTGCCCTGGCAACACATACATTTTCAAAAACTAAACAATGACCTATTTTTGATCGGACACAGCAAATTTCGCCAAAAGGTGACAAGTTTGCACCCCTGCAGTTGGTTTGACCTGGTTGATTTTTAAGAATGGTTGCATGTCAATTTTGATTAAAACATTTGTAATACACCAACAAGAATCAGGGATGTTTGTTGTTTAAAAAGCTAAATTAAGATCAATTTTATTAATGTAGATTAACTTAACTTTCCTATAAATCAAGCATCTAAAAATCACACTTACTTGAGGTCCTGTAAGAGATCCTTGGCGTTGAGCATTGTGATTAAAGATGTTGTGGCAGCAGGGATGATGATAATCGGAGTTCTAGAACCTGGAAAAAAAAACAAATCCACCAACTTAATATATAAATATATTAAAAAAACAATTTTTAATTATGAGAACTCTGTCACCATGTCTTCAATTTTTAAAATTACATAGAGGTGTAACACCATATAATTTTATAAAGACTAAATTATAAAAACATGCTTTGTTCAAAATAACATATTTCCTTTCCTCATCCACGTTGTTAAAGACGTACCTTTCTTTTGGTTGGGAGGGGGTCTTGCTTGAGAGACTTAAAAAAAAAAAAAAAAAAAGTGGACAATTTTATTCTGTCTGGAAAATTTGAAATCATTTATGCACATGCTACAATTATGAACATTTGCAACATTAGATAAGCAGTAACGTGTTATTTCTTAAACCACTAGTCATGTGGATTATTTTTATGATGGATGGGTGTGTTTTTTGAAGCTTCAAAAACTCTGGCACTATTCAAATGGCATTAGAGCCAGGATATTTTTGAATACAACTCCAATTGTGATCGGCTGAATGAAGAAAGTCATATACACCTAGGATGGCTTTGAGGGTGAGTATTTTTGGATGAACTATTACTTTAAGTGATCAATAAGAGATTAAAAGTGAAGTATGTCACTTCTGACGCTTCTATTGTCGCCAAATGGAATCACAAGATCTCGTTAAATAGGTTTTGATGCTACATGAATTTTGGTACAAATCCTGTTCTCAGGAACTGAGAAAAAAAAATCCAATCTTTCTGGTTACGATTAGGGTTTAAAGGAATAATCCAAGTGAATAATGCAATGTAAGAGTTTCCTGTTGGGTTTAAAAAAATACCAACAGACAAGTTAAAATAATATTGATTGATAATTGATAATATGCTATATATACAGTATTATAGCCATCAAATTATGCCAATTTTTATTTTTTCCCCTTTAATCTTAAAGGAGTTCTTCCATACCTGGCCTGGGAACAGGCTGCATGGCTGGTGTTTGGGCCTTTCTGGCAGATGCTCCTTCCTACACAGAGAGAGAGAGGAAAATATTCACATGAATGCAATGGTGAGTCAAATTTATTTAAATTAGTATTAAGGCCAATCAGTAACAAAAGACAATCCTTGAAAATCCATTTCCATCAGTTTGATCCAAAAGATGCACATTTTATGAATCTCTTAATTGTCAAAGTGGCACATAAACATAAGTGCTGAAGACATGTAAAAATAACTATCAAAGTCAAAGGGGGGTAATTTGGACCTGCTATATTGTACTGAATATAAGTTCAGTTCAGACAATCTGGTTGCAGCACTTGACGAGGGGTGTCAATCTCAGCTCCTGACCTGGAGGGCCACATTCCTTCAGTTGTTCAAACTCTGCTTCAACACACATACTTGTATGCTGCGTCTCAATTTGCATACTATCCGTCCTAAACAGTACTTGAAATTAGAATTAGTGCGTCCCAAAACCAAGTGTTAAACTACAAACATGGCTGATGTGCATCCCTGACTACTAGGACTGGTCCGAAATATCTTCGGCGGGAGGGGGCTGAACATGTTCACTGCCCTAGTGATACAAAACACAGGTCTGTTACGACCCAGTAACAAGCTCTTATATTTCTCAGTAGATTCATTTAGATTGATGATAATAATGGGTAATAGGCTTGCTGCGATAGTCGGTGTTCAGGTATAACACGGGTTACATCACTTGCCCACCGCGGCACCGCCCCCACCATCATTTTGATATTTTATAGTAGTAAAAATCATATAGTTCAGTTAGAGAACAGATTAACTACAATTAAAAACTGAACGCATATTTTCACAGGAGAATAATTGACTATAGCATTGTTTTTCAGATAAACAATTGTGTTAACTCAGCATGTTTCTTCAATATCTGCAAACATAAGGGTATTTTTATGCCTTAGTAGAGTCAAAAACCTACATAGAGCCCCTTTAAATAGGCGCTTTTACATTTCGCTATGAAACCAAATCTACCGCACTCATCTTATCAGCTTGAATGAAATCTGACTCCTGCTGTATTGAACAGACACATTCAGTTTTTAATTGTAGTGTCTTCAAAACAACAACTTGATGTAGAAAGCCTTTCAAGTGAATTTCGTTTTGAATTAATTGTAATCAATGTTTCATCAGCCAATTTCCTGGATTTAATAAACAAGCAGCAAATATAGCAGACAACAGCCTATAATAGGCGCCGGAACGGTCATGCATTGCACGGCACTCATAAAATGAACCAAACTGTACTTGCATCAAAAAATAAGTACAATTAGTGTTGGCCGGTATGACCAAAAATTTTATAAAATCACAGTATTTTTTCTAAATTATATCGGTTTCATGGTATATGACAGTATATATTTTCCCCTATGCATGACCAGGTGTTAACCACATTTTCTACTGATTGAGAGAGGAAATACTGCAGTAGATTGACTAGTGTGGAATTTTTCTAAAATATTCACTCATGACAGTAAAATAGGGCATTCTAGAGTTAATACAGGTTTGCAAAAGCCCCACAAAATGATGCTGTGAGGAGACAACCAATAAGACACAAAACCTGCAACACACTCATTACAGACACATGAATATTAAATATGACCACAGAGAGAATTGAGGGCACATTAAGCATTTTGAAAATCTAACTGTATATAACGTTAACAACATACTGCCAAAACGAGGGAGAAACGTGGAAGAACATTTAAAAGGTCTAAGGATATTTTCAAAACATTTAAGAGCACTACTCTGAACAAATGACACGCGTAAGTTAAACAAAGAATAAAAGCAGTTACTTTTTTGCCCATTCTTCTTTGAATTGTCAGTCTATTTATTAACTTACATCGTTGTCGTCCGTGTAGCAGAATAATCTATGGTGTCGTCGTGGTCGTGATGTATCAGTGTCCTTAGCATTTAATTTGAAGACGACGTGATGAAATATGTGCGCATAAACTCTGCTATTTCATGTTTAGAGCATTGGAGTATATGAAATCGGTCCATAAGAAACTTAACCGTGTGGAGAAAGTTGTTAATCTCATCACAGCGCTCCGCAGAAACCGCTCTCATGCGCGCGCCGCGTGAAGTTTGAATTCTCCGCTGTAATCAAGGGCTGAATCCGAAATCTCCCCCTATAACCTCAAATAAGACATTATTTGAAGGGACGGACATTATTTGAAGGGACAGCCATTTGTAGCGGTGTCCGAAACCACAGTGGACGTTATTGAGTGCACTCATTCAATCCCACATTGCACCGCAATAACAAGTGTACAGCCGATGTACACAGAGCGGCTATCCGACTTCACTCACTCCTTCAAGTGAACAATATAAGTGGATAACGTAGGGAATAGTGAATGCGATTTCGGATTCAGCCTTGCAATCTCAGCTGCTCTCTCACAACAGTGAAAAGGGAGCCCTCTCAGGTGTCGCGCTGCACCGCGTTGTTTAAGCCACATATACCAGTATAATCAAAATTCATATCATAACAAAAATAAATACCGGTATTCGGTACAAACCGGTATACTGCCCAGCGGTAAGTACAATGTACTTATTGTGTCCATATTGTATTGTAAAACACTTTTGCTGGTATTTTGGAGGATACCGCTAAAGTTAGGGACAGGTGTGGTGGTATGGGTAAGTTTAAGTGTAGGGTTAGGTGAAAGGGAAGTGTCAATAGTGTAATTCACATTTTGTGGCCTTAATTCAGTGACTTTTTTAATTTTTTTTTTTATAACTATGAATAAACGTTATTCTCTCAAAAATACAAGAATGTACATACATGTTGTTAACATATTTTTGTAGCCCAGTTTGTGCTGAATACAGGGTGATGACATTTTTGCCATTAATATATTTATAAGCAACTGAAAAAAAAAAAAAAAAAACAAATGTCAGCATGTCAAAACTTCTAAAGGGCCCCAAAACTGCAGTCCTCTAGGGGTTAATAGTCATTCAGGTCTCAACCTCATTGTCCTGTTTCTTAGGTGTCATGCTTGTAATCATAAATTGATGCATCATCTTAAAAAGCAGTGTAAAGCGTGAAATCTGGTGATTAAAAGAAAAATATGATTGAGTCTATGCAGAGATGGTTGAAGGTAAAGCAAATCTAAAGACTGTAAATGTAACATTCATGTAGCAATAGCTGAGACAAAGGAATAAAATGCTGCAATATAAACCAATATAAACAGTTTATAAATACCAGCAATAATACATAATCAGAAGTGCAGGTGCGTGCGTGCGCGGAGCCATGCGTTTGCACATTTTCACCTCCCTTCCCCCGGCTTATTTGATCAGAACAGCAGAGCAGCACAGCACAAAAGAAAGCCGCACACAGCATCATCGCTGTACAGGCAAGAGGTATTCAATTCTGTGAGGAATAGGGGGTGGACGCCTTGCCTAGCAACATGAGAAAATCCTAAAGTGGCTTCATCCGCTCTGCATACCATCATGTCTCAGTCAGCGTTTGTCAAAAGAGGCAGTTATTGGTATTAGAAATTGAAATCATGAATGAGGGAAACACCTAAAGCCATGGTCAATCGCTGACCTCCTAAAAATCGCACATCTGTGAAATTTACAGGAAGACAAGCTGCAAATTGAAGAGATGAGAAGCAAAGGAGTGGCAAACCATAGGAGGAGGAAGAGATCGGAATGGCAGAAGCTATAAAAAGGTGTGGGACTGCTGGAGCAGGCAAAGAACATTTATCTTAAACATTAAACAAGATATCCTCTGACGCTTGGTCTATCCAACGCTGTGCCGATGCAATTAATTTTTTCCAACAATCCTGGTTTAAATGAAGTAAGTCAAACTAAGATGCTGTGTTTGGTGTGTGTCTGTCTGTGTGTACAAGAATTTACTTTCTGGCTAAACACTAAAAAGCATTCAGTCTCTGATGTGTATATTCACAATTAGCTAGGTGACAACAGAAAAGCTCTAGTCTTGTCTAGTATACTAAGGAATTTGTCTAGATCTAGTATACACTAATGTATTGTACATGTGAACCCACTGTACTTGGCAATAAAGCGGATTATGATCTAGAAGTAGGAGACAAGGGAAAAAAATTAAACACTCCAGCCACCTGTGGCGGTTTTTACAGTTGTTAAATTAAAATTTTTATTTATTCTTCAATTTACTTTTAAGAATGTTGGTAACCAAGCACATTTAGGAACATTTACCAAAATACCATTAAGTTCCAGGTCACAGACAAATTTTATTTTTGAAGTTCAAATAATTTTTTTCATACAATTCATTCTCAAATGATTTTTCTAATTTAGTAATTAAGTAAAAACTATACATTTCCTCTGAGCATTTGATATGCATGCGTTTAACATCTTTAAATTAGTGTGATACAACAGCCTATGCCACCGCAATCCCCAATGTAAAAATTACGACAACTAAAAATAATAATAATAATAATAATAATAATAAAATATGGAAATTTACTAGTATTAACAATAAGCACTTGGAATGTCACTCAAAAATGAAAATTGTTAACTTGCTGTCAGTTAACAAACAAAACTAGAGGTCGACCGATTCATCGGTTTTGCAGATTAATCGGCACCGATAGCTGATTGGTGGAACAATCCGTTATTAGTAAAAATTCATGCCGACGTTTTTCCGGGTTGCGTCCATTGCTGGAGTGGCTGAGAAGCGTGCAATAAATGGGGACCTTGATAAATGTATTTTTTACATCTTGTGTGTCAATTTCATAAATGTAATAAAAATGTATTATAATAAGACACAATAGGGCTGTTACCAATCAAATTAAATAAGTATCAACAAAATTCATCTTTGCAGTGCAGAGGAAACAGAAGCTGCATCTGAAGTGGCATTTAGATCATTTACACAGACTGTTTATCATTTACACAGTTCAGAAGTGACAAATTAATAACCTGCAGTTATGCATAAATAATGTTTTGATGTTTAAAACATAAAATGTTGAATAATATTGATATTTGAAATTATTTAAAACATGAAAAGATGTGTTAACTGTAAATTAAAACAGCCAGTAGGTGGCAGCAAGTCATGTTTAATGAGCGAGTCATTGAGATTCAATTGATTCGTTCAAAAAGCTAATTCATTCTGTATGAAAACACTGCTGTGTTTTGCTCAGAGACGCAGATAAAGTGCTGTGAAAGAGCAAAAACAGGCAATATGTCGAAGCTGTAAGTCACTTAATATTAACTTCTTATTTTATGCAAGTTTATTAAACATCACATTTGAAAAACTGCAATCTTTGTGTGATATCCAGTTAACCATTATATGATGTAAATATAGAGTAATGCTGCGTTCCAGGCAGGTTTTTGAGCCCGTAAGTTACGACTTCAAACCACAACTCACGACTTTGTAGCGTTCCAGGCAAAGTCATGACAAACTGCCTGAGCGCAAGGAATTGTGGTAACGTTAGCTAGATGTAAACGAAGCATGGCGGACCGTACGGGGCTTATACTCATTTACAATAATTTATATCGCCAAAGGTGCTTACTCCTTGCTTATTTGAGGGAAACGGAGGAGAAAAGAATGGCGCATAAGGCAAGAGAAGCTGTTATACTTTTCATTTTATGTTATTTGTATATCCCTAAGGGCTGCCATTGTTGTTTCGCGGGCTATGTGACGTCAGAGCACGTAACTGGGAGTACATCGATCGTTCTAGTACGAGTTCACGGGTGGGAAGTCACGGGTTTGACTGCCGCTCCAGTGCACTTTCACGGGTAGAAGGTTGGAAAAACATGGGTTACGGGGTTAATCATTAATCCGGCAGTGAAAGCGTGTACTCTAATGCGCACCCGCACTAGTCTCATCAACAAAACTACATCACGTAGTGTATGCGTGCACTCTCTGGGTGTGTGTGAGGGATATACTCGATAATGTCAGATCGCACATTGTTAAAACAACAATTACGATATTATCACAGACGAGATATATATAGCACACCCCTAATCGTCATGCAGCCGACAGAAATATAAACAAATCAGAAATGCATTCGATTTCAACATGGTTATTTTGATTAGATAATTGTCAAGTGTTTATAAAAATAAATAATGTGTTTTTGAGAATGCATATATTTGTAATCATACAGACAGCACACTGTAGTTGAACCTGCAACCAAATAATTTGTTTTAACGTGCTGTCTTCATTTAAAGTGAATTTGTTTGGTTAAGCGTTTTTGGATTGCTGTAATACTATAATACAAATAATTGTTAAAAATTCTGGATTTCATGATTCCGAGAATATTTAAGAGCTCTTTTTAAAAATATGCCATGTTTAAACCCATAATATATTTGTAAAATATATTGCACATTTTCTGTAGTAACATTAAATAAAAATCATCCCCTTTCTTTTTTGCAGGTTTCTGCATATTTAGATTAGTAAAGAGGTGTGACAAATCCAAAGAACCCAAAGAGATCATGCGATGGAATCTGAAGAACAGATACTTCAGGGTTGCCCTTTTCCTCCTCCTGCTTGTGTTTGTGGGAAGCCTCATTACTCAGGGCCAGCAGTGGCCCTGTCAAATCTACCAGGATGTGTTTGCTACTCAATGGCTCCAAACCATGAAAACCTTTAACTCCATGATATATCCAAACAGGCTGAGAGAGACCCCTACACCTCTAATATCAAATGAAAATATAATCTCAGCTTTGGACGTTTTGAACATCAGTTCGAGTGAAGAGAGGAGAGTGGTGAGGACACTTAAAGCTGAGCCTTACAAGTACATCCTTAATGAGCCGAACGCATGTCTGCTGCAAGCTCCTTTCTTAGTGCTTTTGATTGCAGTTGAGCCCAAGAAATCAGACGCCAGGGACGCCATCAGGAAAACATGGGGTAGTGAAAGTATGGCAGGGGACTTGGGTTTCATCCGTCTATTCTTCTTAGGTGTAAATAACGACACCGAAAGAAAGAAAATAGAGGATGAAAGTCAAGAGTATCATGACATCATCCAGCAAGATTACAGGGACACTTACAACAACCTTACCCTCAAGACACTGATGGGGATGTACTGGATCACAAAGTATTGTCCAGAGGCCACATATGTCATGAAGACAGATAGTGACATGTTTGTCAACACCGAATATCTCATACAGAAAATCCTCAAGCCCAAGGGGCAACTAACACAGAAGTATTTCACAGGACATCTCATGGAGGACTTCTCTCCAAATCGAAACAAAGAGAGCAAATGGTCTATGTCCCCAGAAGAGTACCCCGGTAGGCGATACCCCACATTCTGTTCGGGAACTGGGTACGTTTTCTCAGGTGACATGGCTCAGAGGATATATGTGGCATCTCTGAGCATACCCAGGATGCATTTAGAAGATGTTTTTGTGGGTGTTTGCCTAGCTAAACTAAAGATAAAGCCAGAGCCACCGCCAAACAAACTACTGTTTAATCACTGGCGAGTGCCCTACTCCAGCTGTAAGTACAGCAACCTGATCACTTCCCATGGGTTTCAGCCCAATGAGCTGATCCAGTACTGGCAACACCTACAGAGCAACAAACACAATCCCTGCAAGACGATAGGATGAAAGGTCCAATAAACAGACTGTCATGCTTTTTTTATTTTATTTCTTTTTAAATCAGCACATGACAGTTCTGGACAACTTTACCTGTGTTTTTTGATAATCAATTTTTCAATATGCAATAAAAACGATGGGTTATTTTCACAAATTTGACTGATTAAATGTTTATAAAAATATGCCTCCTTTTGAAGCACATACAGAAGCTACAGTGGCTGACACGACAAAGATGTTGTCTGAGACAGCAAAGAGTGACTAGCACTCTGTAGAGCAGTTTGTCCGTTTAGGGCTCCTGTTGAAATATGATGGCGCAAAATGGTGACTTCACTGTAAGGGGACCCACAGTGTATGTAGATAGAATCAGCTCATTCTAAGGTAATAAAAACATAACGGTTTATTACGTAAGGTCTTTACACACCGAAAACATTAGTTACGTATATTATATTGCATTTCAGTCAACAGATCCTCCTAAATATTACAAGGTGCACCTTTAAGACATAAATGAATGCGTTTACGAGAATACTTGCCAAGACGAGTATTCTGACTGACATAATTTGGGTGTATGTATCCATCCAAGTGCATCGGGACACGAAAGATGAATCGATTCGGAGTTTGCATGCTATCTGAAACCTGCCTCTCTTTGGGTGTTCGCCTTGGGTGTGTGCGGCTGTGCGCATAGATAACAGCGCACGAGTACCCAATTAAATTCTCTATTGCCTCTTCTAGCGCTGGAATGGTTTTAAAAATCTATTGAATGTGTAAACTAGGAAGACAAAACCTTTAACTCTGTGGTTAAAATTGCAATTGATCCGCGAATCACACGTGCGACGAACCGTGGGGCCTGGTCCATACAGATCACGGATCAACAATGGTCCGTTTAACCGCTAGTTTTTAGGATCAAACTTATAGGATTGTAAATAAGCAGAGAAAAAAAAAAAGTCTTGTAAGAGATTACAGCTATAATGACTTGGCTTCAGTGCAGTCAATCTAATACCGAAGTATCGATATTTAATCAATATCATGCACGGTCTGATTTTTGGCACTAGCAGGTTTTGTGTTTACAAAGCAGAAAATTACTGCAAATGTTTATTAGTAAATTAATCAACACAGATAATTTGAAAATTGTGAGAAGTAATTTCATCAATACTGCTACAGGTCTCCCCTCTCGATCTCTCAAAATTAGCAAATTGCTTCTGGCTTCAAAAGACATTGCGCCTGCACTGCAAGTGAGCTGTGATTCAACTTTCGCATGCATTTTGGGACAGCTGATGGAAATCACTTGCCCACGTCTTTTTAAACCATGCCAATTTGAAAATCCAAGCGATTTTATATCATTCACTAGTACTTGGGAGATCTTTGAGAGTTTTCTTTGTGCTCATACCAACAACGCACACACAAGCTGCATGTAAAGAGCTCACGCATTCCAAATTCAGTCGTTTTTCTTTAAAGGGTCAAATATGATGATATGATCTTATCAGCACATTGATCAGTGGGTCTAAATTATATCTTTTAAATGATGCACTCGCCTGTCGATCCCTTAATGTCTTGTACAAGTCAGGATGGGCAAGTGGCAAGGTTTGATGATTCTTCATCAGTTCTATATGGGAATTACTTTGCTATTTCACTACTGCCCTCTTTATTACTTAGCTTGACTTATGACTTATGTCAAGGCTTGGAAATATTTTGTCGTTATATGTATAGCTGTATGATACATCATAAACAGAAGAATGTTTCTTACCGCATGCTACTATACATGTCATCTAGGCTTGTTGTGATAGTCGGTGTTGCCGGTGTTCAGCCACAACACTGATTAGCTGATCACTTGCCTACCGCGGCACCGCCCCCACCCCCACTATACACTCATTAAAAACTCTCGCTGCTCTGCACCGTTTTGAATGCTTGTGCGGCCATGCAAATTTTACTTTCGGATTAGAATTAGTGATTTAAAAACCTCTGCCAGTGATACCGGTATTACCAGTGTGGTCACGCCGATTAACCGGTGGGAAAATTTCCTCACCTTCACATCTCCATCTAATCTTTGTTTTCACTCTTCTGATGGTTTTCAGCTTCCTCTTTCTGCAAATTGTATAGTTGTATACTGAACTTCAAAAAGTTTCCAACACAGCCTCTATTCTTCATGAAAGATGGATAAAAAGGCACACAGGAAACCAAAACCTTGAAAAATTATATACGACCATGCCAAATCACAGAGATGCTGATTTGCACGGGGTCTAATATCACAGGACCTCGGTGTTCGGCAAAATATGTTATGTTGGGAATTTTCTGGCAAAAGAAAGACATGGTCGATTCGCAGGGATTAAGATCACAGATAACCTCCACAATTTTTACAAATTGCTAGAGGTCATCAGGTAATAGTAATCCCGTGAGACTAGGGCTTATGTTGTCAAATTTGCAGGTTTCATGCACACTGCCACCAAGCAGTGAACTTCAGAACAGCAGCATATCAAGCACAGTAATGAGCAAAATCATGCATTTTCCCAGTACTGGTATACTGCGCAACCCTAGTTGTATTTATCGACATTCATGTGACGGTCAGTACAGTAAAGGTAGCCCTTTTCTATCTCCTGATACAGTTACCTCTACACATACTTTCAGAGTCCTTAGGTCAATAACAAACTGAATTACAACACATGCAAATGTAAAGAACGGACCAAAAAACTAACTCAACCGCAACCTTTGTCCAATGTAAATACAGTTGCCATGTGTCATACAACACATGACACATGGTTTAACAAAACACTGTTACTATAGTTCATTCATTCCTACAAGGAAAAACTTCAAATAAGGCCAATCAAAAATAAATAGAAAGCATAACATATGAACTTACCGTCACTGACTTCAGCGTCATACCGTGATAGGTTCCCATAGTGTCAATTTTGAAACCCTCCGTTTCTGTTAGAAAAAAATGATACATAAATATACAACAACAATATATTTCAGAATTACCAAGTAAGCCTCAATTCCATTTTCAGGGGCTTCATCAATCATCATAAATAGATAATGATACACTTAAGAACCTCTTCACAAATTTAGCAAACTGTGGGTCACAAACCCCAAGAGTTCTCTAAAGCCGGGCTGAGACTACAGGAGTTTTTAAATCCTAACCGATTATGAAACCTGGTTACTTCAAACACACAAAGAGTGCGTGATCTTCACAGCCTTTTTTTCCTCTCTCAAATCTCAAACATGCACACACTACAAGATTTGAAAATTGTAGCACATCACACACTATAAGATTAAGATTATCATGCCAGGAGAAGCACCTCACGTGATCTCATGGTGGGGAAGTGGATGTAAGCATGTACATAGCAGATCGTCATTGATGAACAACAGGTTGTTTACATTTGCTCGCAGCTTTCTACACTCACCTGGTATGTTCAAAACCAATGCGATTTCTCCCCAGCTCTTCTCTTTATCCATACGATTGTGTGTTTTCGAAGACACGTTATACAAGCAGTGGTGCTGTTGCAACAATTCCACACACCATTCCACTAGGGATGGGACAATTACCGGTTTCACGATAAACAACGATAAAATGTACTGCCGGTTAATATTATCATTTAAAATGTAATTAGCATTAAAACAGTGTTTGATTATCACGATTTTGCGGTAAACTTGCGGTAAATCCTGTCCAGCCAGCATCAGTCTGGCACAGACGCAGCACGCAGCATTGTTTTTTGAACAATAAGAAATGGCGGAAGGCAGTTACAGTTCTCGGGAGATTTTTCAGCCTCCTAAAAGGACCAAATCTGAGGTGTGATCATATTTTGGCTTTTACAAAAGTCCTGAGGGAAACTTAAATCGAGGATGCTCACCCTGTCTGCAGAACATGCAAAAAGAAAGTCTGCAATAGAGGCAAACAATTCAAATCAGCCAAGAGGTCTTCGTGACCATCACCTACTGTTGTATAGCGAACGCAAGACACGTTGACTTTGACCTCAATACCAAAACCACATCTGGGAAATAATTGAACACAAAAGTTGTTTTGATCTTACTCACTTGAAGTTAAATGTGAAGCTTCCGCAAAGAAAAGTTTGCAGCAAGTGGCTCTGAGCCAAAGACGAGCTAACAAGTTTAAACGAGACCATTAAGAGATAAAAATGTATACTCGTACACTTATTAGATTTTTTTTTTTTACCACATAATTACAGGGACATACTGAATTGAGATGAATATTTTACATCTGACCTGTTTATAAATCCATTTTGTACAGTGTACATAATCGCCCAGACAAGATGATCTCAACAATATTATAGTAGTATTAATAATAAAGTCCTCTGATTTCATTTTCAATATAAATCACAAACGGAGATGCAAGACGGCAAGCTGCATTTAAATTAAACAAAAGTGCGTGTCTGTTGTGATGCATGAACGGTTATGTCATGAGTGTGTTATAATGTGTTGCTATTGACGACGGTCATCATAAGGAAGGAAATGCCACAGAATAAAATCTTGCTTAAAGTGCATAGAGCTGCTTGTTTTATTTGCTGTTTTTCAAATATAAAACTAGTTGAAATGTTTTCAGTGTGCATCAGTTCTTTTTGAACACTTTAATCTCATTTTAACAAAAGCATGACAATATTGATAATCGTGATAACTTTGGTCACTATAATCGTGATTATACATCCCTACATTCTCTGTACATCTCTGCTGTTCAACTGATCCGCACAGCAGCTTGTTTAGCGGTCGTGAGAGAAAAGATTTGATCTGTAAACACCTCACATTACCAGGTAATCTACGCCAAACATCGGAACCGACCAATGTCATGGACAAGATTTTTGCTCAGATTGTCGGGAGGGGCCATTTAGGCATAAATCAGCCTAAAAATCCTGTAGTCTGAGCCCGACTTAACAGGTCATCCAGCCAATGATTTAAAAGGAAATACATTTTTTTTTTTTTTTAAATGTCTGTACAGATATTCTATTCTATGAAAAATGCTTTGTTTGCTGCTGCATTATTTAGTCAACATGTTTGGTACTTCAAAGGGTTCAAAAACTCAAGCTGGTGAAAACCAACTTACCTTCTTTTCCTTTGAATCGCTCCTGATCGTATCTGTTGTAGGCAGCCGGGACTGGCTGTTTATTTCTTGTTGCTGGATCCTATAAAGATGAAACAATATATTGTTAGCCTGTTGAACCTGATCTAAACCAGGTTGGATTGATATGGATTTGTCAACTCTCTAAACCTACTTCAGTGGCCTGTTGCATGAAGCTAGTTAAACAAACTGAGTGAGTTTGTTCAACTAGCTTCATGTAACAGGCCACTGAAGTCCTTCAGAAATTTCAACCACTAAACATGATTGTTGTCAAATTAAGGGAAGTAACATTAATTCATGAACTTAAAATATAGTAGGAAAAAAATACCTTGGTACAGTGGTGACAGTTATTACATTTAGCAAATTTGGATAGCCGTTGGACAGATATGATGTAATATACATATGTAAAACATCCACCCACGTTCTGCAGTTATTAAAGCAAACAGGGATAAATGTACCAAATACTAAGTCCTTTAAAGGTCTATCAAAAAAAAAAAAAAAAAAAAAAAAAAAAAAAAAAAAAAACAAAAAACATTTTTGTAGAAAAGGAAACAGAAACCACAAACAGACACTCACGCTATTGAAGCAGCTTGGTTGTGTACTCACCACCTGAGTTTGGTTCTGAGTCTGTCTCTGTTCAGGGGCTCGACCTTCTTCCCGTGCCTTCACTGATTGTAGAATGGCAAATATATTTTTGGAGAAATTCTACAACATTCAAAAAAAAAAAAAAAAAAGGTTCAGGAGATTCGAAATTCACAATGTAACCCCACAAACAATAAACATGACTTTAAGCAAGTTATGAGACTGTGAAGCTCAATTTTGACTATACTGTTTTTTAAAACATTATTATTAAAAAAAAAAAAATGCTACAATTGTTGCAGCATGTTAATTATCTAGGTCTGCTACACATTGAAAAACTGCTTCAACCTCACTGGGATCAGTACACAAAGTGACACCACACAAGATAAAATCTTCATACATTCAGGTTAGTGCCTTAGCATTTCTCAGTGGTTAATTCCTAAAATGCTACATTTTGCATTTAGTCTTTTTTTTACGTTTACATTTAGCAGACGCTTTTATCCAAAGCGACTTACAACTGAGAGCAATAGAAGCAACTAAAAACAGTCAAGGGCAACAACATGCAAGTGCTATAACAAGTCTCAGTTAATCTAGCACAGAACACATAGGACAGAACAATTTTATTATTATTATTATTTTTTTTTTTTTATTTATTTTTTTTTTTTTTAAATAGACAAGCAGAAAACGAATAGTGTGATAAGTGCCATTCTTTATTGGTCAGGTGCTGCTGGAAAAGATGCGTTAAGATTTTTTGAAAATGGCTACCGACTCGGCTGCTCGAATTGAGACAATTCGAGGTCATTCCACCAAGTGGGAACGGTCCAGGAAAAGGTCCTTGTGAGGGATTTTATGCCTCTTTGGGATGGCGCCACAAGGCGCCGTTCACTTGCAGAACGCAAGCTTCTGGAGGGTGTGTAAGTCTGAACAAGCGAGTTTAGGTATGTTGGTGCAGAGCCAGTGGTTCCCCCAAACTACAAAATGTGCTTATGACCTCATCGGACATACACATTGACTGTAACAGTGTAAATAAAACTGGGTAACCAGAACAATGTGATTTAATCCACACATCAGGGCTCTAGAGTGTGACCAAAATTTGTACGGGTGGGATTTAAATTTTCCTTAGGTCATACTGGTGCACCTAACGTCCTCGCATCCCCAGCCTCTCCATGAACGAAGTGTTAATTCTCCTTTGACAGAACTCACACGCATGGTTGGATCATATCGTGGTCTAAACCAATCAGAGACAGAGATGGGGCGGGTCTTTGCCTCTGCTTGGCTGTGGTACAGATATTCCTGTAGGCCTAATTTACACTGCTCCATGCTGTGTGTGATTGAAATTGCGAACTCAGCACAAGATAATCAGTTACGGCAATCAGCATCAGCAAAATAAACGCAAGAAAACAGATGATGAACAATGAATCCTCAGCGTGTGTGTGTGAGAACTTCCCAAATCATCCACGATGCGCCGCACCACTCTCGCCGCCGGCTCCCATTGAAAATGAATGACTTCCGGCCACCTTGACGCTCTCGTCGGTGGTGTGAACGCACAGTAAGTTTTAAACTTTCAAAGCATCTTTTAACTGTTTGACTTTGAAAGTGGAAAACACGTTCCTCTATGTGCTTGCATGTTTGTGTGTCCAAATGGAAAATGCAAATGCTGAATGCCTCGTCTATAAAACTGCTTGCCATTGTGTTTAGGGAGCTGCAAATAGTAAGTTGTAGGCTATCCGTATGCATACCTAGCTGTTACGAACACTGGTCATAGGATTAAGTAATGCAGACGTTGTTCCGTGGTATTTGTGGGAGTTTTATTCAGCAACCACCTGGCTGAGGTTTGGACGCGTGTGGTGTGTGTCTCTCCAGTGTTTCCCACGCATAAGACTAATTCGTGGCGATGCACCACAGAATCAACACCGGCCGCCAGATACTGCGTTTTTTGGCGGCCGCAAAAGCAAATTTTTATCCCACGAAAGCCTTATTTGATCAGCGAGTGATGTAGATGACTGACTCCAGCACTTGTGACAGTTCGCATGTTACTGAAAGAACGAGCAGAGAGAGAGCCCCTCCAGCCACGCGCGTGCACGTCTTCAAACGGTCTTGCTCTCCCTGCCTCGCGCATATTAATCAAAATCAATTGAGAATTGACACGATGGTAAAGGGTCAGAAGACCCAAGTTTCACATGGAGCATTGGGAGATTACAGCTGGATGTGAAAAAAAAAAAATTGCATCTTCTCCACGACTGAAAAAGGCATGTGTTGAGGATAAATAGACATATTTGGTGATATGAATGCAAGATGACTGCAGATGATGAACGGTCTCGGTCGATCCCTAGTTGACATACAAGTTCACTTCAAGAATGACCACACTGCTGGCATGATCGTATCGCTATAGCACTCCTTCCACATGCGAGTTATTGCAGGTGCATATCAACACTTTATCATATCGGCATAATTTTTTCATATCGGCTGGTGTTTATATTTTAAGCGTTTATCATACCGATAATATCGTGCATCCTTACTCCATTCAAAAAAAATGTTTTAATCATTTTGTTCAAATTAATATACATTTTTAAATAGACTAAAACAATGAACATTTTGTCAGAACTTCTAGTTTTCATGTTATTTTGTTTAGTTTTAACGTTTTATTCTTTTCTTTGCGATCTCAAAACCTGTGCCGCTGCACGCTCAATCCACTCCGCATTTTGTTTATGAGCTCGCACACACCAGCTAACATTATTACTTCATAGACATCCTTCTCTGATACATCCATTCTGCTCAGTTTGGTTTGTTGTCTGTTTCATCACAAGCACTCTACACGCTGAGTAGTATCGGAGCATTTTAATGAGTACGAGTATAAGTACACAAGCACAGTATTGGCCCAGATACAGGTTGGCATCGGTGCATCACTAATTTTCACACACAATGAACAGATTAATTTGATGCATGAGTGTAAATAGTTTAACAATTTGAAATATTTTACTATTTTTTTTTTAGCAATTCAGCAGCAAATTTAGCTAATTCAGAACAATTCAATTTAACTGGATAAACAATTTGATTATTTTTACCTGAATTATGCACTGAATTCATTTTAAATGATATTACTGTGGCAACAGAGTTAATTATTGAATAGAGATTACAAAATTGAATTGCTCTCATGGTAGGAAGGTTTAGGGACCATGATGGCATTTATTTTTTTAATAGTGGTTAATGTTAAAGAGCCCTTGTTTTTGTTTAGAAATTTAGGGTGATTCCGCTTACCTTGCCACTGCTCTGTAAAATCGTCGTCCTCGTCCGCCACACTCTTTCTCGGCTCACAATGTCTCTGGTCACGTCTACTTCTGCATCCACAAAACTTCTCTGTTTCTGGGTGATGTCATCGTCCAGGTCAGGCTTGATAGTAGAACGCTTCTTGGCCATGATTTTAGCCTTGATAGCAGCGATCTTCTCCACAGACATGGCTTCTGACAGAGACCTAAGATCAGTAGAAGGGGGATTAGCTAGAATGATGGACTCTCAGCCTTAATTTAGGAGAAATAAGTAGTTCACAACTAAGGCTACATTCAAACTATCGGTCCAAATCTGATTGTGTATCCCACTGGAATCTGATCTAAAATTATTGATTGTCCACATTGTGTATAGCAACTGTTCAGATCAGATTTGTGTATCCATGCTGCTTTTTTTAGTTTTCCGGAATATCTGCATTGGTTTCTATGGTAATGGTGTAGCGTTGGTTGCAACTTTGAGGAGTTTGTGATACAGAATGTAGCACGGATATAGGCCTAATAATTCATTTTCACAGAGCTGTAAATATTCAGATGTTTATTATATAAACATTATAGAATTATATAAGCAGACATTAATATAATTTGAGTTTTAAAGGTGACCCTGGTGGAGCAACAACCTGGTGAGTGAACAGCGAGAGAGCGAGTGTTCAGTCCATCTTATTTGTGCATATCTCATTTGCCCATTACTGGCTGTTATGTTAAATAAAGTTTATTAATTAAGGGATGAAAGTTATTTTACCTTTGAGCACTGTTGTTGACTGAGATTTGAACAGAAGTATGCGTGTTGAACATCATGGAAGACAATGCTACCATCTGTTAGTTTTGAATGTGGGAGAAAACTAGTTCATTTTAAACCTTTTTGCTCTAATTTTTTTGCTCTGGTTTAAATTCGTCTTCATGTCAACGTCATAGGTTGTGACGTTTTCTCTTACTATAGTACGGCGATGACTCATCGGTGTCTCATAATTGTTCATGAGACTGCGTGTCTTTATCCTATGAGAAGACGCATTGCTTAATTCATGACAGCATGCATTGATAGGCATTTTCCTCTGACTGGTGCTTCAAACAGTGAGATTGCATACAGTAAGTGAGAGATGCATTAATGGATCAAAAACAAGTGTTTTTTTCCACTTTGTGTGAGTGCATGCGTTGCCTACATTCTCTTCAACAGATCCTGAGTCTTCACCCACACTGTGAGTGTACCCGCTCTTTACGGCCATTTAACCGACCAAAAGGCATATACAAATCCACAAAATAAGCCTCAAAAGTTATCAAAGTTATGCAACAGCGTAATTTATATATATGAAAACATATATATTTTCGATGCAGAGAACAAATTGTGAATGGCTGTGCATTTAATTGTGCATTGAATTATAGCCGTCACAGGATATATGCATTTGTGTAACAGTGAGCTTACAAATCCATGTGTATATTGTGTTGCGTGTAACTTAATTGTAATTTGCAGCATGCATTTGTGGGAAGCTTTGATACTTTTAATGAGCGAAATAAAATGGTCTGAATCAGAAGCCGTTGTGCTGTCAGTCTCCCCTCATCCCCCTCCACTGCACCACTAAACCACGCCCACTTTTATAACGTTTTTCAAAACTGTGGTGAGAACTGATGGCTGCTGAAACAGGGGGTTTTATGACCCTTTAATGGCAGGCTTGTGGCACAATTCTCAAAACGTCCACAAGATGGCGCCATTTATCAGTGAAAAAAAACTAAACCGTTTATGGGAAAATGCTTAAAAATCAGGAAAAATATCGGGGAAACTGATATATCGGTCGATCATACCTGATCTGATCTGTCTGGACTATGCTTTCTTTATGACCCTCGAGACGAGCCGCCAGACGCTCTTTATCCAGACGTACACGCTCTTCATCCTGAGAATCACATGCATAAATCACAAATGTCAAGCAGAGCGCTGCTTTTCAGCAATCTAACTGTAAACAAAGAATTTAGATGGAGAGCCAAGAAATACTTCCATGTTAAAGTTTTAAAATGTTTCTTACCTCAACCCGAGGTTTTTTAGCCTCTGACGACACTTCATCCGCTGCCCTTTTAACTGTTAAAATAATTGTCAAATAGAGGCACTTTCGACTACTTCAAATCTTTAAACAAAACTTTTCAAACTGTTTCAGACTTTTATCACATGCCCTGGAATAAAGTCCCAATCACGGCCTATATTTGCATACACATATATTTTGCATGATGAGAAAGAAAATCCACACACCTTGTGTCGGCCTTTGTAGACCAATCTCAATGGGCGCACTTCTGTCGATACTCGTTGATGATGCTGCAAAATTGAAATAAATGTCACTTTAACAGATAACTAGCTATGTTGCTTTAGTAATGAGATTGAATACTGTAATGTCTGTAATTTCTCATCACACTTACAGCTTTCTCCATTGAGATAGGACAACAAGTCTTTTCTGTCGGGTCGTCTTACAACAGGGATGTTCTCTGTCTGCAATCAGAGGAACCGCTTTACCTTTTACTTTCCAATCACCAGTGCAAAATGTGCACACAAGCTACATTATGAAAAAATATAAGATGACAATATTTCTAGGGCTGTACCAGAATATTTGAATATTCGTTCTGAGGGCTCAATTTTGGAATTCGAATATTGTTTTTTTTTTTGGTTTTTTTCACACACCTGGCATCCCTATCGAAACGGTTCTCAGTCATGCTTGAATGCGTTTACACTAGAAAATCTTTTTTTCTACACAATTATCTTCTAGCCAAGCCGACAGTTGAATAGGAATCCAACCTTGTTGTACTTAAATATATTTGCTGCTTCTTAGCATTCCCTGCAACGGCGTGTTCTCTGTCTAGAGCACACAACTGCATGAGCTTATATGGAAAAGGCGCATGCCTGAGCTTGTATTTTGGGTTAAGCTGCGTTGGTTTGACATTGTGGAAAATAGAATAATAGAATCAAAATGTATTAGCCTTTTTACCCGTTAGGGATGTGACGATGAGAACATTTTCCCTCACCGTCACATTACAGTGCTTGTGCACTGTGCGGCCGGGAACGAATGACAATGCGGTCAGTGCGGCCGTGAACGAATGACAGTGCGGCCGTGAACGAATGACAGTGCGGTCAGTGCGGCCGTGAACGAATGACAGTGCGGTCAGTGCGGCCGTGAACGAATGACAGTGCGGTCAGTGTGGTCGTGAACGAATGACAATGGGGTCAGTACGGTCGTGAATGAATGTCAGTGCGGCCGTGCGCATTTATTTTCGGTTTAGAATTGGTGCCAATTTGGGGTTGGGTTGCTTAAATAGTGGGTTCATTAGCCTATTATTCTTAATGAAAAACACAACAGTACAATGACAAACTCCCTTAAATAGGCGCTTTTACATTTCACTTTGAAACCAAATCTTCCGCGCTCATCTTGTCATTCAGCTCCTCACTCTCGTGATGAATGGAATCTGACTCCTGCTGCTGATGTGCCGCTCTCGTTCGGCTCATGTGGCACGTTCAGTTCTTAATTGTAGTTAATCTGTTCTCTAACTGAACTATATGATTTTTACTACTATAAAATATCAAAATGATGGTGGGGGCGGTGCCGCGGTGGGCAAGTGATGTAACCCGTGTTATACCTGAACACCGACTATCGCAGCAAGTCTATTACCCATTATTATCATCAATCTAAATGAATCTACTGAGAAATATAAGAGCTTGTTACTGGGTCGTAACAGACCTGTGTTTTTTATCACTAGGGCAGTGTCCGTTCTCAGAACAAATAAGCCCTGCCTGCGTGAGGCGCACCACTTCTCGAGATTCCTGCCTTTATTAGAGAGAAGAACACGTTCAGCCCCCTTCCTCTGAAGCTCAAAAATGGTATTCGGACCAGCCCTAAATATTTCCTGTTTATAGACAGTGAACTAAGATTTAATTAAAATCTGCATTTTAGGATATGGGGTCCCCTGCACGAAAATTATCATATATGGGGGTCCGTGGCATCTAAAAAAACTGGTATAAATTACATAGACATAAAAAAATATATATGTTTACTTACTGCAGCTCTCCGCACATAGGACGGATGAGGAAGATGCACATTGTTGAGCAGAAAGAGAATGGAGTCAAGAGTGTAGTACTCTTTAGGCTGTCCCTCTTTTCCAGTTCTGTAATGACATTAAATTGCATGTTTTATACATATACATACATACACTAGTGCTGTCAAATGATTAATCGCATCCAAAATAAAAGCTTGTGTTTGCATGTGTGTTTTTATATATATTATATATATATATATATTTATTATATATATATATATATATATATATATATATATATATATATCTATCTATCTATCTATCTATCTATCTATCTATCTATCTATCTATCTATCTATCTATCTATCTCTCTCTCTCTCTCACACACACACACACACACACACATGTATATATTTAAGAAAATGTTTTTTTATTTTATATCAAATATTCAAATATACATAATTATACACAGTACACACATATTGTAAACAAACTTTTATTTTGAATGCGATGAATCGCTCTAACCTAAGACAGATCGCATCTAACACAAAAGTTTTTACACACACATACACACACACACACACACACACACACACACACACACATAAACATTTTACACACATACATACACACACACACACACTTTAATATGCACTAATTTATGTACCGGTCAAAAGTTTGGGAATATTACTGTTTTTATTATTTAGAATGATTTCTGAAGGATCATGGGAAACTGAAGACTGGAGTGATCATGGATGACAATTCAGCTTTACCATCACAGAAATAAAACATTTTAAAGTATATTAAATTGTAATAATATTTCACAATATTACTGTTTTTCAGTATTTTGATGAGAAGGCTTGATGAGAATAAGAGACCTTTCAAAAACATTAAAAATAGTAATGTTTCCAAAACATTTAACCAGTACTGTACATACAGCATGTATTTTATATAGCCTGCTGTATCACACTAATTTAAAGACGGTAAAAACACATGCATATCAAATGCTGAAATGAAATTATAGCTAAATTAGAATAGTATAATTTTAATGTAAAGAGGAATCTTTTATTTATTTATTTATTTATTTATTTATATATATATATATATATATATATATATATATATATATATATATATATATATATATATATATATATATATATATATATAATTGTTGGAAACATTTGACAAGTGCGCTCTCTGGTGACACTTATAATTATCAGACAAAAATGAAGAACTAACTCAACCTGCAAGCCAATAACTTTAGACCCTTTCATTATGATACATACATTTCCACCAAAACACGTTACAAAACGCAGCTATCTTGTATGAACCCTAGATTAGGACACACCAAGCGAGATCAGGTGGCTTAACGAACTTAACCTGGTCAGCAAAAAAAGATTGTGGTGGTTCTATGTAACAGTGACAGTAATAGATGGAAACATCACAGTACTTTGAGACACCATATGTCTCAAAATATTCACGCACTGTTGTTTACATGCTACTCCAATGTACTTCAAGGTATATCATGTAAAAAAAAAAACCATACATAGTTTTAAACTCTCAATTAGACCACTTTGTTATGGTTCAACAGTAACAAATGAGAAGTTGTTGCGCAGCATCAGTGAAGCCTACAATGTTGTCTAGGAAAACAACTCAGTGGGTTTTAGGGAACAGCCCAAATATTAGTTATAATCTATCGGTATCTATATATGCATTTACACTATCTTACAGATACAGTACGGCTTCTCCTTTTCATGATCATTTCAACACAACACGAGTTTCTCCACACGAGTCCATCAGTAATGTTAAGTAGCGCATTAGCAGCTAAAGCAGCTCAGCTCAAAACAACACGAATAACTCGGCAGAACAAGCGCACACATACCCCCAAATGACATAGTTAGTCTTGACATTTTTTGGCCAGGAGAATTCTCCGAAAATAACTTCATCTCCTTTCGCAACGATCTCCTTTTTCTGGATGTTGTACTGGCGAAGAACACTCAACACGTCCGCCATGATCGCGCCTCCTCATTACAAGTGTTTTATTTAAGACCCCGCGACTTCTCAGCACAGGGCTGCTTCGAATAGTGCCTATGTCAATTTAAGGCATTTAAAATCTTTATCATCATGTTTGTTGAGCTTTAGCCGCAATTGGGACAATATAAGCTAATTCAGTAAAGGGATTATTCACATGCGAATAGGAGTTATGTATTAAAATGCATTTAAGAATCGCATGCACAGGTCAGGCAAGTCCGGGGCATCTAAATCGAGCAGCCTCAAGTGAATAATTCACTTAATATGAACGTTACAAAAAGTTTCTATTATATTAATACAAACAAAAATACAAACATTTCACATAACGTCAGAAAGACCTTAATAACTTTGAGTCTATAACTTTTTCTAAAGCCAGGAAGCCTTATTAATAATTCTTTATTCATAGTATCTCTGAAATAACGTGTGGGAAATAAGTATTTCTTAAGTAGTTATCTTCTTATTATATTCAATTATTTTTAGCCTAAAAAAAAACAAACAAAAAACACCCACACACAACTGACACAACATCTTGATTACAGTAACTGATCAATGTTAAATTCATATTTTACATTACACAAACTTGCTATGATATAGCCTGAATATTAACATTTCTGAATAAAATAAAGGAGCATCACAAACAAATTACTCTCAAAAGGCTCTTTATTAATTCATAATTAATGTGTTATTAACAGCACATTTTTAGACAGAATTGGCAAGAGGAAACAGCAATTTAAACAGCAATTTTGGCTTTAAAGACTAAAATACTTTCAGTTTCCCATTATTTTATAGCGTTGTGCTAATAAACTTTATGATGTCACCTTAGGAAAGTAAGGTATTGAATAAAATAAACAAAAAATTTATAAATAAACTTTGGTAACTTGCTATCATGTTACTACAGGGACAAATTCAATAAAACTATAGCAAATGAATTTAAATTTGTATCCTCAATTTGTAACATCCATGACAGCATAGTCATTAATTTCATTGTCATATTTATCCCATACTTCAAGAGGTTTTGATCTAAATCAACTCTAATATTACACGAGTAGAACAAATGTACATTCAGTTTTGTACCTCAGAAGTAACAGGTAGTAATTGTCTACAGACATTTTAGTGTTTGTTAGTTTGTGCCTACATTTCCTTATATTATTATCCTAGCAGCGTTATCAAACTTACAACCTTGATTTGACCTTAAGAGGCACAGAGCAACAGAAAATGCAACTTTCTACACATAAATTAATCTAGAATCAAGATCCTTTAACAAGCTCTACCACTCAGTGCACATACCTCTTTTTTCTCAATTTTGGAATATATATATATATATATATATATATATATATATATATATATATATATATATATATATATATATATATTATTTAGTTCATCAAAAGTGCGCTAAAGAGTAAACTGTTCAGTTAAGTCTTAAATAGACTGAAGTGTCAAGCCTCTCTTGAATCATAAGAAGAAGTTATTTGCGTTTATATATCAAATATTAAGTTACTGGACCACAAAACACGAGGTATTTTAACAACATTGCTGAGAAGTCTAGTAATTTAGTGGCCGTTTACACGACAACTAAAAGTGGGAAAATTGTATGCGTTTTGGTCGTTCATTTACACAACAAAACTTTTAAAAACGGGTTAAAAACTGTAAACTGTATAAAAAATAAAAAAAATAAATAAATAAAAAACCTTGACGTCGTGCTCATGCGTATTTCAGATTCATTTTATTGGTGCGTAGTGTTTCTTTACAAAACAACATCACCAATTACTGGCCTGGCAGCAGAATTACATCTTTTTTTTTTTTTTTTTGCTGATCCGTGTGAATGGGGATCGTTGTTGTCTGTATGGGAAAAACGCAAAGGAAAAACGTTTCCATTTTTAATTACATCGTTGTCGTGTAAACGTAGGCTACATGGGTTTCTGAGAACATCAAATTGCTCGATTTACATTTCAATGACCTTGCAAATATATTTTGCTTTATATTTTTCAAATTTTTATGGAAGAGCTATATGTGCACTTTCAGCTCAAAGTGTAATATTTTATAACATCTCTTTACACAGAAAGCATGAATTAAACTTTACACAATGAGCAAGGCCTCTAAAAATATAGACCATTACTTCCAATGAAGGTCAGTGATATACAGTACATGAACTTTTCAACTTTTCAAAAAATCATGTAAAAGACATGTACTTCAACTAGGCTCTTCTTGGGAAGAGGCAAACATTTCATTGGACCAGGTTAAAAACATAAGGATATACTGAATAAAGATCAGTTACTTCATTAATTTGCTCCTCTTGATTTTCACTGCAACCAATCCAGCCTGCTGGATATAGAATTACACTTGGACCTGATTCCAAACCGTAAAAGCAAACAACATGATTATCTAATTAAAAAGCAAGAACTGTCTTTTTTTTTGCATGTTGACCCAGGGTGCATCAATGTCCTGTTGTCGTTCGGCAAACTGGTTGCATGTTACAAAACAAAAAGCTTTTAAATGACATCAAGTGCGAAGTTACGGATGACATCGACTGCTTGCGAGTCAAAGCCGCAGATGTCCAGCATGCCACGGTCCTCAGGATCAGCGATGGACAGGGAGTTGGCAATCATTCCACACACAATCAGTTTGGAAAATAAACCACTTTTCTAAAAAGAGAAAGAAAGAAAGAAAGAAAGAAAAAGAAAGAAAGAAAGAAAGAAAGAAAGAAAGAAAAGAAAAAGAAAGAAAGAAAGAAAGAAAGAAAGAAAGAAAGAAAGAAAGAAAGAAAGAAAGAAAGAAAGAAAGAAAGAAAACACAAAAGAAATGAACACTTTTATTCAGCAAGGACGCATTAAATTTATTAAAAGTGACAGTTTATAATGTTACAAAAGATTTCCATTTCAGATAAATGCTATTCTTTTGAGCTTTCTATTCATCAAAGAATCCTGGGGAAAAGTATCATGGTTTCCACAAAAATATGAAATAGCTTAACTGTTTTCAACATTAATAATAATAATAATAATAATAATAATAATAATAATAATAAATGCATCAAAGCAGCACATTAGAATGATTTCTGAAGGATCATGTGACACTGAAGTAATGATGCTGAAAATGCAGCTTTGACATCACAGAAATAAATTACATTTTAAAATATAGTAAAATAGAAAACAGTTATTTTAAATTGTAATAATATTTCACAGTATTACTGTTTTTTTATTAAATAAATGCAGCCTTGCTGAGCAGAAGACACTTCTTTCAAAAACTTATATATAGCCAGTGTAAAATGTAGCTCTAAAAGTCAGTATATTTCCATATTATTGAACACAATACATTTTTTTTTTTTTTTTTATTAATTGCACTAAATTTGTGTTAAATTGACAGCCTTATTAAAACACATTACAGAGAGCAAATAATATAACAGTGCTATAAGCTAAAAACACATTGCTACATTCCCTTTCAAGTTGCACTCACTTCTCTATACTTCTTCAGTGTTTCCGCTGGATTTTCCCTCCCAAGGGTTTGATTATTGGTGAAAATGATGAAGACATCCACAGTTGTCTCATTCTCTGAGGCCCAAGTGATGGGTAAGGCACAGTCTGTACTGCCACCAGGAGTCTAGAGAGGTAGATTATTATTACAGATGTAGTAGATGTAATAATTCATTATATAGCATGAAATGTTTTCTCAAGATCTTCTTGCCTGGATGAGCTGTGCTGCTACTTGCATAAGCGCCATATCAGAAGAGACAGTACAGGGAAGAACACTTCCTTCAGAGAAAACCACAATCTGTGCGTTTAGCTCCGTTTGTGCAATTACCTGCAATCAAAAAGAGAACCATTAAATATGGTGGTCCATATTTTTATATTAAGTTCATTTTTATATACTTTTTTTTTTTTTTTTTTTTCCTTTTTTTAGTATAATTGTAAAAATGTCCACCTGCAGGTTGTGGTTCACGTGTATTTTTGCTGTGAAATTATATTGTTAGCAATATTTTCAACATTTGGACTGGACTGAAGCAACTTAGGTTTACATTATACATACATCATTACATAAAAAAAAATCATGTGAAAATAGGAGTATTAAATGATGCGTCAAAAAACATTTATCTGTCAATCATAATTGTTCTGTATTACATTGTATGTTTTGCCCCCACAATAAAACTACAGAACTTTGATCATAAAACTAAGCATATAAATATCTTACTGCACCATATTATTGACAGATATAGAGTCACAACTGATATTTATATGAATTTTTTATCTGCTATACTGCTATAATGATCTCATTGATTTACATTACAAGTTTTTAGAATTTCATCTTACTTTTTGGCCATATAAATATTAGCAACTGCACCAAATTGCATGTTTTTGTTCTGTTTGGGATTTTAATTTTCTCTATATCATACAATATGAGCCATAAAAAGCCTGATGTACAAGAACGTGCAAAATTGATACGTTCAAACGTTTAATAAACATGTTACATTTAAAAAAATGTCATCCTTCTTTACAGGGTTAAAGGTATATCAGCTAAATGTTCATTTTGTCCACTTTTAGAACTGAACTAGCACACAGACAGCTTCAAATCTAACAAAAAACAACTAAAAGTCACAAAAGTCTTGATTTAACTGGGTTTGTAAGTTCTTGGTTGGATATAATAAAAATTTCATTCTACTTAAAGTAAAGACATTTCTTTACATGATTCACATATGAGAGCAATGCACTGGAAAAGCAATTCATTGACTAGAGCGTCCCGTCAGAAAAGGAATATGCAAGGAATGTGAAAAATGTTGCCACACACAGTTCCTCCAAGGACAAAATATTAGCTTAAAGTATGACTTCAGGCTCTTTACAGACTTCACTGTATTTCTAGAAGAGGATCTGAGTAAGTTTGCAGTGGTGTAGTCTTACCATGCACATTGCTGCTGCCACTGCCACAGTGCTGATGGAGCTACCGTGCGTCACGCTGCTCAGAGAAGAACTTACATCAACTGCCACCAAAAACCGCTTGCCTGTGGGCTCCATGTTCTGGAGACATAAAGAGTCACAGGTTAACATCATAATTTGATTTCTGTAGTATAGGGGTGTAACAATACACTCGTGTCACGATTCGATATAAATCGCGATACTGAACTCACGATACGATATGTATCCCGATATTTTCAGCCAATTTTTTTACTTTTTATTATTATTAAAATATTATTATTATTATTATTATTATTATTATTATATTAGTATTATTATTATTATTACCCATTGCATATATATACACATTATATTCAACATTATATATAGTCATTTAATGTAATAATGTCACTGAAACTCTGTAAACTTTCATTTTTTCCCCTTCACACATTACTCACGCTTTCAATGCAGGCAGCATTCTCTCCCCAACTCTCCCGGTGCTTACCATGTCCCGCCTCTCCCGCTATTAATACACTATACATATAAGAATAAACCATCTAAAATGCTTTGAATAATCATACTACTAAAACTGAATGTGATCTGGTGATTTAAATGATGTTTGCGCTTTGACTTTGAGGAGTGCCGCTTTAAATAATGTTTGCGCTCCCACTTTGAAAAGTGCCGTTCCGGGGCAGCGCGTGCACTTCAGATGATCAAAGCAATCAATCACAGTTCTAATCGGAAGAAAGTGTCAAAATGACCGCTCTCAAACTGTAAATGATTAGCTCAGCCAAGAATTTTAATTCTGCATTTACTCACTCTCATGTTGTTTTTGCAATATTTTTATGATGCCTTCATGACATTTTTTGGATCTTTTACGTGTGAGGGGAATGGACTTTAAATGGAGGGACAGAAATCCCTCAGGTTTCATAAAGAATATCTTCATTTGTGTTTGGAAGTCAAACGAAAAACGACTTGATGGTGAGTACATGATGACAGAATTTTCATTTGTGGTGCATTTGTAAATTTGTGTTTGGGTGAATTATTCCTAATAAATAGGCCTACTACAGCAAGTTGAGCCTTGGATAAAACAACTCTATATCGCGAATCATATCGTTTCCATCAACGATACATATCGTCACATTTTTTTTTTTATATCGCGATAATGCAATACACAGCTTACTTCAAGGTGTCACTCACTGAAATAGTTTTGCAGAAGGCACAGTCCAGGGCTTGAACAATGTCTCCGTCCGGCTCCCATTTCAGTTTGCTACGCTTCCCATGACCTCTCTTATAGTTTTCAGATGCCACAAGAATGTTGAACGGCTGTGTTTTTGCCTGAAATAACACACACACACACGTTGAAAATTTAAATGTAAACATTTACATTGTTATATTTAAGTATTTAGACATGTTACATTTCATTTAAAATGTATGAATTAGAGCTGCACGATTAATCATTAAAATATCCCACTCAATCTCATTCTTAAATGACAACGATTCTGCTATATCTATTAAACATTTGATAAAAATCACACCCGAACATTCAAATCTGTGTTCAAACTGCCGCTGAGTCAGAGAGAGCAGTTGTCCTGTATAAGTATGAAACAGCTCCACAAACAATCTTTTCAACCACACAGTTTTATTATTTCTGTCTTGCAATAGTTAAGATTACCACAGAACAGAAAAACTGGAATAAAAGATAGTTTGGAAAGTTTGCATATAAACTCTGATATCTCCATAGTGATCAAAATACAGCAAATCACTTTTTGAAAGTAACTTGAAACTTAAAATAAAGATTGTATTAATTACATCATTACACGGAGTAGGTGGCGACAAATGACTGTTGAGTGTTTGGCTGAGTTTAGAAGGGTTAGTTCACCCAAATTTTTTTAATTCTGTCATTTATTACTCACCCTCATGTCGTTCCAAACCTGTAAGACCTTCCCTCATCTTTGGAACACAAATTAAGATATTTTTATCAAATCTGATCCCTCCATAGAGATCAATTTAATTACCACTTTCAAGGCTCAGGAAGTTAGCGGACAAAACCTTAAATTTATGAAGCGACGAGAATACTTTTTGTGCTAAAAAACCCCCCAAAATAACGACTTTACTCAACAATCTCTTTTCGTCTGTGCCAGTCTCCTACGCTGTTGGCATAGTCAATACAGTGCAGCGCTACGTCAAAACCAAGTGGCAACCTCCGCGGTCTCTCTTGAAACCAACAAGGAAGTGACTTAAACTGCAATTCATCAAACTCTGGCCGCTAGAGACAGGCTCCAAAAGGGAGTCAAATCCGTATCTCCGCCATGTTAAAATGCCCAACTTTACAGCAGAAAAGTTTTTACAGCCGGTTACAAAAAATGGTTTTGGTCTACAGCTAATTTTGCCCTTCATGACAACTGTGAGGGGTGTGAATTTTTTTTTATGACTCATCCGTTTAAATTATAATGAGTCATAAAGTTCTGCATAATTAAGGGAGTGGCCACTTGAGTGACAGTTGGATTGCCACAATGGTCGAGCTAGGCAGGCGTGGTTTCAGCAACTAGGCACCTCAGCTCCAGGGACGTCCCGCCTCTTTGCCCATTTTCAGTTATCTGGGAGTGATGCGCTGTGAAGATGGCAACGGCCGGCTTTTAGGCTTCAAAAATGCTCTTCGGAAACCTACGGCTATGGGTGACATAACAGACACTACATCCATATTTTTTTTACAGTCTATGGTCAGAACGCTGGCCGACGCTTCATAAAATTAAGCTTGAACCACTGTAGTCATCTCTTTCCTACCTTTCTGGACCTTGAAAGTGTTAATTAAATTGCTGTCATTTTTTTATGGACTTCAAAAACAGAGAAACAATTGCTGCTATTATAAAGCTTGGAAGAGCCTGGACTTTTTTAATATAACTTCGATTTTATTCGTCTGAAAGAAGAATGTCATATACACCTAGGATGACTTGAGGGTGAGTAAATCATGGGCTAATTTTCATTTTTGGGTGAACAAACCCTTTAAGTAAAATTTTTATGCTCTTCATTCACTAACTTCCCTCCATCTCATTCACTCAGATGTATATCATTGCTTACGTTGCTCGAGTACTGCTCACTACTGGTGGAACTCTTGCAATGTGTTTAAATGGAATGCTCCAAGACCTTTATCACTTGGAATCCGCAATAGAGCTGATTTATTATTTACCGATTGTTTCCTTATGAATTTGTTTTATGCACCATTAAATAGGCCTGTATGTGTGCTTGGAGAAATTCTATAAAAAAAAAAAAAAAATTACACACCATAAAATGCTAACAATACAATAAACTATAATAGTCAGTTTAAAGGGGGGGTATAATGCTATTTCATGCATTGAGTTTTTTACTCTGTTAAAGACTTGGATTCCCATGCTAAACATGGCCTAAGTTTCCAAAAATAAGTTGGATGTTTGATGGAGTATTTCTGTGCCAAAAATACTCCTTCCGGTTTCTCACAAGTTTCTGAAAGTTTTTTTCGAGTATGGGCCTATGTGACGTCAACAAGGGCGGAGTTTCCTTGTACGGGCACTTCTCCCGGAAGGGTGCACACGCACATGTCGACCAGAGCGAGAGAGCAAAAGCACGCCCATCAACGCGCTTTGCTCGGCTTTAGGGAAGTCGTCGACTGTGCTGCACAGGCCACAGGACTTCACGAAATCAACAATGTCACCAAAGAAGTGTGTTTTTGGTTGTCAGGACAAGACAAACCTGTTCAGCTTCCCAAAGAACCCAGCGTTAAGGGGACAGTGGATGGATTTTCCGGAGCAGAAACGGAATTACGCAAGTGTTTTTGTTTGTTCCCTGCATTTTGGCGATGATTTTATAAAATATATGATGTTTTTCTAAACAAGGCCCAGTTCAACTCCGGTTTTGCAGATTGTCTAATGCTGAAAGATGGAGCGGTCCCAACAATAAAGGTTCACGGTCATGCGTTGGAACGGCAGGCGGTGAGTAAAACTGCTTCAAATGTCTGTGTGTTGTTGGCTATCGGTGCGCAAGTGCACATCAAGTAAACAACATGAACATGACTCTTTAGCTCCGCCCACACGATACGCCTCCAGCTGCTCGGTTTTATTCGGAAAGACTCGGTACAGCTTATCTGTCTTTTATAAGTATGATAAAACTAAAGACTTTTCGGAGATATGAAGGATGCAATACTACTCTAGGTACTCAAGATTGACATGAGATTGGCAGAAACTGTGTGTGATACCCCCCCTTTAAGGTAGCTACAAGTATTATGCGGTCAAATGTCAAAATAACTCACCAGTAGTTGTGTGGGGTGAGTGTAAATTAAGCGCAATCTTCTGTGACTTCACACTGATTTGTCCAGTAATGAAACAAATTAATTTTTTATGTAATTGAATCATTAATTCAAACCAAATATATATAAAACATTCATTTAAATTTAAATAGACTGCAGCAATTAACATTTTGTCAGAACCTCTAGTAAATGTACATGTTATTTTGTTTAGTTGTCCATTTAGAATCATGGGAGAATCGTGATCTTGTTTTAAACAAAAATCGTGATTCTCAATTAATCCAGAATCGTGCAGCTCTAGTATGAATGTCACTAAATTAGACATTAAACAAATTTAATATTGTTATTATTATTATTATTATTATTATTATTACAAAATAACAAACAAAGTGTCATTTACTTTGAAGAAAGATAACTTTCCCAGTAAACCATATCACAAAAATAAGTTTGTTGGGTTTGTGATTATAAAATAAAATATATTATTACTATAATGTTCATAGTTAATGTGATGAACTACACCTGTGGTTACTCTGTTAGGACACCTGTGTGAACTTGAGGAGAACTGACTTCATACATCCACTAAAAATCACCAAAACACCAGTTAATTAAAAGTCATTGGAAAACAGCTCTGAAAAGTTAGTTCTGATATGTTCAGGCGCCACATAGCTCTACATTTTTGCTATATAATGCAATGACATTTAAGATTTTTAAGGGTCCTAATGCTATTAATAGAATAAATTATACAATTTCAAAATAGCATTGCTGGATGATGCTAGTGTCTTATAATGTTGTTGTTGTTGTAACCTGACCTTTTTCAGGGCAGTCTCATCCTGAATCCTTTCACAAACAGCTGCAACATCCGGACTTCCTGGTGCCAGAACCTTGTCTGCTGTCAACTTACCCAAATGCTTCAATAAAACAACCACTGGCATCTCTTTTAGCAATGCTTTCCATACCTGAAAAGGACCAACAACTACATTTTCATAAAAAATGAACATGACCTTTCAGCCTCATGTACATTCACTGGCAAGAAAACTGCATATACAGGAAAATCAGAAAAGCTACAACAACAAGTTCTGTTGCTTTATACTTTGCATTTCTATGCTCAAACTAGAGCTGTCACAACCAGTGTTGGGGGTAACGTAATCAGATTACTTTTTCAAGTAACTAGTAAAATAATTGAGTTACTTTTTCAAACAAGTAACACAGGTTACTTTGCTTTGCCATGTACTGACTTACACCTCTCCTGTCCACATGTTGAGAGAGATCAGGATTAAGGCCGCAGGGGTGCGCGCTGTGTAAATATGATGGCTCTTTTAGTTCTAGACTAAATGTGAGCATGCATTTACTTACCTCACTTGCACAAAAACAAATTCAGTATTCCTCAAAATGAATAAAACGAGTGAAACAATCTCAATAATATTACAAAAACCTACATAACTAAATATGTTAAATACAAACCCGATTCCAAAAAGTTGGGACACTGTACAAATTGTGAATAAAAAAGGAATGCAATAAGTTACAAATCTCATGAACTTATATTTTATTCACAATAGAATATAGATGAAACTTAGAAAAGTTGAAAGTGAGACATTTTGAAATGTCATGCCAAATATTGGCTTTTTTTGGATTTCATGAGAGCTACACATTCCAAAAAAGTTGGGACAGGTAGCAATAAGAGGCCGGAAAAATTAAATGTACATATAAGGAACAGCTGGAGCAACTTATTAGGTCAATTGGCAACATGATTGGGTATAAAAAGAGCCTCTCAGAGTGGCAGTGTCTCTCAGAAGTCAAGATGGGCAGAGGATCACCAATTCCCCCAATGCTGTGGCCAAAAATAGTGGAGCAATATCAGAAAGGAGTTTCTCAGAGAAAAACTGCAAAGAGTTTGAAGTTATCATCATCTACAGTGCATAATATCATCCAAAGATTCAGAGAATCTGGAACAATCTCTGATGCGTAAGGGTCAAGGCCGGAAAACCATACTGGATGCCCGTGATCTTCGGGCCCTTATACAGCACTGCATCACATACAGGAATGCTACTGTAATGGAAATCACAACATGGGCTCAGGAATACTTCCAGAAAACATTGTCGGTGAACACAATCCACCGTGCCATTCGCCGTTGCCGGCTAAAACTCTATAGGTCAAAAGAGAAGCCATATCTAAACATGATCCAGAAGCGCAGGCATTTTCTCTGGGCCAAGGCTAATTTAAAATGGACTGTGGCAAAGTGGGAAACTGTTCTGTGGTCAGACGAATCAAAATTTGAAGTTCTTTTTGGAAAACTGGGACGCCACGTCACCTGGACTAAAGAGGACAAAGACAACCCAAGTTGTTATCAGCGCTCAGTTCAGAAGCCTGCATCTCTGATATAGGGTTGCATGAGTGCGTGTGGCATGGGCAGCTTACACATCTGGAAAGGCACCATCAATGCCGAAAGGTATATCCAAGTTCTAGAACAACATATGCTCCCATCCAGACGTCGTCTCTTTCAGGAAAGACTTGCACTTTCCAACATAACAATGCCAGACCAAATACTGCATAAATTAGAACATCATGGCTGTGTAGAAGAAGGATCCGGGGACTGAAATGGCCAGCCTGCAGTCCAGATCTTTCACCCATAGAAAACATTTGGCGCCTCATAAAGAGGAAGATGCCACAAAGAAGACCTAAAACAGTTGAGCAACTAGAAGCCTGTATTAGACAAGAATGGGACAACATTCCTATTCCTAAACTTGAGCAACATGTCTCCTCAGTCCCCAGACGTTTGCAGACTGTTATAAAAAGAAGAGAGGATGCCACACAGTGGGAAACATGGCCTTGTCCCAACTTTTTGAGATGTGTTGATGCCATGAAATTTAAAATCAACTTATTTTTCCCTTAAAAAGATATATTTTCTCAGTTTAAACATTTGATATGTCATCTATGTTGTATTTTAAATAAAATATTGAAATTTGAAACCTCCACATCATTGCATTCTGTTTTTATTCACAATTTGTACAGTGTCCCAACTTTTTTGGAATCGGGTTTGTAACATAGATATACTGTATCTTGTCTTTGCTGCTGAACTTCGATGATCCAATTCAATTATACTAATAAGAGAAAATGTGTTTAAAACACCACATTTGTGTTTAATTTTTTTTTTTTTTCTGCATCCCATTCTTCTGTGATCCAGAATGGCAGCACAGCTAAAAAGTTTGCAGGCTGCGCCCTCTACTGTACAGGAATGATTTTTCATTTCCTGAGGCTTCTTCATTTCACTTTTGGTGTGAAAGGGCCCTTTACGTATGCAGAAAATATAACTTTCTTTAACAAACAAGCAAGCCCAGCACAGGTAAGAAAAAGTAATGCAAAAAGTAACTACTTATATAAAGAGTAACTAAGTAAAGGAATTAGTTACTTTTTAAAGGAATAACAGAATATTGTAACGCATTATTTCTAAAAGTAACTTTCCCTAACACTGGTCACAACACCAAAATTTCAGTAGTTAATAGTGGCAATAAAATTTCACAATACTTACCCATTTCAATACCACTGCAATATTATACACAGTACTGTGCAAAGTCTTTGGCTCGCTAGTATTTTTACACACAAAAAGTGGGTTTAAGCCAGTTATTTATATATTTTGCTGTAGTGTGTCAGTAGGAAATATCAGTTTACATTTATAAATTAATTGCCATTAATTTTAATAATCCAGTGAGATTTTTGTATGCATAAAGAGTCTGACAATAGTCTCTATGCTCCACATGGAGATCTGATCTCATCTTCATCGAGTCTGTCTGTGATTACATGAAGAAACAAAAAAAACTGAGACAGACTAAATCCAGAAGAACTGTGGCAAAAAGACACTTGAAGAAACCTTCCTGCAAAACTACATGAACAGGTGCAGGAATAGATGCAGGGGACAAAAGCCGTTTTAAGAGCAAAGGGTGGTCACCCCAAATATCGATTTGATTTAGTTAATAGAAGTTAATTCATAAATCAAAGCTATTTATGTTATTATTTTTAACAGCATTCTCACTTTAAAGCATTCTGACAAGTGCTTAAACTTGTCACAGTACTGTAGTTTTGCCGGAAGGTTTCCTCAAGTGTCTCGGAGACTTTGCCTTAGTTTTTCTGGATTTAGTCTGTCTCAGTTTTTTCTGTTTCTTCATGTAATCACAGACAGACTTGATGATGGTGAGATCAGATCATACCAGCTGCTGTCAGACTTCTTGTAGATTCAAAAAAAAAATAATAATAATAATAGTAATCTCACTGGATTATTACAATTAATTGCAAAATGAACGTTTGGAAATGTAAACTGATATTTCCTACTGTACAGTAAAAGATTTAAGTAACTGGCTTAAACCCCACTTTTGTGTGTAAAAATACTAGCGAGCCTAAGACTTTTGCACAGTACTATATATATATATATATATATATATATATATATATATATATATATATATATATATATATATATATATATATATATATATATATATATAAAAAATTTATCAAAATGAAATGTGGTTCAGACCTCTTTGGACTTCAGGTGGTCGGTCAGAACCTGCTCTTTTTCCAGCCTCTGCTCCTCAATAAGATGAACGAGCTCCTGTTCATCGATCGAGTGTTTGGCTTTCTCCACAGCTTCCAGATATGCAAAAACCTTCTGCAGATCCTCAGAGATCTCTTTATCTCCATACGCTTCCTGAACTCCTTTCCATCCTTTTGTGATGTATTTGCAAACAATAGCAACAGCTGTAGAGAACAAGAACACATACTTAACTGTCATTATGTGACCTTTTTAGTTCTGACTATATTACTAAAAAAAGCAGATAAATTCAACAACAAAAATCAGTTAATACTACAACCTACTGTTAATAATAATAATAATAAACAACATTACTTGTTAAGCTCATTTTGATATTAATAAAAACTATTTAATCTAATTACATTATGACAAAAAAAATATACCTCATTGCATTTTTATTACTTATTATTTTGATTATTTACACATTTATTTTATCTATATTACAGCAAAAATCGTCTTTAGACGTCAATAAATGGTTTATTTCCATAAGATTAAAGATAAGCCTATTACTGTCCACAAATCATTTTGCGAGCACTCACTGTCATTGGTTGGCTTCATGTGGGACAGCCTGAGGAGGTCCTGGTGGGACCAGCCTGCCCTGTGCTTACACTTGGTCACGGCCCGTGCCAGGCTCATACCATCCTGGCTGTTGTACCAATCAGTCACGGCCCTCCGCAGAGCCCGGCCCCACATCCCAGAGCCCTCTTTCAGCTCTTTCTTATACTGCACAAATGTGAAGAGCTGCACGGGGGCTCGACACAGTTCCTTCAGGGCCCGTAAGGAGGCCTGCCTGGTTTTACAGTCTGCATGCTGCGAGCAGACAGCCAGGGCGAAGAGGCTGGGGTTGGGACGGACAGTGTGGCCCTTCAGATTCAAGCGTCTGATCTCCTCCACCACTTCACAGCCCCGTCCCCCCTCGATGAACTGCATCAGGGACAGGGCGTTCTCTATACCCAGAGGACACTCTTTAGTGCTGTAAGTGGCGCTCTCAGAGCCGTAACAGAGGAAGCGGTGCAGACACACAGCTGCGGTCACTGATCTACCCGATGAGTCCAGCACCTGTTCATTAACAACTGACAGTTGTTCTGGAGGAGATGCTGGATCCATAATTAACCGTCCTTCAGTCCTAAAGACAGATCACAGTGGTTAACATTATGAGCACAGAACATCAAGACAGACTGTTTTTTGAAAATGCATAAAGTTTTCTGTGATGGCTAAGTTTAGGTGTAGGGGATAGAAGATAGTTTGTACGATATAAAAATAATTATGTCTATGGAAAGTCCCCATAGAACATACATATATACAATCACATTTGTACTTATTTTGTACCAAGTGCTAAGTAATAATAAAGAGCAAGTTAGTGATGTAATGACTTTTGAAGTCCAACTTGAGGCAATGCACATTCACTTCACTGTAGCTTTTAATATTTAAATAAACCACTGTATGTTTTTTTAAAGGACCGTGTGAGATTGTGCGCATCATTTTGTTTTGTCAGCTTTATGAGGCTCAAATCACTAGCGGCTTTAATCCTGTTAGCCAGTTAGCCAGGGCGAGGAAAGCCTCCTCAAAATACACCCATCCAGCCAACAAAGTTAATATTGAACCGCTCCATCACACCCATACTACATCACTGATCAACAACATGAAGACCACAACCTTTAAATCAGACACACATGATGAAGGGATGGGTGGACGGAGATCAGTTAGCCCGATGCTACACACATCACTCTCTGATCGCTCATAAACTCTTTTTCTGCATAAATACATATCTCAAAATCCAGCTGACAAACTTGTAATAAGTCCAAAAGCTCACTACCTGTTGTTATCCTCAGCCAAAGCAGTCTCTAGATCTTCCCGAGAGTTACAGCTCCTCCCTTAAAAATCTGGAAGAAGAGAAGAGCGAAGATTCCTGACAGAGCCCAACACAATGGCCGTGTCTCAAAACCTAGTGACTTGCCTAGCTAGACATCATTGGCGGGTATTAGGAGACGATCTGCGTGCTAATTTAGTGAGGTTTCGCGCCTTCCGAGAATTTTTAGAAGAATTTTGTGCTATTATATCAAGACTAGGAACGCGCCTATTAATGCCTTAAAACGCTGTCTATGTAGGCAGCTCACTAGGGTTTGAGACACAAGACAACATTCCAATCAGCAGTAGGAAAATAATAAATATAGTTTTCTGTTTGTCCACAGATAATAGCGAAATAATGATTAAATGTGTTTTATTGACAAACTGTACGTCAATAAAACATTTACCATGTAAAAATGTAGCCCACTCATAACAAAATCTCAAATTTTCCTATTTGGGTATAACAAGAAACTGATGTTTCTAAAATAATTTTTAATCATCATGTATGTTGCATGTGTTATTTATTTGTACAAATTAGATATTTTACCATTAACATTTTACAATATTATACAATAATACAGGAATTCTTTAAAGCCCAGGGCATTTACATTATTATGACATTTTTTTATTATTTTAAAATTAAAACAAATGTTGGGAAAAACAGTATTTTGATTGAGCTGAACTGAAGGCAAGAAAAACACATATTATAACTATACAGTAGATGATTTAAATATATGTGACAAAACGTGTGTGTGTGTGTGTGTGTGTGTGTGTGTGTGTGTGTGTGTGTGTGTGTGTGTGTGTGTGTGTGTGTGTGTGGGTGTGTTGTTATCATTTTAATAAATGAAAATTAAATATGTATAATTTGTGTTAGATTTGCTTTCTGTTCAATTATTTCCATTAAAATCTCTATTGAATTTTCCATTCATTTTAGACACTTGTAATACTTAATAAAAATAATCACAATGCTTGTAGCCTATAATATCCTACTTGTAATATTGTAGTAATAAATGATATTGCAATATTGTATTGTCTTTGTATGTTATTTATTTCTTTAAAAAGGTTTAACCTTTGTCATTTCTTTTATTTTCGTCGCTACATGAAGTTTAGATTTTATACTTTTTAATTTAAATACATGTATTAAAAGCAACATTAATGCACTATCAATATCGCGCATGAAACGCGTCATCACAGCTAGAACTGCTAGGCGCCTCTCGTCTCTTATATACGAACACTGCAGAGCGATAAAGATAGAAATAAAAGTAAAATAACCAGTTAAATTCTTCAGAAAAAGAAAGACAGCACAGAACGTAAGCGATTCCTTTGACTGAACGCTGTCGCCACTAGAGGGCGCGATTCTGCAGCTTTTCTGCCCAGTGATCAACCTTCTGTTACCAGCTATCTTTACTAAGCACGCTAACTCTTTGAAATATACCGTAGTTATTTTCCACTATAGTTAATAAAGTAACCAACAGTCACATTTTATATAACTGCTTTCCAATGCTCTAAACCAGATGTTAAGCCTGTTTATATAGACATAGCAGAAACCTAAATGCCTGCAAATGAGCAAAGTCAACCAGGACAAACGAACTAAAATGCGTGTGCTGGAGAATTAATAGTCTTGTGCGGGTGTAAGGTCAACAACTGGAAAACACGCAAGGGACGACACTCGTGAATATTAATTAGGTTAGACTGACGTTGCTTGGTAACCTTCCTTAAGTGTCCACTCACGTAGCCTAATTAATATTCATTGGCAAGACCGCAGCATAGTAGGATTCTTACATTCACCGCTGAGCCGCGCCGCGTTCAAAAGGTTCTTGATGAAATGTGTACATTTCAGAACTTCACCGGTCAAATCCTCCTAATCAGAGCCTGTTCCCTGACACGCAAATGGAAATTCGCTCAAGCAAGCAGTCCCAGCAAAATGCGCATAGAAAATGTCCAATCATGCAACCACAAACGATTCTGATTGGTTGTTTTGTTTCTACGTTGCGTAAAGTATCACGTATCACGTAACGCCGTTTTAAATACCGCACAGTGTAGATTTGCGTCCAGCTGTTTTAATGACCCTGAAACTGCTTTACATTTATTTTGTCATTGCATTGACTTGGCTATTTGTTGCTAAATACTGATATTTCTTAATGTGGTTTGAAAATGTAGCCTACTTGGTTTCCCAAATTATCATTGTGTTTGGTCACAGCTACATGAGAATAATATATGGATACATTACATACAAATTAATGTAGAATTAACCAGCATTTATGGTTTTACTGTGAGACCAGGCAATATCAGACCATATTTGAGACAGAATAAAAAATAAATAAATAAAATAAAAATAAAAAGTATAACTTTAAATATTTGTGAGATTTACAAAAGTATTTATTTGAGCTATTTATGTTCTTTTATTTGGAACTTTGTTTTCACCCCTGCCATTATGCTTTTTAAAAAACAATAAAAAAAAAAATAATGTTATAATAATAAACATTTCATAATATAGACGTCGTTTTCGTCCACTTAACATCTAACGTTACTGTGTGACTTTAAATGGACATTGACGCAACCCAATCATACCAAGAACAAGAAGTGCCGAGTCGTAAGCTCCGCCCCCTTCGACTTCCTTCTGTTTCCCATCTACCGGGACTGCATTTCTCTGGGTAGCACTGACTTGCTTCACAGAGCGCCACCCATCTCCCGTATTTAAAGTGCTGTCTCCGTTCACCTTTGCATTTGGACGCGCATCCTTTCATTCATCAGCAGCCCAAGCGTCTCAGTAGCCGGAACCGTGGGGTTTATAGGGAAATGATCTCACCGGAGCTTAATTTTAATGTATTTTCGAGTGACCTTTCACTTTACCTCAAAAACCAAGTTAAAGTCGAGCTATTCGGCTCTGGGGTTGGACTATCATTAGTGCTCGGATTCAGCGCCGCTTATGCCTGCTACTACCTGATCTCTGTGGCCAAGGTAAGGTGACTGTACATCGGAGTCTGTAGCGTCCGCATTCATTTACAGTCTTACAGATTCGGATGCTCGTGCACGTGATTGGGTCATATTTGCAGCGGTTGACAGGGCCAATCAGTGCACGCGAACTGCCGGCAAATGATGTCATAAAACAAGGGGCTGTGTTACGTCATTTTTAGTCCTGTCAGTATGCTCTCAATCCGCATGATGTAGTCCTACACGTGTGCATAGCGTATATTAGTGTCATAATGCGCCTTGAAATATGTATTAAAGCTTTAATCTGACAAAAGGATCATGTTCGCTCTCTCGTCGGCATTTTTAAAAGATATGCACGGGGATGAATATTGCCATAAGAGCATCCTTCCCAGTTTTGAGGTAGTGATGCATATTATGGTCAATCCACTAGTGTTGTAATTTTCCAAACACCCATTAAATATTATTAAATATTAAATAATAAAGGACGGTCAAAAGTTAGAAGGACAAAAATGTCAACTTCAGCGAGTTCAGTTCTCTAATCACTGTCAATAAATATACAGATATATTGTTTTATCTGAATTGCACACATACAAAAATATATAGTCAAATTATTTTGCAAACTATTATTTTTGTATTATTTGTATATATCACAGTTTTATTATATTTGTTTTATAATAAAACAATACAAAACATTTATAATAATAATACCATATAAAAATATTATTATTATCATTATTGTGTTGTTATAATTATAAAGAACTGTAATGTAATATGTATTATATAATATGATTATGATCATAATTGTTCTTATACATATACTAAAAGTCCTTTAAATTCTCCAAAGGTATTATGTATCAGGATCAAAATTAGGATAAAAAAGTAAAGCAATTATGAGATTTATATTTTAATCCCTCAGACTAGTCCCAGACTAAACTGCATGTTTGAGCTGTTTTAACTGAAAGCAGCGTTCACTGACACATCTTGAAATATGTCAGTGCCATTGTTTTGTCTCAAGATACACATCAGTAATGTTATTTTTATTTTTATGGAACATTTATAAAAGCTACTTAAATGTCCTAATTGAACTAAGGTCCAATCCTGGCTTAATCTAAACCCTGTCTGTGAAACCAAGCCTAAATGTATACTAGTTTTTATTCAGGGATACAAATCTAAATCTCTTTGTTTTGCAGAAACCCATACTGATAGCTGGAGGGAAAAAGTTTCATCAGTTCCTGAGAGACCAATGCCCTGTGGTCTCAGAGACGTACTACCCCACGTTCTGGTGCTGGGAGAGTCGAGTTCAAACGCTGCTCAGACCCTTCGTGACTGCGAAGCCTTGGGTCAGCTACAGAAAGTGAGTCCATTTCCCTCACAGTCAAAATGTATTTCATGCTGTGAATGTGGCCGGACAACTGTTTAACTCTACAAAGCCAATAAATGCATTCTAAGAAATGGACAATTATTGGTAATGGATGATAAGTAGTACGCTGGCATCTTACAACCATTTTAAAGACTTGATATCAGAGGAAGTAGTTCTTAAGTGTTTCAGTGCCAGGCAGCAAATGAAGATTTGCACTGAACTTTGGTGATTCAAAATCAGTGCAGGTTTCACATTTATGCTGAAGTTGCCATCGTTTCTCCACTTGAAGATATGTTTTGCCTTATTTTACATATACAAGTACCCTTGGTAGATGATCAGAGAGCTTCTTTCAGCATTCATTTCATTGATTGCCTGATGCAGTAAGAGAGTAGCTCTTATGTTCAGAAGATGCCTGTTCTCAGCAATATAAAGAGAAAAAGAGAGTGTTGCAGCTTATATGAACTTTCCTGTTCTGATGATGGCATGTAATGTAAGTATGCTTTGGTTGCACTTCATTTGAATAAAATGATTGTAGAGGGTCATATTTCACCTCATAATCAAACGACAAAAAGTTCTATTTGATTCACATTCTTATGACCATTACAGACCATTCAGTAATTGTTTTTTTAAAACAAGATTTTTTTGCATGTGGACATATTATAACTATATAACTACATAACTTTCACATTACTCACATTAAATATCTTTTTTTAATTACTGTAATGCACTCTCAGAAGAAAAGGTACATTGCTGTCACTGGGGCGGTACCTAAGGTACAAAAGTGAAAAGGTACATCTTTGTACCTTACTCATCCCTAAATGGTACATATTAGTACCTTAAAAGGTACATATCAGTACTTTAAGAATGCGTATTAGTACCTTAAAGGTACATATTAGTACCTTTTCGGTTTTGTACCTTAGGTACCGCCCAGTGACAGCAATGTACCTTTTCTTCTGACAGTGTGTAAAACCAAATCTAATTTCTGTGATACAGTATTTGTTACACTGTAAACCCTAATGCTCAACATAATGAATTGGTTTGAGAAGCGCCAGCTCAAATTAAACAAATTAGTTCAATCAAATGAACTTTTACGAGTATTATTTCTTTCTTTATCTTTTGAGTTCTCAAAACTGACTATTCTATTTTAAGTAATCTGAATTGTTTCATTGTTTTGAGTTTTATGAACATCTTTTAATTTAGACAAACTTAAATTGGTATTTTTTATGCTAGAGAAGAGTTTCTGTTATGTTGCTTTTTTGGAGGGTTACCATAGTTTGAGAACAGATATATGTTAAATGTTTTACATTGCTGTATTCATTCAGCAAGTGCTATGCTAATGCTCAAAGCATTGTGTCACCAATTAGCAAGGTAGCATTTACTGAATTAGCTAGTTAAAGCTAGCCCAGTTTTCCACTACTAAAAATATTTAAATTGAGATGATAATTTTAAGAAAAAAAAGTTAAGAGCAATTAAAATGTATGAGTACAAAATAAAAATGCAAGTTCTGACAACATGAATCCATTTTCCAAACCGTGATTTTGTCTTACCCTGAATCATTATGGTACACTTATAATAAGTGTTTATATTGGGACTATTTCAGACCGGTCTGGTAGGAACCGCTGCGGAGGAGCACAGTCCCTGTGTGACTCGCCATAGACATAAACAGAGAGAAGTAGCTACGGCTGCAATGTTCTTCCTCAAGACACATGCAGTTCAGTTTATTAACCGCTGGAGCGCAAAAAGTGATGGACTGCAGCTTTAAACTTTAGCTTTCTTAACTTAAAAAAAATTGGTGTAAATGATTACCTTACATTTTTTTAGTTTTGCCAACTTTTTCGGGTTTACAGTGTAGTGTCAAAACAATGTCATAAATTGCAAAAAAATGTATGCAAAATATTAATAACAATTTATTTTAGTGTGAGTTTAATCAAAATCATGATATGGCTTAATGTATGGCTTAGTGCAATTATCAAATTGCAAAGGCTTTTTCAGAGTGAAGCGCAGCACTGTGTTCATTTACACGCTTACAGCTCATAATTAAGACATAAATTAAGACAAATATTAGTAAAAGTAGTAAAAGTACATTTTTATTTATATTTTTATTTATTACAATACTAATATTTCCCATGTTGTTTTAAAAATGTATGCAAAATTGTAATACTTTATTTTAGTGTGCTTGTTACACATTACATGTACTTACTGTGGTATTAACAGTAAATTATGCATAATTACATGCAACTAACCTTAAACCAAACCCTATTCCTAACCTTAGAGCAAGTACATGTTGTTAATTAATATTCATGTTGTAAAGTACTCAGTGCTTAAATTTATAAAATAGTTTTTAAAAATGTCTCACTGTTATATTTTGATTTTGGAGTGAAATATAATCCAAATATTTCTTAATTTGTTTTTTGAGATTGTCCATTTTAGATTTAAAGATGCATTTTTTGATTGAAGCATCTGAGATTTGTTGAACATTAACTTAAAAACTAGTCAATGCTTGCTTAAACTTTTTGTTGGTGAAGTCTTTTGGTGTTTTAATAGCAGCATGTTTATTGTATGGTAGAATCTATCATTTACTGATTTGGCTAAAACTGATTCAGCGCTGCAGTATATCAGTCATTGAACCAATTTAGAGGATAAATCAGCCGCTGTGCATTTCTGCTAAGCATTCAGGAAGATGCATGCTCACTCAAACAAAAGCATCCATTGTTCTGTTCGAGTCGTCACCTGAAATGCTTTTAACGGGATTGGAATCAATAGCTAATCCGTTGCCTCCGTCTCAATATGCGGCCGGTGTGAGAGACGCACATGTGTTAGAGCGAGCAAATCTGCTTACGGATCCTGCTGTTTGTATGGAATGATCGAGGACAGGGTGTTTTAAGTCAAGGGCGTCTGAGTTTGACCGTCCCAGCAGCTGCGCATTCCCATTAGTAAGGAAGGGCCAAGGGTGTGATGCGTGCTGGGACACACTGAATGCTCTTGTCTGTGATGTCATCTGCTGAAGCCCACTGGTGTCTCTGACACCACTGGCAAGCTTCAATGCCATGTAGTCAGGTGTGAAATTGAAGCTTCTGTTTTGGAAACAGATTGTCCTGGGAATAATGGAGATCTAAACGGATGTAGCACCATCAGATATCAGCGATATTTGAGGATTCTAGTCAGATTTATTGTCTAAATAAAGGAATTTGTGTTTAAAGAGGCCATATTAAGCCCTTTTACAAAGTCTTGATTTTGTTTTTAGGGTCTAGTAGAATAAGTTTTCATGCTTGAATGTTCAAAAAACGCATTATTGTTCACATATTTTACATTGTTTCAGCACCTCTCTTCCCACTCTGTCAGTAATGCTCTGTTTAGTTCCTGTCTCACTGAAGTCCCTCCTTCCGAAAGCATAATGTGCTCTGATTGGTCGGCTGGACCAGTGTGTTGTGATTGGTCAACCACCTCGAGCGTGTTTGCGGAGATGACACGCCCCTTACCCTAACCGTGAGTTTCAGCTTCTCAGGTGGAAACACTAACAATGGCGTCAGTTTTGCTATATCAATTCGATGGGTGGAAAAAACAGCATTTCTAGGACATGGTGACAACAACACACTACTAACGCAACTCAACCAGGCCTCACCCCTTCTTTTTGCATATGCCTTGGGCGGGAATTATTGTGTAATGCTCCTGAGGAATATTGTGTAAATTCCTGAATGTCTATAATCAAGGCATTTCAGGAAAACAGTGATTAATCTTACAGAGAATAACTTTGTAACTTTGCAGATCTTTTTGATGCTTAAACAGCAACATTATACACTCAAGAAAGTTGTAAATGTAAAAAATCATATTAGGTCCACTTTAATACAAGGTGTTCAATGTCCAGATAGTATTTAATAATGCGAAGTAGTTGTGTTTACAGTACAGCTCTCACAATAGAAGTCTATGAGGCAAGGCTTTGTTAAGGCCCGCTCACACCAAGAACGATAAATATAAAGATAACTATATTAGCATCCATACCTTTGGACGATATCATTCTATTTATTCTAAATGCCACTTTAAATCCTCGAGCTTGTTACAGCAGGATGGACTCTGATTGGCTGTCAATGTTTTTATCTTTCATCGGCCTGATAAAAACATTCTGAAAGTGATTCCAGCGATATCATTTCTCGGTATATATATCCAATATCATTATGGCTGTGGTGTGAACTCTGCTATTCTTTAATATTGAGAATAATTTTTAGAACTTTAGCTTTATAGTTATCGTCCTTGGTGTGAACAGGTGTCAAAACTCACACTTTTTCTAAAGTATTTTAAAAACTCTAGTCACATTTCTCAATTTGAGCTGTGAAGCAGCTCTACAGAATACACAATAGTGTCATTTAGGGCTGAAAAATGACTTAAAATAAAATCTAAATCATGAAATGGCTTAGTGAGTGTATGGCTTAGTGCAATTATCAAATTGCAAAGGCTATACACACTGTGTGTTTTTCAGAGTGAAGCGTGGCACTGTGTTCATTTACACGCTTTGCAGCTTATAATTAAGACATTAATTTAATATCAGTAAAAATAGTAAAAGTAAAATATAAAAATTAAAAGTAAAAATTTTATTTATTACAATACTAATATTTCCCATGTTGTTTTATATTTTTATTTAATAATAATAATCATCATCATCATAAAATAATATAACTATAATAAAATAATTTTAGCCAAATTTTGCAATTTATATCAGAAAAATTCCAATTTGCTTTTCCACAAAAATCGTGCCGCCCTAGTGCCTAATTCAGCTCAATTTAGTTATATTTAGAGATATTCAGAGGAAGTAGTAATAGAAGTAGTAAAAGAAGTAATATTTAGATATTTAGAAAGTATTAAAGATATAAGCACTATATTTCATTTTTAAATACAGTTTATCATTGGGAAGTGCTTTGCCAGATTGGTCTCTCACTGTCTGGCATTTTGAAAGGTGGGATTTACATGTCTATAAAAAACTTTCCCACATTGGAGCACGGGCCGTTCTTGACGGCACTGACTGTGGACAGACTGAGTGCATTTTTAATGATCACTCTGAAATTACATACCACCTTTACGTGTCTGTTTCGTCTCCGAGAAAGCTGGTTTAAGCGTAGAGCTGGCTCATCTCTGTTGTAAGACAACACGAGAGCCCTTTGACATAGATTCTCTCTTGAGTGTCTCTGAGGAATCTGCCCCTTCCAGCAGACTCATGATGAGGCTATATAAAACAATGTAAGATGAGTCCATCCACTGTAAATACACTATTCATGGACAATATCAGGTGAATTTAACAATATATAGGGGAGATCTGGGCACAACCTAACGCTTTTTGAGCGTTTGTGTAAATCCACTTGGGGTTCAGAGTATTTATTTTTTCCCACATTAATTTCACATGTCTAGTACAATTGTGTGGTTTTGTTTCATTAATACAGTGTATACTTTTTTCTTGATTTCCCCCGAAAGAATGGAAGTGAAATGTGACAACATGCCCCACATTGTAACATCATTAAATGACAGCTTAAAATGTTACCTGGTATAATAAAAAAAAAAAATCCAAGGCGAACTAAAATATTTTGTCAATAAATTACAATTATTAAATTTTTAAATAAAATAATGGCATTTTTTAATCATTAAAAATAAACACATTTTTGAGTTTGACAACAAACACATTGCTAAATGCAGCTATACTGTCACGGTTCGCCAGAAAAGACGCTGGATCCAAGTGCAAGAAAGTGAGTTTATTAGTGACAGGAAATATACAATCCAGAATAGCGAACTGCAGAGTCTAGAAGTCCAAACAGCGGCCGGGCAGGAAGCGGAAGCGCTAGCACAGGCAGCGGTGACGCAGGAACCACAGCGGCCAGGGAACAGGACAGAATCCACAATCGACCTCGAAACAAATCCAGAGGTAGGCAAACCAGTAGCGGCCGAAGGACAGCGCGATCTGCAACGAACCGACAAACGTGAGAGAAGTGAAGGGTGGATAAATAGGGAGAGGAAATGATGTGCAGCTGGAACGGGAGGAAGGTGATCAGTGACCACGCCCCCACACTACCACACAACAAGGGGGAGGAGTCGATGAACCCCTGAACCGTGACAGTACCCCCCCTCCTAAGAGCGCCTCCTGGCGCTCCCAGGAGGACCCACCTGTCGATTGTACTCGTCGATCAGAGAGTGATCCAGTATGTCCCTGGCAGGAACCCAACTCCTCTCCTCCGGACCGTAACCTTCCCAGTCCACCAAATACTGGAATCCGCGTCCCCTCCGTCTAGAGTCCAGAATACGATTGACCAGATAAGTTGGTTCCCCATCTACGAGTCGCGGCGGGGGGGGGAACCGGAGCCGGCGGATTAATGCGAGAGTGAAAAACGGGTTTGATCTTGGAGACATGAAACGCAGGATGGATCCTCCCGTACGCAGGAGGAAGTTTGAGGCGGACCGTGATCTTGGTGACGGGCCAATAAATTTGGGAGCAAGCTTGTTACATACGGAGCGGAGAGGAATGTTCTTGGATGAAAACCACACTTTTTGACCAACGACGTAAACGGGAGGCTTGGACCGGTGGCGATCGGCTTGGGCCTTATTGCGCCCTCCCACGTGGAGCAAAGTCTCACGGGCTCTGCTCCATGTGCGACGGCACCTCTGGACAAAGGCGTGGGCGGAGGGGACCGTGACTTCGGATTCCAGACTAGGGAAATTAGGTGGCTGGAACCCTATGCTACACTCAAATGGCGAAAGACCCGCGGCCGACACTGGTAACGAGTTATGTGCGTACTCAACCCAAGAGAGCTGTTGGCTCCAAGAGGAAGGATTTCTGGAAACCAGACATCGTAACATTCTCTCAAGATCCTGGTTGGCCCGCTCAGTCTGACCATTGCTCTGGGGATGGAAACCCGAAGACAGACTTACCGTCGCTCCCAGTAATCGACAAAACTCTCTCCAAAATTTGGATATGAATTGGGGACCCCTGTCGGAAACCATGTCTATCGGGAGACCATGAATGCGAAAGACGTGATCTACAACAGCCACCGCTGTCTCCTTAGCAGAGGGTAATTTAGGTAAGGGAATGAAATGAGCCGCCTTCGAGAACCGGTCCATGACAGTCAAAACGACTGTCTTGCCCTGGGAGGGCGGGAGGGCGGTAACAAAATCTAGCGCAATGTGGGACCAGGGCCTCGAAGGGACAGACAGCGGTTGGAGTAACCCATCCGGGGGGCGATTGGAAGTCTTACCCATGGCGCAATCTGAGCAAGCCAAAACAAACTCCCGAATGTCCCGAGTCATGGCGGGCCACCAGAATCGTTGCTTGACCAGAAAGTTGGTCCGATTAGCCCCTGGATGGCAAGCCACGTTGGAACAATGACCCCATTTAACCACGTCTGGACGTAAACCCTCTGGCACGAATAATCGATTCGGTGGACACCCGGGCGGAGGCGTTACCCCTTCTAGGGCTGATCTTACCCTCGATTCGACCTCCCATGTGAGTGTGGAGACGATGAGACTCTCAGGAAAAATGCACTCGGGAGTAGACGGGCGTTCGGAGCGATCAAAAATGCGGGATAAAGAATCGGGCTTGATGTTCTTGGAGCCCGGGCGGTACGAGAGGGAAAAATCAAAGCGTCCAAAAAAAAGTGCCCACCGAGCCTGCCTAGAATTGAGTCTAGGGAGGAAGGTGATCAGTGACCACGCCCCCACACTACCACACAACAAGGGGGAGGAGTCGATGAACCCCTGAACCGTGACATATACAGCATAGTTCAAAACATAATAATAATTAATAATTCTGAACATTGACTCTCAGTCATTATTCAAAAGAATTTATAAAAGTATAGAATATAATAGCGTAGTTCTAATAGAGGCTCATTGTAACGCAGTGTTAGAACACACCCCACCTGCACAACTGGGATTTAAACCGCGGCTCGTGTCTTCTGCTGTTAGATCAGCATTAAAGAACCATCTCAACTGTTAAATAACAGATATAAGATTACAATAATATCAGATTTGTCTTATTTTAAATAAACTAAACTTAAGAAATGTACTGGTGTTATGGTTAAATAAATGTTCAGTGACATCTTCCAAAGATTTTTTTAATTTTGGCGCATTTTTTCCTCTAAATAATGTTGATATGGCAACTAGTAAATACGCAAAGTTTCGTCATCCTGGCACGTGTGGAAAGTTTTAAACCATGCGTGTTACAACTAACCCTGCGTTAGGTTGTGCCCTGCGCTCCCCTACAGTACCTACAGTAACTAATATATACAGCATATATACAATCAAGTAAGTGTTTAAAATCAATAAATTTGTGTACATCTTGTGTGGTCCGTTCAAAATTTGGGGTCAGTAAGATTTTTTTTAATGTTTTTGAAAGAATCTCTAATGCTGACCAAGGCTGCATTTATTTGATCAAAAATACAGTAAAACAATAATATTGTCAAATATTATTCACATTTAAAATAACTGTTTTCTGTATTTTGAAATGTAATTTACTCCTGTGATGGCAAAGCTGAATTTTCTGTCAGGTGTGGGTCAAGAATTGTGAGGACTCAGGCGCAGAGAGCTTTGAAGGGCTTTATTTAATCCAAAAATAAATAAAACACAACTTAAACCTCTCCAATAGGGAGGAAAACACAGTCCAGGACTGGAGCAAGGCTTCCACACGAGGAACATAAATGAAGATCTGACACAGGACAGAGTACGAAAGGAGAATAAGGGTATGTTTACATGACGGAAAATGGAAAAGGGTTTTGGCCGCTTATTTTGGGGTCCTGAAAACGCAAGCTTTTAAAAACGTGTTTTAAAGTGGAAATGGTGACGTCATGCACATGCGTATTACATGTTCACGCATGCATATTATGTGTTCACAGGGTGTTTCTTGACAAAGTGACATCGCCAACTACTGGACTGGAATGCATAATACAGCCTTTCTAGTAATTTCCGCAGATCCGTGTGAACTGGAATCATTTTAATAACATTGTCATCTGTTTTTAGCACATTGTTGTCGTGCAAACATACCCTAAGTAAGAAAGGAATTCAGAAGGGTAATGAGGGAGAGCAGGTGGGGCAAATGAACCAATAATCAGGTAAGAAGAGGGCGGGGCCAAGAATAAAGATTGACAGAAGAGCACATGGCACACAGAAACAAACAAAAAGCTTTGTGCAAAATGCACACGGCAAAACAAACATGACAGAAGTTTGTTTTACTTCACACACACATACACACTCATGTCTGGTTTACTATCTTTGTGGGGACTCTTCATAGACATAATTATATATATATATATATATATATATATCCCCATGAGTCCCCATGAGTCTGTACATTCAGGTTGAAGTCCCCACTGGGATAGAAAAACATGAACACACACACACACACACACACACACACACACACACACACACAAGACAAGACAAGACTGACAGAAGAGCACATAGCAGACAAACACGCTTATCCGCCATGTGCCAAAACAGAAAATAAGACACAAGACAGACAGAAGTGCACGGAACATGGATGTCAGGACCCTGACACAGAAACTGAACCAAGCCAAGTGTCAGGATCCATTCACCATGCCCCGAACGTTCAAGACACAGACATAAGAGCGCACAGCCCAGAGAACAACCCCAAAGCTGTACGCTCACACAAACACATGAGTGTCAGGATCCTGTCACCAAACAAGACTAGTCAAGGTGACAGGACTCTGACATTTTCAGCATTATTACTCCAGTGTCACATGATCCTTCAGAAATCATTCTAATATGCTAATATGATAAACATTTCTTATTATTAATGTTGAAAACAGTTGTACTGCTTAATATTTTTTGTGGAAAAAGTGATTTCTTTGAATATTATTTTTTTAATTTTGTTTTTAATTTGAAATAGAAATCTTTTGTAACATTACAAATGTATTCACTTGCTGTATTAAAAGTATTAATTTCTTTAAAATGGCCTCATCCAAAGCCACTTACAAATGCTATAACACGTAAGCAATGTATCATAAAGGTTCCAGAAATATCATATATGGAATATACACTGATCAGGCATAACAATATAAGCACCTTCCTAATATTGTGTTGCTGCCAAAACAGCCCTGATCCGTCGAGGCATGGACTCCACTAGACCCCTGAAGGTGTGCTGTGGTATCTGTCACCAAGATGTTAGCAGCAGATCCTTTAGTCCTGTAAGTTACGAGGTGGGGCTTCCATGGATTGGACTTGTTTGTTCAGCACATCCCACAGATGCTCGATTGGATTGAGATCTGGGGAATTTGGAGGCCAAGTCAACACCTTAAACTCGTTGTTGTGCTCCTCAAACCATTCCTCAACCATTTTTGCTTTGTGGCAGGGTGCATTATCCTGCTGAAAGAGGCCACAGCCACCAGGGAATACAGTTTCTGTACATGGTCTGCAACAATTCTTAGGTAGGTCGGTGGTGTCAAAGTAACATCCACATGGATGGCAGCACCCAAGGTTTTCCTGCAGAACATTGCCCAAAGCATCACACTGCCTCCGCCAGCTTGCCTTCTTCCCATAGTGCATCCTGGTGCCATGTGTTCCCCAGGGAAGCGACGCACACGCACCTGGCTATCCATGTGATGTAAAAGAAAACGTGACCTTCTTCTATTGCTCCGTGCTCCAGTTTGGTTGCTCACATGCTTGGTGCTTTTGGTGGTGGACAGGGGTCAGCATGGGCACCCTGACTGACGCTTGCCAATTTTTCTGCTTCTAACACATCAACTTTGAGGACAAAATGTTGACTTGCTATGAACTTCACCTGTTATAATGTTATGCCTGATTGGTGTATATTAGGAATTGACCAATTTGACCAACAACATGAGCCATTGAAATCCCATATTAGCCAAGCACTAATGTAGAGGTTGGAGGCAAACTGTGGTCCAGCATGGGAAGTGATGTCAGCTCATAGCACAGGTGGGATGTTACTATGTGGGATGCAGACTGACTTTGGCTTTAGACCTGATAAATACAGTGACCATTTCCAACTCTGGTCACCACGTCAATTCCAAATAACAATACATATTCATAATATGATAATTGTAAAATATGATGTTATGTTTTATGTACAACCACCTCAGAAATTCACATTGTTAAAATTGTACATTGCCTAATGTATTGAAATTGGTGATTTACAGTAATGCAAACATTATAATTTCTCTTGATTCTTTCTTTAATTAAATTTTTTTTAATTAGTTATGAATATATATACTAAAAAAACAAATATATTATGCACTCAAACAACGATGAACAAATTAGTTTGATAGTAGAATCTCAGGATTAGGATCTCCATCACTCCAAATATATAGGTTCAGAACCCAGATATAGGTTGTTTTACGTGTTTAAGCATTTAAAATTTGTTTGCATTATGAAAGCACAAACTGTTTTAAAGGCATTTGACAAGAACAATAGCACATTATTTTGTATCCAATCCAGAGTGGCTTAAGGGGCCCCTGTGGTGTGATATGAATTTCCATACTACCACTGCAATACCATGGTACTTTATTATGATACTTTTGTTAGTTGAGGCCCTGTAACAGTTTCTCTCTTTGTACTATTTATGAGGACTTAAGCTAGTATTAACACACAATTCCACAGTTTCACTGAATGTTCCTCTGGCAAAATTAAGCTGCTTCTCTCTGTTCTATGTCCGGCAGTGAGCTCATTAGAGCACCAGATGGAGGCCAGATCTCTCTGGATTGGTTTGACAATGATGACAGCGCGTCCCACCCGGACCAGTCTACGCGACCCACTGTGCTGCTGCTCCCGGGACTGACGGGCACAAGCCGCGAATCCTACATTCTACATATGATACAGCAGAGCCGGGATCTGGGATACAGGTGAGCAGCCTGGTTCAAAAGCGTTTTATTTAAGGCTCGTTCACACCAAGGACGATTACTATAATGAGTCCACACCACAACTGTAACGATAACAGCAATCAAATTCAGAGCAATTTTTTTTCAGCTGATGAACAATAAAAACAATGACAGCCAATCAGAATCCATCCTGGCAATCACCTTCAAACTACCATGGTGATTATGTAATAAGTAGGTCTAGCTCTGAGGCTCCACCTTCTTTGTGGAAATCTTCTGTACAGTCCCTCAAGGTCGGACGCAAGTAAAAACATGAACACGCTGGAGGGCCGCTTCATAGTAGAAAATGAAGTTGTAATTCTAACTGAAAGAGATATATATGAAAGAGATTATATAAATTGATATATAAACAAACATGTCTTTACTGGAGTGCCGAAATGCAGAGCTCATGCAAACGTCCACATCACTATGATCAGATGCTTTCTTAACTACTGTTTTCTCACTACTTTCATTTTGTTGTGTTTATTTCGTTACTGAAAGAAAAGCACATATTAGCATATTCATCTAAACGGCAGTCTCAGCAGTGTGGGCAGCGTCAGGATGTTCGATAACAGTATATCGCTACTCAAGTATTTCAAACTTCTTTTTACCCCAAAGTGAAGAACGAAAAAGAACTTCGCCGTGAGTATATCGGGACAAAATGAGCAATGAGCAAACATCTAGCCATGTCAATCAGTTTATGCTTAAGCTGTTTATGACCATTAAAGGAAAGCGATATAAAGCATTTACTTTTACTCATAAATGCTTTTACTCATATTAACCATAATCGGCTTAAGAGCGCGCATGTAAATGCATACATTTTTAACAAACGGTGTGGAACAAGTTATGTGCTGAAGTTTATTTCAAATCTATTTTTACATTTTTAACCTATGTAAGCTTTTTTTTTTTCAATTCAGTGTTACAGTTCACAAAAAAATTTGATTAATACAGCTATACGACTCACTAATTCAATAACAACTCACTGATTTCAGAAGTTGAATGGACTACTTTCATACTTACGATTAGGGGCCATTCACATAAAACCTAAAAGAAATCATTCCATTGTGCTTCTTTTCCATTGTTTTTCAATGTAAACACGCTAGACAGTCATCTTTAACTGCTGCATCCACATCTTTTGTTGCGTCTCTCTCGCTTGATGCAGCATTCTAAAAACACGGTGCTCAAGTTAAAAGAAGATCAACTTTTTAAAAAAACAGACCTTGAGTTTTTTTCTTCTTCATTCCAATGACCTGTGTCTCGCATTTTTAACAGCAAAAACGCACTTTGCGTGAACTGACCTTTATGGTGCTTTTGCATCCTTTTTAATCCATTTTTGTGAATTTTAAATTCTTTAAAGCACATTAATATAGAATTTAACTGATGTGTGGTCACAGGTGTGCTTATTGCTATATTACAGCAGTTTTGAAGCTGAGTCATCCCATCAGAATTTACTATTCTTGTTAACACACAACTGCATTCTCCTTCACATTCAACTTGAATTCTCACTTCTACTTCAAAAGCAACATAATTTCCATTTGCTGTGCACATTTTGTACTGTAAGATTAAGAAAGGCTTTAATCGATGCACACCTGCATGTGTAGCTGCGGTGTAGATCAATGCATTATGCATGCTTCACAATACCCATGTAACATCTTTGTCAGACTCCTACTTATGAAGTTGCCACTCTATGTAGACAGAGAGAGAGTGTCAACAAAGAGCTGAGCTCTGTATTAAACCATTCAGGCAGGGATGCAGAGGCGGGCATTTTCTCTTCTTTTGGGCATCTGGAGAGGCGTGAGGCCATGGGGGTTACAGCAGCTCACTCAGCATCTTTCTTTGGCCTGTGTTCTCTGCTTAATGAACTGCTGCAGCTTTGACCAGCTTTGCAGCTTAGCTTAGACCAACTTTCCATGCCGCAGCGAAAAAAAAAGGCTAAAGGTACACTAAGACATAAGCAATGACGTATGTTAGTAGATGTAAACTTTTTTTGCAGCTGAACAACTAAGCTTTGCATTTTATCCTCTTGAAATTTCAAGAAGTTATTTGTGCGCTGACTGATGGATGTTGGGATATTTGCTACTAAGACATTTAAGGCAAGACACCCCTTTACCCCACCCCATTGCAAGTTTTCTGAAATGTTATTTTTAAATGTGCAAATGAAGCATATCTAGTTAAATATGCACTAATTTGCATACATTTCCAGAACATAAATCTGAACACTGGATTAAACCAGGTTCAACATTTTGGTTTAATTTTGTTGACATATTAGAGTTAAAGGTTTTTACTGGGGGGATTTTGGATTTCTCTTTTTATCACTCCATAAATCTGAAAATACTGCCATAAAACTGTCTTTAAAGATACATGACTATATTGCCAAAAGTATTGGGACACCCGTCCAAATCACTGGATTCAGGTGTTCCAATCCCTTCCATGGCCACAGGTGTATAAAATAAAGCACCTAGGCATGCAGACTGCTTCTACAAACATTTGTGAAAGAATGAGTTACTCTCAGGAGCTCAGTGAATTCAAGTGTGGTACCGTGATAGGTTGCCAGCTGTGCAATAAGTCCATTTGTGAAATGTCCTCACTACTAAATATTCCACGATCAACTGTTAGTGATATTATAACAAAGTGGAAGCAATTGGGATCAACAGCAACTCAGCCACGATTTGGTAGGCCACGTAAAATCACAGAGCGGAGTCAGCGTATGCTGAAGCGCACAGTGTGCAGAAGACACCAACTTTCTGCAGAGTCAATAGCTACAGACCTCCAAACTTTGTGTGGCCTTCAGATTAAGAAGCTCAAGAACAGTGTGAAGAGAGCTTCATGGAATGGGTTTCCATGACCGAGCAGCTGCATCCAAGCCTTACATCACCAAGTGCAATGCAAAGCGTTGGATGCAGTGGTGTAAAGCACACCACCACTGGACTCTAGAGCAGTGGAGACGTGTTTTCTGGAATGACCAATCACGCTTCTCTGTCTGGCAATCCGATGGACGAGTCTGGGTTTGGGAGTTGCCAGGAGAACGGTACTTGCCTGACCGCATTGTGCCAAGTGTAAAGTTTGGTAGAGCGGGGATTATGGTGTGCGGTTGTTTTTCAGGGGTTGGGCTTGGCCCCTTAGTTCCAGTGAAAGGAACTCTTAATGCTTCAGCATACCAAGATATTTTGGACAATTTCATGCTCCCAATTTTGTGGGAACAGTTTGGGGATGGCACCTTCCTGTTCCAACATGACTGCACACCAGTGCACAAAACAAGGTCCATAAAGACATGAATGAGCGAATTTGAGGTGGGGGAACTTGACTGGCCTGCACCTCAACCGATAGAACACCTTCGGGATGAATTAGAGCAGAGACTGCGAGCCAGGCCTTCTCGTCCAACATCAGTGCCTGACCTCACAAATGCGCTTGTAGAAAAATTGTCAAAAATTCCCATAAACACACTCCTAAACCTTGTGGAAAGCCTTCCCAGAAGAGCTGAAGCTGTTATAGCTGCAAAGGGTGGTCCAACGCCATATTAAACCCTACAGATTAAGAATGGGATGTCATTAAAGTTCATGTAAAGGCAGGCGTCCCAAAACTTTTGGCAATATAGTGTATGTATTGTAATTGAAGCCTACATACACAAATAGATAAATTATGTAAGCAACACTTAAAAGTTTATTTTGGATGTTTTCTTTCCATTAGTTTGAAATAACACTTTATGAAAAGCCAAATGGCCCAAAATCTCAAAATTTACCAATGCATGAAAACAATTTTTTTTTTGCCTGTGTTGTCTTGCCTTAAATGTCTTTTCACTGTTATATTGGTATAATTAATAAAGTAATAATTAATATAGTATTTTTTGTTTTTTGAATGATCTTTTATAAAAAAATAAAAAAAAAAATGTTTTCATTCTAATTAGTTAGGTAAAGTTTTATTGTGCGTTTTAATTTTTTTTCCCTCCTAATGTTTCTATTTAGCTTTTATTTGTATTTCAGTTTAGTAACAGTCATGTTCTGTTCTGTTTCAGTGTCCTGTGTTCCCTGTCAAATGGAATCTTTTTATGAATCCTCTTTTGTGTATTTCAGATGCGTGGTGTTCAATAACAGAGGCGTATCGGTGAAAAGTTATTGGTAAGAATAATCGTTTTATCTCTTCTATGTTCTGTTCAATTAAAAAAAAAATACTTCAGCTTGCCTTGTTCAGTTTACCCCAAAACTTAAGCTTTTGTTTTGCACAGGTTACACACACTGCTGTCACTATAAATATTAGCAAAAAGTATGAGTCATTTAAAAGAAAATGATTACATAAAATTTGTTGTGCCAAACACACCCTGTAAACTAGAACGCTGATAAAATCTTTCCTTTCATTTGACTCATGAACCTTGTTGGAATTCAGATGATATTTTTTCCATGTGTATTTGCAATTAGATGAGGCTTAAAATCCTTGAAACGTGTTGGGAATGTGCTCATAAAAACCTTTGCAGAGGGGTGTTGTCCCATGGAAATAATCTTGACCTCTGTAGTTTGAAGGACAACCTACAAATATATATATTTTTATATTATTTACATATTATATTATTTAGAAAAATAAACAATGGTAAAAATTCCCATGAGAAGCACTTAAGTTTTAAAAGTTAAAATTAAAACAATTAAAATATGATTAGTCAGAGACTATCAATACATCACAATAAACAATCAGTAAATTTCATTACTATGCTTTAATAATACTTCAAATTTCACCTTACCTTATATTATGACCTTACTGAGTACTGGGTAATATTAATTAACTACATGTGCTTTTAGAAGTAGAGTTATGGATAGGGTTTGGTTTATGGTTAGTTATTTGTAATTATGCATAATTTACTGGTATTACTATAGTAAGTACGTGTAGTAATGTGTAATTACATCACCTTAAAAAATAAGAGTGCACTTACAAAATAAGTTCTTTGGCATAAAATAAACCAAACGTATTATGTATTTCATGCTATAGCATATTCTGTTTTACATTATTTTAAAATAAAATATCAAACTGAAAATTTCAGCAGATGCTTTTCAGTTAAAGTAAAATGTTATTAAAATTGAAAAAATCATTTCAATCAATTCATATTTTAACATATTGACACGTCAGTGCTTTGAGATAATGTTCATGCTCTATATGAATCACATTCATGCACTGTAAGATTTCATAAGTACAAATATGGATCATGCGAGCTTTGGTGTTTGTGGGTCTTATAACCTTTGTCCACTGTGCTCTAGACGCCTAGGACTTATTGTGCAGCAAACACAGAGGATCTGGAGATGGTCATTGAGCATGTCCAACGGGCCATTGACAAAGCTCCGCTCATGGCGGCTGGGGTTTCTATGGGCGGGTGAGTTTAACACACACACATTTATCCTGCCCTACTGTGCTACACATTTATCCTGTAGCTACTGTGATCACACATACCAGGACACTCTAGCTCTATTTTTCTATTTTTAAGTTAGCGTGCAGTTGCCTATGTGAAATACATACCGTTTAACATTTTGGGGTCTCTTATGCTCAAATCAAATCGAATCACCTTTATTTATATAGCACTTTTAACAAGTCCAATTGTTTCAAAGCAGCTTCACATTGTTAACAGGAAAATAATGCAACAGAATTTGTACAGCCGTTCTGGTGAAACGGTGATGTTATCCAGCTAATTTCAAGTATCATATAGTGTCAATGTGGGCAGATCGGTAATATAGATGAAATTTAGGTGTCCCCAACTGAGCAAGCCAAAAGCCAGAGGCAACGGTGGCAAGGAACCAAAACTCCTTCAGGGCCAGAATGGAGAAAAAAACCTTGGGAGAAACCAGGCTCAGTCGGGGTGCCAGTTCTCCTCTGGCTGTCGAACAAACAGTGTATGATTATAATTCTGGCAACATTGCAGGTCTTAAAGCTCACCAAGGCTGCATTTATTTGCTCAAAGATATAGTAAAAACAGTAATATTATGAAACATTATTATAATTTAAAATGACTGTTTTTCTTTTTGATATATTTAAAAAAGTAATTTATTCTTGTGATAGAGCTGAATTTTCAGCATCATGACTGCAGTCTTCAGTGTCACATGATCCTTCAGAAATCATTCTAGTTCTGTTACTCTTAGTTTGTATGTGCTTATTTTCTCTCTTTAGTTCCTGTTTCCTTTTATTTTAGTGTTCGTTTATCTGTGTATTTAATGCCCTCAGTTTCCTTAGTTAAGTGTCGAGTATTGTCTTTGTGTTTGAATGCAAAGAGGACACGTTTTTTACTCTTTAAAAAAAAATAATCATATTTGTGGATATAGAAGTAATGCAGAAGTAATACTGCTGCAATTAAGATATGTTTACAACTATGTACTAAAAACAGAAAAGTTTTCCTTTGCTTTATTTGCATACAGATGACAAAACTTGTCAAAACGATCACTCAAAACTACTAAAATGCTATATTATTCATGGTAGGCCAGTAGTTGGTGATGTCACTTTGTAAAGAAAAACTATGCGCTTATATACTGAGCACATAATATGTATGCGCATGACCTCACCATTTTCACAAATTCATGTTTTCCATTGTTTACAGAGACAATAACTGTATCTTTGAAACCCATTTTAAAAAGTTTGTTTTCAGGCAGCCAAAATGCTGTTGTCGTGTGAATTGAACAGCTAAAACGCATAACATGTTTTACATTTTTAGTTGAAGACAGTGTTGTATAAACAGCGCCTTAGATTCACATCTCCTCTTCCTTGCCTGCCTCACAGTGACACTAAGTATACGTTTACACGACAACGATGTACTAAAAACAGAAACATTTATCCTTTGCGTTTTTCATATGCAGACGACAACACTGTCAAAACGATCCCCGTTCACACGTTCAAATGCTGTATTCTGCTGCCAGGCCAGTAGTTAGAGATGTCACTTTGTAAAGAAACACTACACGCCTATAAGACTGGACACATAATACGCATGCGCATGACCTCACCGTTTTCACACATTCATGTTTTTTCTTTTTTTTACACAGAGACGATAACGGTATCATTTTCAAAAACTTGCACTTGTTACCCGTTTTCAAAAGTTTGAGGTTTCAGGCCCCCAAAAGGCTGCTGTCGTGTAAATGAACGGCCAAACCGCATTTAGTTTTTAGTTGAAAATGGTGTCATGTAAACGGCCCCTAACATGCTGATTTGGTTCTTAAGAAACATGTATTATTATCAATGTTGAAAACAGTTGTGCTGCTTAATATGTTTATGAAAACTGCGGTCCACTCATAATAAATGACATTTTTCCTATTTTTCTTTAGTTTGTTGTTTATTTTTGAGCATTATTTCTCTGTCCCTTAACTATTACACAATTTTTTTGAGATGGACAGAATTAATGTTGTTAAATAATGTCATCCACGATTAACATACACAGCTGAAGTATTGCTATATATATATATATATATATATATATATATATATATATATATATATATATATATATATATATATACACTCACCTAAAAGATTATTAGGAACATGATGGCTACTTCCAGCAGGATAATGCACCATGTCACAAAGCTTGAATCATTTCAAATTGGTTTCTTGAACATGACAATGAGTTCCCTGTACTAAAATGGCCCCCACAGTCACCAGATCTCAACCCAATAGAGCATCTTTGGGATGTGGTGGAATGGGAGCTTTGTGCCCTGGATGTGCATCCCACAAATCTCCATCAATTGCAAGATGCTATCCTATCAATATGGGCCAACATTTCTAAAGAATGCTTTCAGCACCTTTTTGAATCAATGCCACGTAGAATTAAGGCAGTTCTGAAGGCGAAAGGGGGTCAAACACAGTATTAGTATAGTGTTCCTAATAATCCTTTAGGTGAGTGTATATATAATATAAATTCCTAACTTGTATTATAAAGTGTTCCCGCTTCATGATTTGTTCATGTATTTATTTCCTCGTCATGTAATTTCAGCTCCCAGACTCCTCCACAGCTTCATTTCACCCTAGACTTCTAAGTAAAAGTTGAGTCAGCAGTTTACTGCTCTAATCCTCTCTGTCTTACAGAAAGAAAAAGGTCAGCTTCACATGGCTTATGCCCAAAATGTAAAGCTGTGTATGTATATATATATATATATATATATATATATATATATATATATATATATATATATATATATATATATATATATATATACGTATATATGACTTTACCAAGTAAGGTACAGCGATTTTGCCAAGTAAGATATTTTGTTGATCCCGGAACAACATTCCTGTCTGAAAATTTAGTCCTAACCCTACCCATAAGTTATCCCTAAAATCAATAACACTGATGTAGAATGTAGAAACACCTAACCCTGATTGTAAGCTTAAACTTGACATAAACTGTAAACTTTTCCTCAAATCTGATTGGAGGTTGATTGGAATGTTGTTCCAGGATCAACAAAGATGTTGATCTAGGAACATGTTGTACTTGGTGAAATCACGTTCACCGTGTATGTGTGTGTAGTTGTTGAGTGCTGCTGCTTGTAAACCCTATGATGAGAGGGAATTATGAGGAAATCATACTAAATGTAAATGTAAAAATGCAGAAAGTTTTCTGTGATGGGTAGGTTTAGGGGATAGAATATAGTTTGTACAGTATAAAACTAATGATGTGTATGGAATGTTCGCATAAAACACAAAAACACAACGTGTGTGTGTGATATGGATACGTTACACCTCACGATTGCATGAGCATGTTTTAGCTGCTGTGCTGATATCATGTCACTAAAATCTCATATCTTGACACCTGACAGGATGATGCTGGCGAACTACCTGGGTCGGAAAGGCTCTGAGGTGCGTCTGAAGGGTGTGGTGGTTTTCTCAGCAGGCTGGGATGTGTTCGAGTGCACGGCTTCACTGGAGAAACCCTTGGACCGCTTCCTCTTCAACTCCTACCTCACCAGCTGCCTGCAGGCATCCGTGGACCGGTCAGTGGGGTCAGAGGGGGATAAGCCCGGCTTAATTTACCGTAGTCTAGTGTGTGTATTGCCGTCACAGAGGACGTTGTCCCCGACTGCCTCCCTTTTTGGTTCTGACCTCTTTTTGAGTGTTACCAAATATGCAAAATAAGATTAAACCCAATTTGTTACGTATTTTGCTTAAGTACATAAAGTTTCAGAACAGGACTTAGAAATTAAAAGAACACTTTGCACATATGAGGCTTATTCTACTTTAATGAACTCTTAATCAGCTTATCAGCCAAAAAGAAAAGTGCCATGGTGGTACCATAGTGCAGCGATGGTGTTTGATACATACCAAGGTACTACTGAATGGCTGTGAGCTGTAGAAAAGTTGTGTTTTTCGTACAATAATAGGGTGGGACCCACTTTGAAACGATGACATTGACAATTAATCTACTGTATATATCCAATGGACAAAGAGCCTATCCTTTTGCTGCCATCTTGATTGGTGGACTTGCGTATAGGGGCCAGCTTCAAGCCGAGGCCCGAGGCCCCAGGCCAGGGCTATTCATTAATTAAAGTTTCAAGAGGTCCGATCTCTATATTTCCTTCCCAGCAGAGGTCCGGACAATGCATTTCCACCTGTCATAGTACTTTGATTTGAATTTTAAAAAATCCTAAAAATAGTATAATTTATAAAATAGTAGAAACAATATAATTTTAACCAATACTTACCAAAAAGTGAATATTTCTTCCAACTGGATATGGATATAAAAAGATTAGATCAGATGTTATTTATTTTATTTAAACAGCTAACAGACAGCAGACAAATGGCTATCCACCTGTCACTCAAAGTGGCCACGCCCTTAATTATGCAGAACTTTAAGGCTTTATATAATGTAAACGAATGAGTTATAAAAATTAACCCCCCTTATAGTTGTCATGAAAGGCAAAATTATCTATATAGACCTAAACCACAATTTGTTGACTGTAAACGTTTTTTTTTTTTTTTTTTTTTCTGCTGTGAAGTTGGGCATTTTAACATGGGGCTCAATGAGATTCTGCTCCCTTCTGGAGCCTGTCCCTATGTCCAGTCGAGGAATTGCAGTTTAAGTCACTTCCGTATTGGCTTCAAGAGAAACTGGGGGAGGTTGCCGCTTGAGTCTGAGTCATCTTTATGACAGATAAATATAATTGCATTTGCTGCAATGTTGTTTTCTGCAGCGCTTTAGCAAAAGTATCTATTTTGCTGCTCATCTTGTTTCTGCTACTGCTAAAATAACTACATCAAACTGCAAAAAAATGCTTTTCTTATTTAGTATTTTTTTCTTGCTCCCAGTCCAAATATAAAAACATTCTTAAATCAAGATGCATTTACTAGATAAGTAAAATGACATAAGATATTTTTTCTTGTTTTATGGGGGAAAAAAATCTAAATGAAAAGCGAAATGAGTTTTTGCTTAAAACAAGCTAAATTATCTGCCAATGGGGTAAGAAAAATAATCTTATTTCTGTTTGTGACAGAAACAAGAAACAAGATTTTTTGAAGATTTTCAAGATTCCACAATTCTTTACGTCTTTAGACTTGTATGAACGTTGGGTACACAATCCCACAATGCAATGAGCTCGACTTGACATGGCATTTGCAGTGTTACGGATCAACCAGAATTAATATCAATCACAAATTTTACATAACTTCCTTTATTTTTATTTTGATCGGCTACACATTTCTATATAAAACCATTGTAAGGGATGACAACTGAACACCACTTGCAGAATTAATCGTGCAATGTGATGTCAACAATATAACATACACATTTTGAAATGTTTGTTGCTACATAGTGCGTACGGTTTGACATAGTGCTGCACACTTTCATTACTTATTTGAATAATATCTGTAAGGTGTAGCGGAAGATGTTAATATCTGGAAGTAGCGGAAGATGTTTTTTTTTCTGTGTTATGACGTACATCTGAGTGAAACGGATTATCGAAGAAGAAGAATGTTGGGCGAGGACTTCTGTCCATCGGCTGTCAGACATTGAGATTTGGATTTTGAGATGTGGGAGTTGCACTCAAAAATGGAGGCAGATCTGAGAAGTAGAGAAGTAGAAGTCGTCCAACATATGTCACCAGAGAGAAATCTGTTATTTCACCCAAAGGCCCAGTTATGACTTTTTGTTTAAACGTTACAAGGTCAAACATTTTTTAAAAGCACGACTTTAAAGGGGACATATCATGAAAATCTGACTTTTTCCATGCTTAAGTGATATAATCGTGTCCCCGGTGCATCTACCGACCCAGAAAATGTGAAAAAGGACAACCCAAGCCTTTCTCTACGAGCATGTGAAAAAGCGAGCCACTCAGATTTCTCTCCTCTTCTGACGTAGGAAGGGGATCTTATTATAATATTACCGCCCCTTAATCTGCCTGTTTCCACCCACGGTGCCGCTATTTTATTTTCGCAAGAGACAACAGTGAACAAGACGCAACCAAAAATGTGAAAGTGAAGTTACTCATGAGACTTAACGTCTGACAGCCAGTTATCATAGGCGTGTGCTTCAGATAAGTGCGCTCAGAAAAGATTTAAGCTAATATAGCTTTAAAACGCGTGGAAATAATAAACTTTAATGATGAAAGAAGAACTATGCTATCCGTGAGAGTGATGGCGATATAGATGATAATCAAAACCAAGCAGATGTCTTGTTAGTATTTGCCGGAGAATCCGATCAAGGCAGGAACTGTGTGGAGAGTGGGCGGCATGCAGCAACTCATTTGCATTTAAAGGCACATGCACGAAAGCAGCCTGTTCTTGAATGTAGTCAGAAATGGGTATTTACAACATGGATTTATAAATGATCTGTGAGGTATTTTAGGCTGAAACTTCACAGACACATTCTGGGGACACTTAAATTAAATCTTGTAAAAACCCCCTTTAATTTGAAAATGTCATAATTATGAGTGAGAGTTGTAAATACTTCTTGTTATATGGAGATTATCCTAAAACTCATTGTGACATTTTCCTCTCTTCTTTTTTGCAGTCACAGAACCATTCTCGAACAAAAATATGATATAGACCATGTGATGAAGGTGAGTCATTCATTCTGATCTTACCCAATATTGCCTACGTTTACATCTGCCCCAATAATGCGAGTATTTCTAATAATCAGAGTAAGGTCTTAAATTACATGCAATTTCATTATTCTGATTATTCTCTAATAAGTATGGTTATACCACACTCAGATAGGTACACAGTATGCATGTTACCGGCCATTGTTTTAATCTACTCAAATTCAAAATACATTTTTATGGGCATACTGGATATTATTCAGCGTTATGATGAACATCGCAATGCCAGGTTTGCCTATGCTGTCGTCACGTTCTTCACGCTGTCTGGATGAAGATACGGAGTTGTGTTGACAGAGTTTAGTGATTTGGAGAAAAGAAAACTTCAGAATAAATGTCATGGAGTTCATTCATGAAGTTGTGTGAACAACACGGCATCCGTGTACATCCACATTCGCACTTTGGTCAAAGCGGTAATAATGCGATTGAGGGGTTTACATGCCTGTTTATTGCGATTAAAATCGGCATACACCACAGTTTAATGCGATTATGGTTACTACGATTATGAGCTTAATCGCATTAGTTTGACGGAAGTTTTGCGTTTACATGAGGTAAAGTTTAAATCGCAATATTGCCAAAATCCCATTCTAATCGCATTATGAGGGTGCATGTAAACGCACTGATTGTTTCACTTTTTTGTTACATATTGTTAATGTAATAGTATTATTCCTTGCTTGATCTGTTGTTCACTTTAATCATGCATTTCATAGGCTAAAACAATCCGAGAGTTCGATGAACGTTTCACATCTGTCATGTTCGGTTATCCATCCAATGAAGACTACTATCGAGACGCTAGTCCCATTCATAAGATCACGTCAGTGCAGGTTCCAATGCTGTGCCTCAACGCAGCTGACGACGTCTTTTCCCCCCATCATGGTGAGTCCACCAGGTTTATTAGGATTGCTTGAGAGATTTTAGGCCATTATAAAGTGTGTTTTACTTATTTTTTAGAAAATCTGAGTGGTTGTGACATTTAAGTTTAGGGCTGAAGTGAACAAATCAACCAGTTGAAAAGGTCATAACTTTATCCCATCCATGTTCTTCTTCAGCCATTCCAGTGGAGGCCGCCAAGCAGAACCCCAATGTGGCCCTCCTCATCACCTGTCACGGCGGCCATATTGGCTTCCTGGAGGGTCTGTGGCCACGGCAGAGCACATACATGGATCGGGTTTTTCGCCAGTTCACCAAGGCTGTGTTTGAGAACGGCAGCAGTCTAAATGATCTCCACTGACCCTCCCTTTCCATTCCCTCTACAGCCAGAGCAAAAAAAAACCCATATACATTTCCAAAATGAAGGGCACAGGTTCACTTGAAGGCCAGGGTTTTTTTTTATTATTCATTTTGTTATTTTAGTAGTTTTAAGCACATCTCTTTGATTTGCATTCAGGGAACAGATCTTGAACAGATTCCATCCGTTCACCCGTCCATCCGTTGATGTGCTTATTTGCATTCATATGTGACTTGCATGTCTGTGTATGACTCTTAATTATGTATTTTTAAATCTCCGAATCACTCATTAGGTGATATTACTCGACATTAATCCTCATGAGGGTGAGAGTGTCCAAAAAACATGATTATAATAGCCTATTGAAAATTACTGGGACAATGTCACAAAAAAAGTCCAGATCAAATTTCACCGCTAAATCAAAATAAAAAGAAAGAAAGAAAAAATGAGAATATATGTTTGCATAAAGAAGATGAAGCCTAATTTACTAAGATTTATTTTCATTGTGACATGATTCTAGTGAGCCCATTCTCATTACCTTTTGGACATAATGTATTATAAAATCACAATGAATTACCTTAAAACAGTACAATGATGTATACTTATAATATTACTTTTCAAATTTACATTACAATTTAAATATAATTTTTGCTTTTACAAAAAAAGATCGTTGTCACATTACAGTAGCTCTAGGAGTTTGTGAGATTATGATATAAATACCAATGCAGAATTAAACAAAATAAATATTTATTTTATAAGCATGAATTGCTTGCTTAGAATTCTTTTTTTAGATAATATATATATATACTATTATTAAAAATATCAAAATGAACTAAGAATCTTAATTGATTATTTATTTATTTATTTATTGAAAGATTAGCATAACCTAATCTCTAAATACTTTAGGGAGGGTAGAAATATTTTAAATATTTTAGGCCATTTTGTCTTTAAGACTGAAGAACTGAGAATGAGTTTGCTTAATTGCCATGAAATTAATGCAAACAAGGTCATGTTCTTTATGCAAAATACCCGGACCCGGACTGTAGAAATGATTGTAGCCATGAATGTTGGAGGACACGTGTGCAGTTGTTATTCTAAGTATAGATTTTACCTAAACTATTCAAAACCTAGGACCTAAGTGAAGGAAAAAAAAGTCACTGTCCAGCTGCACATTTACCTTCTTATGTAAACATGAAGGATTAAATTCATCGGTTACCATAACCTACAACATGTCAGTGACCAGTTATCTTTAGCAATTGACGTGCTGCACCAACGCCTTATCAGTACAGCCCATCCTAGTGTTAAGAAATGAAGATTTAGCTATTATTGTCTTTGTAGTATCAATAAATTGAAGTGCGTAAGGCCAGTTGAAGTAGAGACTTGTCTCTATGTATTTACAGAGGGTATATTTCCAATTCTTCAATAACTTGATTTCTTTAATGTATCTTAAATGTCTGTAGCCGTATAGTCCCCAGGAACTAACTGTTATTTTTGTTTGTGTTTCCTGTTAGTGTTTTTAAGGCAAGAAAAGATTGTATCATATTGCAGTTTTTATTTTTCACAAGAATGTACCGCATGCACTTTTCCCCCTCATTCACTACTGTTATATTTGACACTGACTAGTTCAACATTGTAAATTAATCCTATTTTTTTTTGACTAGGAATGTGAAAATTGCACTATTTTTAGTTGAAGGCACCAAACCTGTGTAGCCCCATAAGTTTAAAGTGTGTTTTCTTGGACCAGACAGACGTGGCTTCAAGGATTCTATAAAAGTGAAAATGACTTGAGCTGCTGTTTGTAATTAAAATATGCTTGCTTGCAATTTAATTTAGGCTCAAATGGCTCTTTATATGATGGCGCATTGAAATCCTACCAACATCTCCTTAAATGATATAAAAAAGAGAAGAGAATGACAGGAGCAGTTCGTCTCAAAAGGATGTTTGGAAGCTCTTTATAAACTGTGTCCAAATATATTTGTACATAGGGATTTTCATTGAGGAATGTTACTAGTCTTTAATTATTGAATCCTATGAAAACGCCCAGCCATGTGTTGTATATTGACCTCTATGGTGCTGCTTCATATTGCGCTTCTATCTGTCTTTAGGCTGCATCTGCTCCTGTAGACTTAAAAAATATGCTTTCCTCTCTGCTTTCCGTTCAAACTGTTTCAGAGTAGCATGTGTCACTGTTTTAAGTGTCTTGAGCAACTGTACCAACATCCGTCACATAACCTGTAGCACAACAGACTATTTTTTTCCCCATGAAGATGTCTTTCCTTTTAAATATTTATAAAAGGATTGTGTATTTAATGTGCAGCAATAAGTTTTTAATACAAGATATGTGTCAATGTAGAATAAATATATGCACATGTACTTGTATGGATTATAAGTGCATTTGTGGTCTTAAATAAATTATGGAATTCAGCCGGACAGTTTTTTTTCTTTCTTTCTAAATATATTAGTAATGTAATATTAATAATAATAATGAATGGCACTTTCCATGAATACAGTATAAAACAGACACTGCAGGAACATTTTTATTTTTCAGCAAAGTGTCGGCTGTTTGCCCTCTTCAGGAAGTCAAACTAAATATTATATAGTTTGTTTTTTTAAAGGGGTGGTTGATTATGAGTTCCCTTTTTTAACTTTAGTTAGTCTGTAATGTTGCAGTTTGAGCATAAACAACATCTGCAAAGTTATGATCTCATCTCAAAGTTTAAAGCAAAGAGAGATATTTTCTTTTATAGAAATCTCTTTTTAAGAACTACAACAAACGGCTGGTAGGGACTACAACATCACTAACCCTAAAATTTACATAAACCCTGCCCCCGGGATCACAACAAATGGGGTGAGGCCATGCTGAGAAGAGGAATAGTTGTTGTAGTACAGCACATTTGGGAGTCTGCTCAAGCTGTCGCTTCCATCTTTTCACATTTATTGCAATTCAGTACGTAACACAAATGCAATAGCATGTCATAAAAAAAAAAGATGACAGCATGAGTTATAACCGTAATTAAATTAAACTATACCTGTTCTATCTTCATGCAGCAGCATATATTCTCTAGCTCTGAAGGCATTTTACAGCAGTTCCCACACAAGCGATTTATAAATGATCAGACAGAATATGCTAATCAATGAAGATAGTTAACTCCACATCAGCTATATAAATTCATCAACTAACCATTCAGAATTCCACATGTTGTCACTTCTTCTTGAGTCTCTCCATCATTGTCTGACTCCGGTTTGAACATAAAAGGCTGAACTTTTCAGTGTGAGGTCGAAGCTGCTAATGCAAGCTCTTGAAGCTCTGCCCTGTTCTTAAAGGGAGCAGCATCTCATTTGAATTTAAAAGGACACAGACAAAAATCGTTTTGCTCACCCTCAAAAAGTGACAATTTTAACATGCTATAAAAAATGATCTGTGGGGTATTTTGCTAAGACTTCACATACACATGGATGGGACATCAGAGACTTATTTTACATCTTGTAAAAAGGGACATTATAGGACCCCTTTAAATTATTTTAGTTACGTCATATACAGGGAAAACAACATTGGCCCAAGGATTGATCCCTGTGGGACTCCACAATTAAGAGGTATACAACAAGAGAAGTGATGACAGTATGAACAGTGAACCACCTGTTAGTGAAATTGGAAAATTATTCACTTGAGACTCTTAAAAGAGTTTAATAAACATTAAAAAAATATTTTAGTTAAATCCTAGGATAAAGGTTCTAATTAGAAAAATGAGCAACAAGCTTGACGTTTTTGCCTAAATGAATCTGTGACTCAATAGAGGTTAGTTTGGGATTACATATTGGTTAAGAGTTATTTATAAACCCATAAATTAAAATATTTATTTGCTTATTTTCCTCACAATAACTTGAAGTTTAATATTTAGTGGATTTTCACCGTCAGCGTCAAACCGCTCTCATTGCTTAACTGTTCAATTCCAATCTGGCCCAGCCGGTACAATAAAATACAATATTTGTAAAGTCAGAATTGCAAGATATAAAGTCAGAATTGTGTGATATAAAGTCAGAATTGCGATATAAAGTCAGAATTGCGAGATAAAGTCAGAATTGTGTGTTATAAAGTCAGAATTGAGAGATAAAGTCAGAATTGTGAGATATAAAGTCAGAATTGTGTGTTAGAAAGTCAGAATTGAGATATAAAGTCAGAATTGAGATATAAAGTCAGAATTATGAGATAAAGTCAGAATTGTGTGTTATAAAGTCAGAATTGAGAGATAAAGTCAGAATTGTGAGATATAAAGTCAGAATTGTGTGTTATAAAGTCAGAATTGAGATATAAAGTCAGAATTGAGATATAAAGCCTGAATTATGTGTTATAAAGTCAGAATTGTGATATAAAGTCAGAATTGTGATATAAAGTCAGAATTAGAGATATAAAGTCAGAATTGAGAGATATAAAGTCAGAATTGAAAGATAAAGTCAGAATTGAGAGATAAAGTCAGAATTGCGTGTTATAAAGTCAGAATTGCAAGATAAAGTCAGAATTGTGTGTTATAAAGTCAGAATTGAGAGATGAAGTCAGAATTGTGATATAAAGTCAGAATTGAGAGATAAAGTCAGAATTGTGTGTTATAAAGTCAGAATTGAGAGATAAAGTCAGAATTGTGATATAAAGTCAGAATTGTGTGTTATAAAGTCAGAATTGTGTGTTATAAAGTCAGAATTGAGAGATAAAGTCAGAATTGTGAGATATAAAGTCAGAATTATGTGTGTTATAAAGTCAGAATTATGAGATAAAGTCAGAATTGTGTGTTATAAAGTCAGAATTGAGAGATAAAGTCAGAACTGCGAGTTATATAGTCAGAATTGAGTGATATAAAGTCAGAATTGTGAGATATAAAGTCAGAATTATGAGATATAAAGTCAGAATTGCGTGTTATAAAGTCAGAATTGTGAGATATAAAGTCAGAAATGCGCGTTATATAGTCAGAATTGCAAGATAAAGTCAGAATTATGATATAAAGTCAGAATTGCGCATTATAAAGTCAGAATTGTGATATGAAGTCAGAATTGTGAGATATAAAGTCAGAAATGCGCGTTATATAGTCAGAATTGCAAGATAAAGTCAGAATTGTGATATAAAGTCAGAATTGTGAGATATAAAGTCAGAATTGGGCGTTATAAAGTCAGAATTGTGTTATAAAGTCAGAATTGTGTGATATAAAGTCAGAATTGGGCGTTATAAAGTCAGAATTGTGAAATATAAAGCCAGAATTGTGATATAAAGTCAGAATTGCGCGTTATAAAGTCAGAATTGTGATATAAAGTCAGAATTGGGCGTTATAAAGTCAGAATTGTGAGTTATAAAGTCAGAATTGTGATATAAAGTCAGAATTGCGTGTTATAAAGTCAGAATTGTGTGTTATAAAGTCAGAATTGAGAGATAAAGTCAGAATTGTGAGATATAAAGTCAGAATTGCGTGTTATAAAGTCAGAATTGCAGAGATAAAGTCAGAATTGTGTGTTATAAAGTCAGAATTGAGAGATAAAGTCAGAATTGTGAGATAAAGTCAGAATTGTGAGATAAAGTCAGAACTGCGAGTTATATAGTCAGAATTGAGTGATATAAAGTCAGAATTGTGAGATATAAAGTCAGAATTATGAGATATAAAGTCAGAATTGAGATATAAAGTCAGAAATGCGCGTTATATAGTCAGAATTGCAAGATAAAGTCAGAATTGTGATATAAAGTCAGAATTGTGAGATATAAATATAAAGTCAGAATTGTGATATAAAGTCAGAATTGTGAGATATAAAGTCAGAATTGAGAGATAAAGTCAGAATTGCGCTATAAAGTCAGAATTACGATATAAAGTCAGAATTGCGCGTTATAAAGTCAGAATTGTGTTATAAAGTCAGAATTGTGTTATAAAGTCAGAATTGTGTGATATAAAGTCAGAATTGGGCGTTATAAAGTCAGAATTGTGATATAAAGTCAGAATTATGAGATATAAAGTCAGAATTGTGAAATATAAAGCCAGAATTGTGATATAAAGTCAGAATTGCGCGTTATAAAGTCAGAATTGTGATATAAAAGTCAGAATTGTGAGATATAAAGTCAGAATTGAGAGATAAAAGTCAGAATTGAGAGATAAAGTCAGAATTGTGTTTATAAAGCGTTATAAAGTCAGAATTGTGTTATAAAGTCAGAATTGTGTGATATAAAGTCAGAATTGGGCGTTATAAAGTCAGAATTGTGTTATAAAGTCAGAATTGTGTGATATAAAGTCAGAATTGGGCGTTATAAAGTCAGAATTGTGAAATATAAAGCCAGAATTGTGATATAAAGTCAGAATTGTGCGTTATAAAGTCAGAATTGTGATATAAAGTCAGAATTGGGCGTTATAAAGTCAGAATTGAGAGATAAAGTCAGAATTGTGATATAAAGTCAGAATTGCGTGTTATAAAGTCAGAATTGTGTGTTATAAAGTCAGAATTGAGAGATAAAGTCAGAATTGAGAGATAAAGTCAGAATTGCGTGTTATAAAGTCAGAATTGCGAGATAAAGTCAGAATTGTGTGTTATAAAGTCAGAATTGTGAGATAAAGTCAGAATTGTGAGATAAAGTCAGAACTGCTGCGAGTTATATAGTCAGAATTGAGATATAAAGTCAGAATTATGAGATATAAAGTCAGAATTGAGATATAAAGTCAGAATTAAGTGTTATAAAGTCAGAATTGTGAGATATAAAGTCAGAAATGCGCGTTATATAGTCAATTTGCAAGATAAAGTCAGAATTGTGATATAAAGTCAGAATTGCGAGATATAAAGTCAGAATTGAGAGATAAAGTCAGAATTGCGCTATAAAGTCAGAATTACGATATAAAGTCAGAATTGCGCGTTATAAAGTCAGAATTGTGTTATAAAGTCAGAATTATGATATAAAGTCAGAATTGGGCGTTATAAAGTCAGAATTGTGTTATAAAGTCAGAATTGTGTGATATAAAGTCAGAATTGGGCGTTATAAAGTCAGAATTGTGTGATATAAAGTCAGAATTGGGAGATATAAAGTCAGAATTGTGAAATATAAAGCCAGAATTGTGATATAAAGTCAGAATTATGCTATTATAAAGTCAGAATTGTGATATAAAGTCAGAATTGTGAGATATAAAGCCAGAATTGTGATATAAAGTCAGAATTGCGCGTTATAAAGTCAGAATTGTGATATAAAGTCAGAATTGTGATATAAAGTCAGAATTGAGAGATATAAGTCAGAATTGAGAGATAAAGTCAGAATTGCAGCGTTATAAAGTCAGAATTGTGTTATAAAGTCAGAATTGTGTGATATAAAGTCAGAATTGGGCGTTATAAAGTCAGAATTGTGTTATAAAGTCAGAATTGTGTGATATAAAGTCAGAATTGGCGTTATAAAGTCAGAATTGTGTTATAAAGTCAGAATTGTGCGATATAAAGTCAGAATTGGGCGTTATAAAGTCAGAATTTTGTTATAAAGTCAGAATTGTGTGATATAAAGTCAGAATTGGGCGTTATAAAGTCAGAATTGTGTTATAAAGTCAGAATTGGGCGTTATAAAGTCAGAATTGTGTTATAAAGTCAGAATTGTGTGATATAAAAGTCAGAATTGGGCGTTATAAAGTCAGAATTGTGAAATATAAAGCCAGAATTGTGATATAAAGTCAGAATTGCGCGTATAAAGTCAGAATTGTGATATAAAGTCAGAATTGGGCGTTATAAAGTCAGAATTGTGAGTTATAAAGTCAGAATTGCGAGATAAAGTCAGAATTGTGTGTTAGAAAGTCAGAATTGAGATATAAAGTCAGAATTGAGATATAAAGTCAGAATTGCGAGATAAAGTCAGAATTGTGTGTTATAAAGTCAGAATTGAGAGATAAAGTCAGAATTGTGAGATATAAAGTCAGAATTGTGTGTTATAAAGTCAGAATTGAGATATAAAGTCAGAATTGAGATATAAAGCCTGAATTGCGTGTTATAAAGTCAGAATTGTGATATAAAGTCAGAATTGTGATATAAAGTCAGAATTGAGAGATAAAGTCAGAATTGCGAGATATAAAGTCAGAATTGAGAGATATAAAGTCAGAATTGAAAGATAAAGTCAGAATTGAGAGATAAAGTCAGAATTGCGTGTTATAAAGTCAGAATTGCAAGATAAAGTCAGAATTGTGTGTTATAAAGTCAGAATTGAGAGATGAAGTCAGAATTGTGATATAAAGTCAGAATTGAGAGATAAAGTCAGAATTGTGTGTTATAAAGTCAGAATTGAGAGATAAAGTCAGAATTGTGATATAAAGTCAGAATTGTGTGTTATAAAGTCAGAATTGTGTGTTATAAAGTCAGAATTGAGAGATAAAGTCAGAATTGTGAGATATAAAGTCAGAATTGCGTGTTATAAAGTCAGAATTGCGAGATAAAGTCAGAATTGTGTGTTATAAAGTCAGAATTGAGAGATAAAGTCAGAACTGCGAGTTATATAGTCAGAATTGAGTGATATAAAGTCAGAATTGTGAGATATAAAGTCAGAATTATGAGATATAAAGTCAGAATTGCGTGTTATAAAGTCAGAATTGTGAGATATAAAGTCAGAAATGCGCGTTATATAGTCAGAATTGCAAGATAAAGTCAGAATTGCGAGATATAAAGTCAGAATTGCGCATTATAAAGTCAGAATTGTGATATGAAGTCAGAATTGTGAGATATAAAGTCAGAAATGCGCGTTATATAGTCAGAATTGCAAGATAAAGTCAGAATTGTGATATAAAGTCAGAATTGTGAGATATAAAGTCAGAATTGTGTTATAAAGTCAGAATTGAGAGATATAAAGTCAGAATTGGGCGTTATAAAGTCAGAATTGTGTTATAAAGTCAGAATTGTGTGATATAAAGTCAGAATTGGGCGTTATAAAGTCAGAATTGTGAAATATAAAGCCAGAATTGTGATATAAAGTCAGAATTGCAGCGTTATAAAGTCAGAATTGTGATATAAAGTCAGAATTAAAGCGTTATAAAGTCAGAATTGTGAGTTATAAAGTCAGAATTGTGTGATATAAAGTCAGAATTGGGCGTTATAAAGTCAGAATTGTGTGATATAAAGTCAGAATTGGGAGATATAAAGTCAGAATTGTGAAATATAAAGCCAGAATTGTGATATAAAGTCAGAATTGCGCGTTATAAAGTCAGAATTGTGATATAAAGTCAGAATTGTGAGATATAAAGCCAGAATTGTGATATAAAGTCAGAATTGCGCGTTATAAAGTCAGAATTGTGATATAAAGTCAGAATTGTGATATAAAGTCAGAATTGAGAGATAAAGTCAGAATTGAGAGATAAAGTCAGAATTGCGCGTTATAAAGTCAGAATTGTGTTATAAAGTCAGAATTGTGTGATATAAAGTCAGAATTGGGCGTTATAAAGTCAGAATTGTGTTATAAAGTCAGAATTGTGTGATATAAAGTCAGAATTGGGCGTTATAAAGTCAGAATTGTGTTATAAAGTCAGAATTGTGCGATATAAAGTCAGAATTGGGCGTTATAAAGTCAGAATTTTGTTATAAAGTCAGAATTGTGTGATATAAAGTCAGAATTGGGCGTTATAAAGTCAGAATTGTGTTATAAAGTCAGAATTGGGCGTTATAAAGTCAGAATTGTGTTATAAAGTCAGAATTGTGTGATATAAAGTCAGAATTGGGCGTTATAAAGTCAGAATTGTGAAATATAAAGCCAGAATTGTGATATAAAGTCAGAATTGCGCGTTATAAAGTCAGAATTGTGATATAAAGTCAGAATTAAGCGTTATAAAGTCAGAATTGTGAGTTATAAAGTCAGAATTGCGAGATAAAGTCAGAATTGTGTGTTAGAAAGTCAGAATTGAGATATAAAGTCAGAATTGAGATATAAAGTCAGAATTGCGAGATAAAGTCAGAATTGTGTGTTATAAAGTCAGAATTGAGAGATAAAGTCAGAATTGTGAGATATAAAGTCAGAATTGTGTGTTATAAAGTCAGAATTGAGATATAAAGTCAGAATTGAGATATAAAGTCAGAATTGCGTGTTATAAAGTCAGAATTGTGTGTTATAAAGTCAGAATTGAGAGATAAAGTCAGAATTGAGATATAAAGTCAGAATTATGTGTTATAAAGTCAGAATTGTGAGATATAAAGTCAGAATTGGGCGTTATAAAGTCAGAATTGTGTTATAAAGTCAGAATTGGGCGTTATAAAGTCAGAATTGTGTTATAAAGTCAGAATTGTGTGATATAAAGTCAGAATTGGGCGTTATAAAGTCAGAATTGTGAAATATAAAGCCAGAATTGTGATATAAAGTCAGAATTGCGCGTTATAAAGTCAGAATTGTGATATAAAGTCAGAATTCAGAATTGGGCGTTATAAAGTCAGAATTGTGAGTTATAAAGTCAGAATTGTGAGATAAAGTCAGAATTGTGTGTTATAAAGTCAGAATTGAGAGATAAAGTCAGAATTGTGAGATATAAAGTCAGAATTGTGAGATAAAGTCAGAACTGTGTGAGTTATATAGTCAGAATTGAGTGATATAAAGTCAGAATTGAGATATAAAGTCAGAATTGCGTGTTATAAAGTCAGAATTGCGAGATAAAAGTCAGAATTGTGTGTTATAAAGTCAGAATTGAGAGATAAAGTCAGAACTTGTGTTATAAAGTCAGAATTGAGTGATATAAAGTCAGAATTGTGAGATATAAAGTCAGAATTGTGAGATATAAAGTCAGAATTATGAAATATAAAGTCAGAATTGTGTGTAAAGTCATAAAGTCAAATTAAAGTCAGAATTGGCGTTATAAAGTCAGAATTGTGAGATATAAAGTCAGAAATGCGTCAGAATTATATAAAGTCAGAATTGCAAGATAAAGTCAGAATTGTGATATAAAGTCAGAATTGTGAGATATAAAGTCAGAATTGCGTGTTATAAAGTCAGAATTGTGTGTTATAAAGTCAGAATTGAGAGATAAAGTCAGAATTGTGAGATATAAAGTCAGAATTGCGTGTTATAAAGTCAGAATTGCGAGATAAAGTCAGAATTGCGAGTTATAAAGTCAGAATTGTGAGATATAAAGTCAGAATTGAGATATAAAGTCAGAATTGCGCGTTATAAAGTCAGAATTGTGAGATATAAAGTCAGAAATGCGCGTTATATAGTCAGAATTGCAAGATAAAGTCAGAATTGTGATATAAAGTCAGAATTGTGAGATATAAAGTCAGAATTGTCAGAATTGTGTTATAAAGTCAGAATTGTGTGTTATAAAGTCAGAATTGAGAGATAAAGTCAGAATTGTGAGATATAAAGTCAGAATTGGGCGTTATAATGTCAGAATTGAGAGATATAAAGTCAGAATTGAGAGATAAAGTCAGAATTGGGCGTTATAAAGTCAGAATTGAGAGATAAAGTCAGAATTGTGAGTTATAAAGTCAGAATTGAGAGATAAAGTCAGAATTGGGCGTTATAAAGTCAGAATTGAGAGATAAAAGTCAGAATTGCGAGATATAAAGTCAGAATTGAGAGATATAAAGTCAGAATTGAAAGTCATAAAGTCAGTCAGAATTGAGAGATAAAGTCAGAATTGCGAGATATAAAGTCAGAATTGAGAGATAAAAGTCAGAATTGAAAGATAAAGTCAGAATTGAGAGATAAAGTCAGAATTGTGAGTTATAAAGTCAGAATTGAGAGATAAAGTCAGAATTGGGCGTTATAAAGTCAGAATTGAGAGATATAAAGTCAGAATTGAGAGATAAAGTCAGAATTGGGCGTTATAAAGTCAGAATTGAGAGATAAAGTCAGAATTGGGCGTTATAAAGTCAGAATTGAGAGATAAAGTCAGAATTGCGAGATATAAAGTCAGAATTGAGAGATATAAAGTCAGAATTGAAAGATAAAGTCAGAATTGAGAGATAAAGTCAGAATTGGGCGTTATAAAGTCAGAATTGAGAGATAAAGTCAGAATTGGGCGTTATAAAGTCAGAATTGAGAGATAAAGTCAGAATTGCGAGATACAAAGTCAGAATTGAGAGATATAAAGTCAGAATTGAAAGATAAAGTCAGAATTGAGAGATAAAGTCAGAATTGGGCGTTATAAAGTCAGAATTGAGAGATAAAGTCAGAATTGTGAGTTATAAAAAGTCAGAATTGAGAGATAAAGTCAGAATTATAAAGCGTTATAAAGTCAGAATTGAGAGATAAAGTCAGAATTGCGAGATATAAAGTCAGAATTGAGAGATAAAGTCAGAATTGAGAGATAAAGTCAGAATTGGGCGTTATAAAGTCAGAATTGTGAGATATAAAGTCAGAATTGAGAGATAAAGTCAGAATTGTGAGTTATAAAGTCAGAATTGAGAGATAAAGTCAGAATTGGGCGTTATAAAGTCAGAATTGAGAGATAAAGTCAGAATTGAGAGATAAAGTCAGAATTGAGATATAAAGTCAGAATTGCGAGATTTAAAGTCATATTTGAACACTGACAGCTTCAGTTACGTCAACGGAAAAAAGTGAAGGCGCGTCGTCCATCTTTTTTACAGTCTATGTTGCTATTCTGACATAACAGTATGGTTGCTTGCTTCCATGACACTGAATGGACAGGGTGGAGTCACGTGACTACACCCACGGCATGTTTTTAAGGGGAAAGTATTAACAGGATTAAAAACCAAAATAACCGACATGGGAAAATTACGTTGGTTAGAGGTTCTGAATTTCGGTTTCAATTACTTTTTGATTAATCGTCCAACCCTATCGCAGAGTCTAGATCAAGGCACAAAAAAGTAAGCCAGGATCACAAGATCTCAGAGTTCTGGAGGGAGTATATGAATGGAGCTAATTAGTCAGATACTGGGGGGCCAAATTGTTGAGGGCTTTGTAAACATACAGTAGAATTTTAAAATCTATTCTATATTTAACAAGAAGCCAGTGCAATGCAATTAAAATAGGAGCATGCTCATACTTGAGAGTCCCTGTGAGGAGCCCGGCAGCTGCATTTTGAACCAGTTGTAAATAAGAGAGAGAAGACTGAGAGAGTTTCGAGTGCAGTGTGTTTTATGGGGCAAGACAACCAAGGTCAAGGTGAACAACACAGTTCTCCTTAGGCCCGAATATAATTATTTCTGTTGTTTTTTTATTTAGGTTTAAAAATACTTTTAAGCAGGCCAACAGTGGTTGTAAGGCATTTTTATCATTGCTTTATGGGAAGATAGATCTGAGGACCTGTTTACACCTGGTATTAAGATGTGTTTTCATCAATCCGATCACAAGTGGGCGACGCTAAATACAGGTGTAAACGGGGTCTAAAGTGTTTTGAGCTTGTCCACTTTCGACCACTTCTAGAGACAGTCAAAAAAACATTCGACCGAATTGCTTTCCTAGTGTAAACGTTGATCAAATGTCAAATTCGAACATCCACAAAAGACCGCCTACTCTCCGCCTACTGACCTAATGCATAAACATTATGGGAAGCAAACTAGCCAGACAGGATTTAAACTTTGTCGAATGAAGACCCAAGTTTGGTTTGAAGACAAAACATTCCAAGCACAATGTTCTCTCACCATTCTTGATTTCTAACAGGCACTCACAAGCGTTCTGTGTCCGCTTGTGGCTATTAGAGCAGAAACTAAAGCTGCTGTTCTCTGTATGTTTTTGCATTGTCTCTGGTCACATTCACATCTTAATACCAGGTGTAAAAAGGACCCGAGTGTCATCAGCGTATAAGTGGAAAAACACTCCGTACTTTTTAAAATGGAAGCCAAAGGGAGCATATACAAGGAAAACAAAACCTGCCCGAGGATTGATCCCTGTGGGACTCCACAATTAAAAGGTATACTATAGAGGAGAAGTGATGACCAATACGAACAGTGAACCACCTGTTAATAAAATTGGATTGGAACCACTGTAGTACCGTGCAACTAATATCTCCAAACAGGTCAACAGGACCACATGGTAGACCAAATCAAATGCAGAACTTACATCTAATAGGACTAAAGCCATAGATTTCCCGGAGTCAGTTTTAGTAAAAATATCGCTTGAGACTCTTAAAAGAGCTGATTCGGTACTGTGTAATGCTTTAAACCCAGACTGAAACATTTCATGGATAGAATTTACAGTCAAATAAGATTGTAATTGAAACAGTACAACTTTCTCAAGAACTTTTGAGATAAAAGGTAGATTGAAAATAGGATGAAAATTAGACAGAGTGGAATAATCAAGGTTTGATTTTTATGATATGGTGACACCACTGCATATTTAAGGCAGTTAGGGAAGGAGTCAGTAAGCATTTTTTTGATGACCAACAACAGGCCAGGACCAACCGTGTCAATGATTTGTCTAAGAAAGAGAGGCGGGATAACATCCTGGGGACATCCTGTGCTTTAGGTGAGCAACAATCTCCTTACATGCAGTAAAACAAATCAATAGGCTCAAACTCTGACCAAATGGAAGAACATAGTGGAAGGTCCAGCAGTGTATACTGAATTAGTTATCTGAGATCGTTAAGTTGAAATCGAATATGGTTTCATTTTCCACTGTGGGGCTGATAACAGAGCTCTGCTGAATGTAATACAAATGTGTCACTCATTGCCTTAGTAATGCAAGAGTTTAAAGATGGTATGAGATATAAATAGTGACTGTGTTATGTGAACAATCAGATATTTCTTTAAAAAATTTTAAGCACTCTTGGCAAGCTTCAGAGAATCCGATAGCCAGGCAAGAGACAAGTGGCCACCCTGAGTGGCACTGAGTGCCGTTCTTTGAACCGTTCGGCCCAACGGTAAAAAATCATCACAAATGTACCGTCTGAACAGCTGTGAGCATGACATGATCTAAATCCCTGCTGATACACTTCAGATGAGTTTGATACAGACATTGTTTGGAAGAACTTTGACCTACATTCCTTACAAAATTCTTTTCTGTTTTAAATCTCATCCAGACTAGAAGGCAAACTGCTAAAATCATCTAAATTATAATCTCATTATAAACAGCCAGATGGAGAAGTAGTTACCAAGAAGATGAGTATAACATTAATATTAACAAATCATTATTTGGTTAAAGGGATAGTTCACTGAAAAATTAAAATTCTGTCATTTACGCACCCTCATGTCATTACAAACCCGTAAGAACTTCGTTCATTTTCGGAACACAAATTAAGATATTTTTGAAAATATTTTGAAATCTGAGAGCTTTCTGAACCATTCATAGGCAGCAACACTATTGCAACTTTCAAGACCCAGAAAGGTAGTAAAGACATCGTTAAAATCGTCCATGTGACTCCAGTGGTTCAACCTTCATTTTATGAAGCGGCGAAAACACTTTTTGTGCACAAAAAAAATAACGACTTTATTCAACTATCTCTTCTCTTCCACATCATTCTCCTACGCTGTTCACTAGTAAAGACAGTGCATTATTGGCCGACGCGGTTAACGTGAGAACCATGACACGTGCGTGATGCTGATGCAGGAGCTGGTCAGTCAGTGGCCAATAATGAGCCAGAGTTCTGATGCAGAACCCGGAAGTGCTGCACTGTGTTTATTATGTGAACAGTGTAGGAGAATGACGTGGAAGAGATGGGAGAGATATGATAATATTAAGGTTGAACCACTGTAGTCACTATTTTAATGATGTCTTTTCTACCTTTCTGGGCCTTTAAAGTTGCAATGACATTGCTGCCTATGGATGGTTCAGAAACCTCTTGCATCAAAAATATCTTGGATAATGATATTTCATGCATTCTGAGTTTTTTACTCTGTTAAAGACTTGGATTCCCATGCTAAACATGGCCTAAGTTTCCAGAAATACGTCTGATGGAGTTTTTCTGTCCTAAAAATACTCCTTTTGGTTTCTCACAAGTTTCTGAAAGTTTTTTTCGAGTATGGGCCTATGTGACGTCAACAAGGGCGGAGTTTCCTTGTACGGGCACTTCTCCCGGAAGGGCGCACGCGCACACGTCGACCAGGGCGAGAGAGCAAAAGCACGCCCATCAACGCGCTTTGCTCGGCTTTAGGGAAGTCGTCGATTGTGCTGCACAGGTCACAGGACTTCACGAAATCAACAATGTCACCAAAGAAGTGTGTTTTTGGTTGTCAGGACAAGACAAACCGGTTCAGCTTCCCAAAGAACCCAGCGTTAAGGGAAGTTTGTTTTTCCGGAGCAGCAAGTGTTTTTGTTTGTTCCGATGCTTGCTTAATAAACAAGGCCCAGTTCAACTCCGGATTTGCAGATCGTCTAATGCTAAAAGATGGAGCGGTCCCAACAATAAAGGTTCACGGTCATGCGTTGGAACGGCAGGCGGTGAGTAAAACTGCTTCAAATGTCTGTGTGTTGTTGGCTATCAGTGCGTAAGTGCACATCAAGTAAACAACATGAACATGACTCTTTAGCTCCGCCCACACGATACGCCTCCAGCTACTCGGTTTTATTCGGAAAGACTCTGTACAGCTTATCTGTCTTTTATAAGTATGATTAAAACTAAAGACTTTTCGGAGATATGAAGGATGCAATACTACTCTAGGTACTCAAGATTGTTAAACGAACATTCTATTAACATTACTAAAACTTTGAGAGAACCTTGCCTGAATGTCAACCAAAGTTTTTGTTTCCTGTTAGCTGAGATTGTACTAACATGTTTTTGGGGTATGGTTTCTGGATGGAAGCACATGGGTAGCAATATTCAATTTGCAATGCAATATGTAAAATGGCAATCCATTTCAGTATTTCAATTTATTACGTTAACCCCATCTAATAATTTCTGTAATACAGTTTAATTTTGCAACTTTTAAAGCGTTAAAATACATGTTTAAATTATATGTTAAAACTAGTGTAGGAAATAGCAAATGTAAATTATATTATTAAATTTGAATTATCATTTTGCTCCAAATGTTGCTCACATGGTATGGAAAATGTAAATGTAAATACTAAAATGCATTGCCATTTTACATATTGCATTGCCATCTTGCATAGCAAATTGAATATTGCTATCCATATGCTTCCATACTGGACATGTACCCTGGTATTACAATGGTATTATTTGTATAAATACTATGGTAAATGATCATGTAATAAACCATTATCATCATTATCATCTTCCGCTTATCCGGGGCCAGGTTGCGGGGGCAACAGTCTGAGTAGAGACGCCTAGACTTCCCTCTCCCTAGACACTTCCTCCAGCTCTTCCGGTGGGAATACCGAGGTGTTCCCAGGCCAGCCAGGAGACATAATCCCTCCAGCGTGTCCTAGGTCTTCCCCGGAGTCTCCTCCCGGTGGGACATGCCCGGAACACCTCCCCAGGAAGGCGTCCCGGAGGCATCTGAAACAGATGCCCGAGCCACCTCAGCTGGCTCCTCTTGATGTCGATAAACCATAATGTTATTATATAATAAACCATTAAGTACCATGGTATTATCATATGATACCATTACTATAGTCTGTTATTGTTAATTTTTGTAATGAACAATTATCTCCAATTCTTTTGGCTTCTACAAGATACATTTACTTAGTATGTCAATCTCTAACAGCATATGTCTGCATCGCAGATGTACCAAAATGAGGATACTGTGTAAATTTGTGTGTGTTTGGGCATGTAAGTAGGGCATCTAGGCTCTTCAGACTATAATAGGATGTACCAAAGCATCAAAAACAGACTGCCAGATTTATTTTCGAATCTATGGTTTACACTTCACTCGAGCGCCTCAATCTTAAAACACATAAAACCACCCACATGCTTTCACCCTTGGCAGTCATCATGAGGATATCTTGACAACCTCAGTGAACTGATAATGTGTCACACTGCTTTAATAGGGATAAAGTTCATTATATCTCTTGGGTTGCACCGTGGTCTGATTTTACACAGAGTCCCACAATATTTAGGACAGAGGTGACTGTATATAAGGTTCATTATAAGTTGATGATTGATGATTTGACTCAGTAAATAAGAACTGTGTTATGGAAGCTGGGCATTATAAATGTGTCAATCCAGTTAAAATCAATAGAAAAACACAGTCAGGTATTACTCCATTGTGTTATATAGAGTTATCTTGTCTTTAATAATGTCCTCAAAATGTTACCACAAATACGTTTATATACATATAAACATAGATGCATGTCCGTCTAATGTTTTTAAATGTTACTTTTAGAATGTTCAGAGAACTTTCAAAACTAACATTCCCATAATGTTGGCAAAAAAACATAAAATGGAACGATCCCTTAATGGTTGCATAACCCAAAATATACGTTACTTTTGCATCATCTGGGCTGGCTGCTTGATTGTTTTTTCATTTGATTTAATAAATGTTTATATATTTTTATAATTTTTATATCTGACTTTATAACTCACAATTCTGACTTAAAGGGGTACTTCAATATACTTAGTTCAATATAATGTGAGTGAGCTGAGCGAGTGTCACAGCACAAACGCAGCAGGAGTCAGATTACATTCATCACGAGAGCGAAGAGCTGAGCTGCGGGCGCGGCATACATTCACGGCGCGTGTTCAGTCTGGCACGTTTTCAGATCATGCCTATGGAAGCTTAGCTTTAATAGGATTTCATTTGAAAAGTTGAAACACTCACTTTGCTCCGCACCGGATTTCTACTGATACAAAGCTTAATGCTAATCGTTGAAGTATCCCTTTAATAACATGCAATTCTGACTTTATAGATGACTTTGCTAAATAAAGTGAGATTAACTACAATACAATAACCTACAATAACCTTTTACACAGAACACACAATGCCTTTGCACTTCCGATTTTTTTCAACATGGAGGGGATAGGAGAGGTGTCAATGAAATAAATGTGAAACAGTAACTTTTTTTTGTAAATTTAAAAGTAATGCGTTACTTTACTAGTTACTTGAAAAACTGTTGCTTGTAAACGAGTTAAACTCTTTCTATGCTCGCTTTGATTGTAATCGCGGCAGCGCGACTCCGCCAAGTGACGCATCAGAGGGAATTACTCAGAGCAGCAACAACCATGTGATCTCTGTCTTGGAGGATGACATCCGGAGGGCACTCAAGCGTATGGACGTCAGGAAAGCTCCTGGGCCGGATGGTATTTCAGGTCGTGTTCTGCGGTCCTGTGCTGATCAGCTCGCCGGGTTGCTTACATCCATCTTTAATGAGTCCCTCGCTACATCCGCCACCTCCTTCAAAAAATCCACCATCATCCCTGTCCCTAAGAACAGTAAACCCTCTTGCCTAAATGACTATCGTCCAGTGGCTCTCACGTCTATAGTCATGAAGGTCTCTGAGAGACTCATTAAAAACACCATTTGCTCCTTCATTCCTGGCACTTTGGACCCTCTTCAGTTTGCCTATCGTCCCAATAGATCGACTGAAGATGCCATCTCTCATGTCCTCCACTCCTCCCTCACTCACATTGACAGCAAAAGTGGGAACTACGTAAGGCTGCTATTTATTGACTATAGCTCAGCCTTTAACACCATAGTTCCCATTAAGCTAACCGCCAATCTCCTGGATCTCGGCCTGAATTCTTCTCTCTGCCACTGGATTGAGGACTTCCTCACTGGCAGGCCTCAGGTGGTGAGAGTAGGCCAGTTCACCTCCACCTCCATCACCCTGAGTGTGGGAGCTCTACAGGGCTGTGTCCTGAGTCCCCTGCTCTACTCTCTCTACACGCATGACTGTTTGTCCACACACAGCTCCACCTCTATCATCAAATTTGCTGATGATACTGTTGTCCTGGGCCTCATTTCCAACAACAATGAGATGGCATACTTGGACGAGGTGGAGCAACTAACATCATGGTGCCAGGACAACTGTCTCTCTCTGAATGTTGGCAAGACCAAAGAACTGATTGTGGACTTCAGGAAGAGACAGCAACGGACATACTGTCCTCTCATGATCAGCGGGTCACCAGTAGAGAGAGTGAGCAGCTTCAAGTACCTGGGCGTAAACATCTCTGAGGACCTGACCTGGACTGCTCACATTCAGACACAGGTGAAAAAAGCCAGGCAAAGACTGTACCACCTGCGCCAGCTGAGGAAATTCAGGGTTTCACCAGCTATCCTGAAAACTTTCTATTTAGGGACGATAGAAAGTGTATTAATTCAGTGCATCACAGCGTGGTATGGGAACACCACCAGTCATGACTGCAAAGCCCTGCAAAGAGTTGTGCGCTTATCTGAGCGTATCTCAGGGTCAGCTCTCCCGTCTCTGCAGGACGTCTACACCAAACGCTGCAAAGGTAGAGCTACTAAAATCATCAAAGACTCTAATCACCCTGCAAACCCTCATTTCACGCTGCTGCCATCTGGTAAGCGCTTCCGAAGCCTGATGGCCAAAACTGAGAGACTCAGGAGGAGCTTCTTCCCCCAGGCCATCAGACTCCTGAACTCAGTCACTTAACATCACGTGACCGTCGACATACTGTCATTGCACTGCACTTTCTGTTCTCGTTGTTACTGTGTAACAACCTGTTATAAACCTGTTTGCACATTATACTCTTTGTACATTTCTGCTAACCATTCATATTCAAGTCTACAGATTACTCACTGCACAGTTTATTTCACTTATTTTATTCCACTTCTTTATTTTTATTCCACTATATATATATATATATATATATATATATATATATATATATATATATATATATATATATATATATATATATATATATATATAGTACTTTTTTATTCTATTTCTATTATAATTTCCTCCTTGTGTTTTTAAATGTGAATTTGCACTGTCCATGGAGCGGACCTGTTTACATTTCACTGCCGGTTGTATATTCTGTATATAACTGTGTATGTGACAAATAAAACTCTTGAATCTTGAAAAAAAGTAATCTGATTACAGTATGTAACTCATTTTACATGTAATGGGTTACCCCAACACTGTCATTAATAAATGTGACCACCTTAAGCTGTGTTTTATGCATCGCTACATTCTTGATAGTGGACAGCGGACCTTCTTACTTCGCGAAATTTCAAAAAGTTTTTGCTAATATGACCATGATTCTATTTTTGCGTTGGCAATAAAAAAATTAAAAAAAACTATTCACTGTAAAAGTATCAATCGTCACGTCTCTGCATCACACATAAGTGCCATGGTTTTCTTTCCTGAATTAATGTTTTTAAACAAATCAGTTGAGTGAATTACAATCACTTGTCGACGACGTCTACTTGTGAGTTGTGACCCAAATTACATACTATGCGCTATGCAGTATGCACTTGTAGTATGCAGTATGTACTAGTGTATAAGGTTTAAACGGTTATGTAAAGGACAGTGACATTCCACACTTTTTTTTGTGGCTAAATCTGGGTGCACTTTTTCTCATTAGAATTTTCAGTCAACACACTATTCACACTATTTATACGACAAAATGGCTTAGAATAGTGCATAGTGATGTGAATTGGGACGCACATAATGTAAACTGCAGAAAGAGTAACTGAAAAATTCCCGCCACTGATACACAAAATGACTGTCTGTCTGGAACACATAGTCAATCAGCGGTTTTCCTGAGGTTAGTGATCTAAGGAACACGGCTCAGGCAACCAGATTTGAGGATCGGAACTCGAGATTATTTAGAAATTCTATTTTGTCATTTGATTTAACTGACTCACATCAGTCCACAAGAATAACATTATGTAAGGTTGAAAAGGTCACATGATTAGTTGAGCTCTCTACAGTTTTGTCTGAAACACTCACACAACAGAATAAGATTGATGAGAACACTTTATTACATTAATTTATCTCAACAGCAATAAGAACATGTTTCTGAAATCAAATGTTTACTAAACCAAAGCCGGTCAGTAGATTATGAGGTAGATTTCAAATGGTTTGGTGCTACATATGTTCAGAATATTCACAGCTGACAGGAAAGATGCAACGATTGTGAGAAGCAAATTGCATAATTTATGTGCACATCAAATTATCTACACATTCTAAAGGTTGTCCAGTGGGTATTTGGCTTTCTTCATCATTACAATCAGTATCATCATGGGACCTGATGCATGTTTTACTAAACACTCCAGTTGGTTCATACTAGCAAGTCACGTAAACCATATACTGTTTGTTTACATTAGTTCATTTCTAATACATCATCTGTACATAGTTTCAATGGAAGTGTGCAAAGCTTTTGATGACTGATTCAAGGACTTGACCTAGCAAAAAATTCCTGATATTCCTGATAAGAAGCTTGTTCAATAAATAAAACAATCCCTCGAAAAAGGGATCCATTTTTCTAATTTTAAATAAATCAGAGAAACTAACGGGTCCTAGGTAGATTCTTTGTGCCATGGAAAAATAAAAGAATGCATTTGATCCGTGACACATGCGGCTCAAAGTGACTCTTCAGTAAAACTAGCCAGAATCCAAAGTGACAAAAAAGTCTGTCATATATATTAATATCGGCATTTCTTAAAATGTAAACAAAGCTTTTTTTTAACATCCAAAAAGTCCTAAACACCAAAAGATAAACCATTTCTGAACATTCATAATCTCAGACATACCATATAAGCTAGCTAGCTAGTTAGCCATCCTAATGAAATGGGCATGGTCTTTCCTGTTTCACTGATATTAATTTTCTCTTTTTGGAGTGGAGTTTGGGATTGTGTCGTCATATTAAGGCATTTACAGTGTGCAACTCCAAAACATTCCCAGCTACTTCAAAATAAGGAATGTTTCGCTGAAATATGATGATTAATAGATGTTAACTTCATACAAAATGACCTTTAAACTCAGTGACCTCAGTTAAAGCATAATGAGGTGGTTAATACGTCAGGCATGTACCAACTAGCATTTACAATCCGGCACACATCGGCTGTTGCAGGCCGGAATCGAGAAGATCATAAATAGATTTCTTTAGATATAGCGAATGTTGATATCAGCAAGTGAACTTTGCAGGTTCACTGAAACATCCGAACTTGAATGATTGACAACTCTGAGGAGCAAGGAATGTTTTTCTGGATTACGACAGTCTTTTCACCTTGATGACATGGTTTGGGATTACCCAATGAAATTCTCCCAAGACTACACACGTAAAAGCATCATGTGCTGTCGTGTGAGCTTCCATCTTGAGGAGTTTATAAGTCTTTGGTAGAAGGCGTTGATGATGAGAAGTACATAAAGCAGGCAAGAAGAAGAAAGAAGAGTAGCAGTAAGTCCTTTTGTCTTGAGACAAAAACCCTGAGATCATATATATACATTTTATATATATATATATATATATATATATATATCTGAAGATGTCGTTTGCATTGTACTTGCGTGTTAGGACACACAAAACCGCCAACAAACAATGTTCTGAAAGCTTTTTCAAAATGTAAAAAAAGGGAAAACACACAAGGCAAACGCACAACATCTGTATCCAGCACAGTCTCTGTCATTTGGACATTTCTTCCGAGTATCTAACCTCAAACATTGTCCGAGGTAGTGCTGACGGGAGAATCTCAAGTCTTATTCTCCTTATAAGCAGAAACTCTCAGAGGTCGAGAGTTACGATGCTGGAAAACATCTTCTCTATGTGTAGGCCAAAAAGTTGAAGGGAAATGGAGATGTGGAGATTAGATATGGCGGCCTGTGAGGAAGTAGAGGGGACGGTCCTCGCTGCAGTTGGCCGTCTGAAACTCATCTCGCAGACGAAACTGCCACTCATCCTCCAGCTCCAAACGCACAATAGTCTGACGCAAAGAGCTCCGGTCCTGACAGATCACACACAGCGTGGCGCCTGCAAGACGAGTGGAAGAAATGGTTATGATTTAAAGCTTCTTATAGGAAGAGGTGTGCTATTTTATAAAAGCTCTGATGAACGTTAATATTTAATATCTATGTTGAGTGGGATTTTGGACCAATAAGATTACACTGCCCATTTGAAGTTAGAATTTTTAGTTCTAAAAACAAGGTTTTGTGTTTGAGATTCTTCCTAAAGACTAAAGATTAGAGACTACCGTTCAAAGATTTGGGGTCAGTAAGATTTTTTTGTGGGAAATAAATTAATAATTTTATTCAGCAAGGATGCATTAAATTGATCAAAAGTGAGAGTAAAGACATTTATAATGTTACAAAAGATTTCTATTTTAAATAAATGCTGTTCTTTTGAACGTTGTATTCATCACAGAATCCTGAAAACAATGTATCATGGTTTCCACAAAAATATTAAGCAGCAAACATTAATAATAATAATAATAATAATAATAATAATAATAATAAAGTATTTATTGAGCAGCAAATCATCATATTAGAATGATTTCTGAAGGATCATGTGACATTGAAGACTGTAATAAGAGACAGTAAGAGACAGTAATGATGCTGAAAATTCACAGGAATAAATTACATCTTAAATATAAAACAGTTGTTTAAAGTTGCAATAATATTTCACAATAATCACGGTTTTCCTGTATTTGTTATCAAATAAATGCAGCCTTGGTGAACAGAAGAGACTTTTCAAAAACATTTAAAAATCTTACCGACCCCAAACTTTTGAATGTTCGTGCATGTTGAATGTTAGCCTCACCTTTGAGGAAGTTGAATTTCTTCAGGAGGCTCGAAACGACAAAGGAGTCGCACAAGTAGAGCAGCAGCCCACTGAAGACCACGCACTGATGATCCACATTCACTGAGTGAGGCCGAGAGCTCACGTAACACACCTGAATCTGTAAACACAAAGAAAACACAACAACTGAACTAACATGCACAACAGAGGCTGCTTTCAATCAATAGTGCATCAACAATTAATTATTTTCATTTCCTGACCAGTCAAAGGTGTTATTTTATGAAAAAGAGCGGTATGAACATTCTTCAAATATTCTCCTTTTGTGTTCCATGAAAAAAACCAAAAAACAAAAAAGGAAACGCAGGTTTGGCGTGATATTTAGGCAAGTAAATAAATAAAAAAATATTTGGGTGAAATGTGAGACCTCGAATTGATATTTTTTACCTCTGGGCCGAGGTTGAGGTAACCATCTATGGACAGCACAGGGTTAGCGCTGTTACAGAGAGCCAGAGGAAAGAGACGATGGCTGCAAGACTGCAGAAACTTCTCCAGTAGGAACTGAGCCGGCGCAGACAGAAGTGTGTGTTCACTGTCCGGAGCGCACACATACTGAGATGCACACACATGCACCGGGGTCTCCATCCTCTGCAGGGAAAGAGAGGAGGAAGAAGAGGTTGATTTAGAGCTGTTAGTCTCTTAATATAATATAACATAATATAATATAATACAATATAATATAATAATATGAAATAATTTTTTATGCTCAAAATACAGTAAATACAGTAATATTGTGAATTATTATTGCAATTTAAAATAACTGTTTTCTATTTAAATATATTTAAAAAAGTAATTTATTCCTGTGATGCAAAGCTGTATTTTCACCATCATTACTCCAGTCTTCAGTGTCACATGATCCTTCAGAAATCATTCTAATATGCTGCATATTTCTGCACATTTCTTATTATTATCAATGTTGAAAACAGTTGCGCTGCTTCATATTTTTGAGGAAACCGTAGTACTTCCCCTTGGTACTTACTTACATAGTAGTGTAATACAATACATGACATTGATTTATATACCTACATTTAATATTTATAACAATTGCACAAATGTAGGCAAACACTGTGAGATATAAAGGGGAATTGTTGAAGTTAGGATGTTCAAAATGACAGCATCAAAATAACTGGTTGCGTAGCGTCCACTAGTGAACGTATAATGTAACTGCAGTTACAATGAACTCTACGCTAACAAGCTAAATGTTAGCGTTTTGTATGTTATATAGGTTTGAAATGGCTTTTCTGTTCTGAAGGGGCATTATGAAACTCACCATAAGTTTGGGCTTGATGAGGAAGTCTTTATGTCCTCCGATGGGGATGTGTTTCTTCATGATGCTGAAGTGATTGAATCGACAGAGCAGAAGGCCACTGCTGTTTGCCCTCAGGTTGAAGTCCACCTCTTCACATGTGAACCTACATACACAAACACACACATTCAGTTCAGACTGTTCGACTTTACTGTTTGTTATAATTCACAACATAAAACACTCTAAAAAGTTAGCGAAAATAAAACTATATTTATGCGTCAGTACTCAAGAACTACACGCTCTTCCCCCTCAGAATGCAAACACTCACCGGTTGAGGTCATACTGGACGTTCTGAGTGAGGTCAACGTTCAGCATGATGAGGTCATGCAGGTGACAGCGAGAAAAAGGGTTTGTGGGAGAATGAAAAGACAAACTACTACTCCATTTCCGCAGGCCACACATGGCATACAGAGAGATCTTAGGAGTGGCCTCCATGTGCTGTAGGATGCTCTTCAGTGACACGTTCATCACCTCACTGAGGGAGAGACAGATAATCCATGGATGTTAGACAAAGAAGACATTCCAATTAACGAATCCGTACATGGATCCATCCATCATTACATACCTATTGCCATCGGGTCCAGGCTGATGGGCGTTCCACAGGACGCATGAGTCATCCATCATAACTATGAAGGGCCACACGTCCTGACGTTTGAAGCCCTGCTCCTCTTGCCTGTTCCTCTCCAGCTCCAGGTTGTGGTAGGACAGTTCCTTGATCATAAATCGAGCCGCTCCTTAAACATCACACACACAATCAAGCTTTATTTCAATAACAATAATGAATACACAATCCTCTTCATCCTTCTTCATCATTTCCCAAAAGAATTGTAAGTCTAAGTAAATCATAGAACCATGGCCACCAATGGCCTCTACTATCAACTTAGCATACAATGCTTTTGAGAAACGCAGCCCTGACCGATACTCACCCACTCCTGAGTTGTTGAACATGGCGGGCAGCACAAGAAGGATGTGATTGGGCCAGTATTTCCTGTAGAGGGGCATTTCATACTGCTTGACCACCAAAATGTGCAGGTGCTCGGCTCCCTCCATAGCATGGTAGATGTTGAGAAGCCCGTGCTCCTGGCGGCCCGTTGTGGGTGTGAAGATTGGACTTTTCAGCACGCCAGACTCCTGAGTCGGCAAACAGAGCAGCATAGTCACTAAGACAACTTGTGCAATATGTCCAGAAAACAATGTGAGTGATGACTCAGCAACCACAGAGCTTTTTGCACTGCTCTGCTTTTCCAGGTGCTCCTTACATAAGTATGTATCTCTACATTTATTTTGTATTGATCTTGAATGCAAGGGGTATGCAAATAACAGACAGTTGATCCTGGTCAGTTTTTCTGTGGCTTTCATTTCATTTCATCTTGTGTTCACTGTTCAAATGT